>CM060254.1:43972488-44372488 GCA_030684275.1 Acipenser oxyrinchus oxyrinchus
GTGGACGCTCAGGCTCCTCCCACTTGGGCTGTGGACGCTCAGGCTCCTCCCGCTTGGGCTGTGGACGCTCAGGCTCCTCCCGCTTGGGCTGTGGGCGCTCAGGCTCCTCTCCCTCCGGCTCGAGGCGAAACCAACAAACCTTCTTCCTCTGCTGGTGGAGATGGGAGCTGCATGTCGTCTCCCTTCAGCCCATTGAGGAGGCAGGTAGGTGTGGCTCCTCCCACTTGGAATGCAACCTGCTGGGGCAGTCCCATATCGGCAGCCAAGTAGTTAATCACCACGGCTGCCGGGTTCACGAAGGGCACTGGGTAGAAATGTTGTTCCCAGCGCTCCCAACGTTCCCCATCTCTGGCCCACAGCAGGTCAACAACCAGTGGGAGGTCCTCCCCGCTCCACTCGGGTCCGACACCCAGTCTAACATCTCCTCAGAGGACGGGAAAGGCTCTGTTTCCTCCCTCCTGGGCTCTGGAGACAAAACCAGCAGGCATTCTTCCTCTGCTGGTGGAGACTTGGGCGGTGGAGGCTCTGCCTTCCTCTTCCCCTTTCCCCTTCTCTGCCTCCTCCTCACCTTCCTCTCCTGGGCCTGTTCCTCCTCTCCCTCTTGGTAGGGGCAGCGCACCACCGGGTGCCCGAACTCCCCACAGGCAAGGCACCAGCCTTGGTCCTCTAGGCCCCGAGGAGATCCTCCAGGTCCTGGCAGCCGTCTCTCCAGCCTTCCATTTCCTTATATATTTTTTCCCCAAAACAATATTTGTAATCCTTGGAATTTTTTATTTTTTTTTCTCTCCCTCAAAAGGACACTTCAACAAAAAAAATGCACTTTCCCTGGTCTGACGCTAGGGGCCGCTGTCATCCCGCTCCTGACACCATATGTCACACAGCTGGCTGAGTGGTGTCGTCAGATCCAGGAAATGAATACACAGAGACAGGACAGATGAGGTGAAATGATGAAAGCGCTGTTGCGCGGTTTATTATAAATAAAAGGTTTAAACAAAACAGAAACACAGGACACGGCACTTGAGGCCAAAATAAAGAGACAAACAAAACAGACAAACGACGTGGACGAACCAAACAAGTATCGTGCGAGCCCTCTCGCACGAGTAGCATTTGTTGTTTTTGTTTACGTTTCTCCTCTTTCTCTCCCGTTCTCCACTCTCGAACACACAACCCCGAGTGAGTGAATCGTGCATCTATATATACTGTTGTGCTGGGATTCAATTACTAATTAATTATTTACTTGAATCCCAGCACGTGAATTAATTAAGTGCAACCTCGTGCCTAACTACAATTATACATTTTTAAACACACGTGAAACACAGACCCGCTTATATCCCGTGTACCAATCGCTATACACCAACATTAACACATGCAACATGCAACATATAACACACACATGCACACAGGGGCAGGGCACATTGCCACACAAGTACTTAAGTTTGGTCTTACAGGAGCCACAATAGGCCTGAATATAATTGTGGCTTTCCCTCAAGATGTATACAATGTATGAAGAGAATACCCTAATAATTAAATTACTGTCTAATAGACAATATACAGTTTAATTTGTCAGATACTAGACATTTAGGCAACTAGATTAGCATATGGCATTTAAAACTGTAGTTCTATTACTAATACTGTTGCAGTTTTAGAACACAGCAACAGAACAGTCATTTTTTCATCATACTTCATGAGATGTTTCACTATAAAACCCATTTGAATTTCAGATGACAATTGTTATATAATTAGAAAATACCCCTTAATGTCATACATGTTACTTTTATGGGCCATGGCAATATATGTATCATAAAAGAACATGTAGCCTTTTAAAATAATCCACTGGAATGCAGGTATTGATAAGAACCACCTAAATCGATGTGTTTTCAATTTTTATTTGAAATCCACCACAATGCATGGCCTATTACTGCTACTTTTATGCTCATAATCATTCACATTAAAATGTTCAGTACATTTTAACCAAATGAGACTCGCTAAAATTACATTTGTCATGCTGTGACCTGGGGCCTGTTTATATTTATATAATAAATTGACTGAAAGGCAATGCTAATTCATATGGCGGTCTTGTACTTCTGGTAGCAAGTCTGGAAAAGCATAAAAACACATTAGACTTTATAAAAATGCAAAATAGGCATAGCTGCCAAACATTTGCATAGGAGATGAGGGTTGCTTCATTAATAAAGGGATAAAGGGATATTATGAAAAAAAGTAAACAAGTTTTTGATATCAGCAATCCTGTTGATATCAATTACACTATCTTTGATATCAAAAGTAAAAGAAGTGATTTTATATCAGAAATTTATGTTTTGATATAAAGAAAAATGGGAACTACAAATGGTGTTTCTTAATATGAATATTTCTAATTTTGATACCTCAAATGGTGTCATACTGTACATGTTAAAACGACTTGCCATGGATGTGTGCTCATTCTCAGAAGTAATTGTGCATGTAGGAGTGCGAAGTACATGCAGGGATGCACATTAGCGATGGACAGAAATGTGGGATTTCACATTCCTTTAACTACAATAACTGTTTTAAAAAGCAAATCTGAATAATTTAAGAGGTAAAATACTCAAATTTTCTGCCCACACTTCATGCATATTACCTTTCGTGATTTAAAAACGACAGGAATTTTGACATGGTATATTATATACAGAAAAAAAGTGTATAAACTCTTTTAAAATAAGATCCGTGATGCTGTCGAATGCTTATCGATTTTGAACTCACGAAAACGCAATATAGAAACAGGCCCCTGAAGTGAATTCAGACTCAAGACCCCAGTTAGATACCAGTGCATGAGGCCATTAAGCTCCCAAATAATAATCTTTCATTAATAATCTATACTGTTAATGCTACTGTGCACAGTATACCGCCTGTATCCAGCTACAACTGCTTCAGAAAACCAGCTTTGAAATAATTTACTAATATTATATATCGGTCCAGATGGTAAAGTAAGAGCTTTCTGTTTTCTAATTTAAACCACATCGTTATGAAATGGCTGAAAGCAGTATATTTTGTTTTCAAGCATTGGGATTTCCTACTACCATGGCACTTCATAATTAAAAAAAAATGAATAGCTGGCCAATGAAAACATTTGCTCATGCGATATTGGTACACTTGACTGTTGATAAAAAAGCAACAACTGAGAGAGTTGCCTATTTAGAGAAAGAAGTTTCATATACCTTTGGTTGAAGGTTAGGATGGAGCAAAACATAGCCATTGGGGTCGATTGCAAAATAGTAACCATTTGGGCCAATCTGGAAAGGAAGAGAAAAGATGACAAAACCATCATGTGCATAATCATTCTAATCCCAGGGACAGATTAAACCTGCTGTAGTTGGAACTACAGACAGTATTATAATAGAGGCCACATTTTAATTAGGGGTAACTCTCATGTCAACTTGAAACTGATAAATCACAGTGCCTTGTGAAGCAGGTTGTTCTTTGTTTGGCGGGATATACAGTACTGTGCAAAAGTTTTAGGCAGGTGTGAAAAAATGCTGTAAAGTAAGAATGCTTTCAAAAATAGACATGTTAATAGATTATATTTATCAATTAACTAAATGCAAAGTGAGTGAACAGAAGAAAAATCTAAATCAAATCCATATTTGGTGTGACCACCCTTTGCCTTCAAAACAGCATCAAACATCAATTCTTCTAGGTACACTTGCATACAGTTTTTGAAGGAACTTGGCAGGTAGGTTGGCCCAAACATCTTGGAGAACTAACCACAGTTCTTCTGTGGATTTAGGCAGCCTCAGTTGCTTCTCTCTCTTCATGTAATCCCAGACAGACTCGATGATGTTGAGATCAGGCTCTGTGGGGCCATACCATCACTTCCAGGACTCCTTGTTCTTCTTTACGCTGAAGATAGTTCTTAATGACTTTCGCTGTATGTTTGGGGTCGTTGTCATGCTACAGAATAAATTTGGGGCCAATCAGATGCCTCCCTGATGGTATTGCATGATGGATAAGTATCTGCCTGTACTTCTCAGCATTGAGGAGACCATTAATTCTGACCAAATCCCCAACTCCATTTGCAGAAATGCAGCCCCAAACTTGCAAGGAACCTCCACCATGCTTCACTGTTGCCTGCAGACACTCATTCGCACGCTCTCCAGCCCTTCGCTAACAAACTGCCTTCTGCTACAGCCAAATATTTCAGATTTTGACTCATCAGTCCAGAGCACCTGCTGCCATTTTTCTGCACCCCAGTTCCTGTGTTTTCGCATAGTTGAGTCGCTGGCCTTGTTTCCACGCCGGAGGTATGGCTTTTTGGCCGCAAGTCTTCCATGAAGGCCACTTCTGACCAGACTTCTCCGGACAGTAGATGGGTGTACCAGGGTCCCACTGTTTTCTGTCAGTTCTGAGCTGATGGCACTGCTGGACATCTTCCGATTGTAAGGAAAGTAAGCATGATGTGTCTTTCATCTGCTGCAGTAAGTTTCCTTGGCCGACCACTGCGCTTCACGGTCCTCAACGCTGCCCGCTTCTTTGTGCTTCTTCAAAAGAGCTTGGACAGCACCATCTGGAAACCCCTGTCTGCCTTGAAATTTCTGCCTGGGAGAGACCTTGCTGATGCAGTATAACTACCTTGTGTCTTGTTGCTGTGCTCAGTCTTGCCATGGTGTATGACTTTTGACAGTAAACTGTCTTCAGCAACCTCACCTTGTTAGCTGAGTTTGGCTGTTCCTCACCCAGTTTTATTCCTCCTACACAGCTGTTTCTGTTTCAGTTAATGATTGTGTTTCAACCTACATATTGAATTGATGATCATTAGCACCTGTTTGGTATAATTGTTTAATCATACACCTGACTATATGCCTACAAAATCCCCTGACTTTGTACAAGTGTACCTAGAAGAATTGATGCTGTTTTGAAGGCAAAGGGTGGTCACACCAAATATGGATTTGATTTAGATTTTTCTTCTGTTCACTCACTTTGCATTTAGTTAATTGATAAATATAATCTATTAACATGTCTATTTTTGAAAGCATTCTTACTTTACAGCATTTTTTCACACCTGCCTAAAACTTTTGCACAGTACTGTATTTTGATACACACTCACGCCCCTTCTTTCCTTGCACGTATTTGATGCTTAACCATTGTTTTTTTCTTTATAAACTGCATTCTGGTTTTGATACTTACTGTAAAGCGAGGCGTGAGCCTCTTAATGTCCTCAAGAGACACGTCGATTGCCATAACTCCAAGAATCAGCTGGTTCTGTTTGTTAAAAGAAAACACTGTGTGGTTAGGTATTAGTTGGTCATGGGATTCTTGCTCTCTATAGCAATGGCTTTGTCACTGAATGTACTGTGGCACTCGAGGAGACCATAGGATTATATGAGCTAAAAACCTTCCTTTGAACATGTAATTCCATTGTTTTATCCATTTATCCATCTGATTTCTGCTGTGTTACAAAAATATATATTTGACAGAGGACTGAGGGTGGCCCAATTGGTAATGGAATGTAACAGCTAGGACACCAGTTGAATAACAGTTCTTGTTGCCTATAAATGGAGATCATTTGCATCAACTACCAATGCCTGATGAAATAAGAAAACGATTCACACCTGTCTTGGAACAGCACCTTTCTCATTTGACTTGAGCTCTTTGGTTTTGTTGAAGACTGGCAGTGTTCCTGTGATAACAAGACCAAGTTCCTATTGGACAAACAAAGTGACACAAATACATACAAACACAAAGAGATAAAAACAAGAAAACGTGGACAATTAGCACATTTCTGTCATAATATTACATTATCATCTTTAAACATATACTTCAGCTCAAACCACCGAATAGCATTATGTTGGCTAATAGAATATTCAATATTGCGACAATCTAGAGGTGGCAGCACTTGGCACTGTGGATCTGGTGTGGATTCGGCAATCTAGGAATGCATTATGGTGCTCTACAATATTCTGTATAATTATTATGAATTAAGTTGAGAAGTTGCCATTATAATGATAAAAAAACATTTTGAGAAAATAAAATATTACTGTATATACAAAAAAATGGTGTTTTCGTTCTTATAAATTACATGAAAAGGAAAAAGTTGATAATGTCAAAACGCAATACAAATTGTATGTTATTTTGTCACAACATCCTTTCTATTTCCAGTAACAGGCAGATGATAGCTACAATAACAGGTCAACAGCCTGCTGACCACGAAACAGAACAGATACATCCATCATTTTGTGAATGCACGTAACTAGCAACTGGTTTAAACCAGTATTCAAGTCTGCTCATTACTCTTCAGATATGAAAGTCATTTATTGTAACCATATGCAGACATCGCACAGAGAAATGAGAGTACAGCTCTGGCCAAAAGTTTGGCATCACCCAATAGAATTAACTAATTTTGCTTCATCAATGTGACCTGCAGAATAATGTTATGTTAACATATTGAATTACATACCGTTTTGTAATTTTCCATAGAATTAATGGAAAAATTGAAAAATGGCTTCCGGTAGACTTTTATGATATTATGTTGTAGGTTCTTTGATTACATGATGTTACATTAAATATCTAAATTATGTTCATATAGGTTTTTTTATTTTTTAATTATGTCTCATCCTAAAATTCTAGGGGATGCAAAACTTTTGGCCATAGCTGTCCATAGAAAGTGCCTCAAAGTCAAATGTGTGTAACAGGGTGAATAAATTGAAAGTTTATTCTTGTGTGATTATGCTACAGCGAAGATAGATGTGTATTTATCTTTAGAATTCAGCCCAGTTGAACAGAACTATGCGTGTAACATTCAGTGCTGTGTGAGACTCTGCCGTTACAGATATGGACCTGTGTAATTGTAATGGCGTTACAACAAAGCTTGTTTTATTTGTACAGCGGTTACAACGTTTACCCTGGGAGTGTGTGGTTGTGTGTGTAAGTCACAAGTCTTTATTAATAGAAATTATTCTGTGTTTGACGTCTGCTGTATTACTTTCTATGTAAAGTAAGCAATTGTTCATATCTGCTATAGGCCAGTTCAGTGCCATCAGTGTTTATGGACTCTTTTCTGTCACAAACAGTACACCTTTTCACAAATTAAAAAAAAAAAACATTCAGTTGTAGATGTACTAAGATGTGCCAGTCGCAGCACAAACATACCACAATTTGCATTTCTGTTGCAACAATTCACAAAGTATACATTTTGTCATATGTACAAAGAGAAAATATGTTAATAAAGAGATCCGCAATATACTAATTTAAATATTTGTTGCGTCATCTTAGTGAGATCTCTAGCACTGCCAGAATCGTGCGACATTTTTTTGAATAAATAATGAAAGGCAGCTTAATCCCATCAGATTCTATAGAGGGGCCCCCACCTTCAACCCCAAATAAAATAGGTGTTTCTATCAAAAAGCTTTTCATAATCGTACAGTAGCCCCTTGCTAAACCGGATATGTTTGTCCGACATAAGGAGGTGTTAGGTTTAAAAAAAATACAATAAAATTGCACACACATACATTTACAGTGTTCAATGTATTTTAAAAGTATAAATCATTGCACTGAAATAACACTAATGTGTCTTGAGTAGGCTACACATTACATTATGAAAAAAATGTAAATCTGTACAGTACTCCTATACAGTACAGTAGTAAAATCAAATGAATACCTAGAGCACTTTCTTTTTACTTCAGCCTGTGAGCTACCGGTAACACAAAATAAATCATGCTGCTGCATTGTACACATTGGTGTACAAGGCGAATAAAAGATTATTTTAAATGTAAACTAAATGATTTTAGCGTTTTTAATCATTATTATTAACTTGGCCTACTTAGTAGCCTAGACAATTAACCACAATAGGCAGCATGAAGTACAGTGAATCATTTAGGCTGTATGTCTCTGTTAAAGTGAGTTTCAAGAATCTGCTTTAGAGGTGTCCTGAAGATAAGACCACTCTGCTGTCAACCAGACTGACTCAGATGATACTCCAATATTCTATTTACTGTTTCATATAGAGCATGGCCTTTTATTTAAAATGGTAAACCACTATGGTTGAATCTTTGTTCTACATTTATCAAACAAGTAATATAAGTTTAAGAAGTGCAATGAAAATGTTACATACAATAGAAAAATCACTCAACAGCTCCACCTAGTGTTTCAATTTAAGATCGGTGCTGCTTTATCAATCATAAGGCAGGGTAATAATCTTGAGCATGCCAGTGCATCTATCAATCTATCTATCTATCCATGGTCCTTACAAATTAGTTTCATACAGGTATGATATATGAAATTTGCAAAACAGGTATTATCAACCAGGTTTACAAGGGAACAGGTGCAAGCCACAGAAAATAAGCAAGAATATGTATTTATGCAAATGAATTTTGGAATGATTTAATAGGATATATTAGTAATGTGGTCTATTGTAGTGATCTAAGCAGCAGCAGATCTTAAAGTCAACTGCCTCTTAATCTACATTAATCCGACGGGCGTTTTCCCCTGGGGGGGTTTATTGACCTCTTAAATTCAGTAAAAATACAGTGGTTAGCATTTCATTGGGTTAACATGTTAAATGATATTTAGATCAATAAAATAGACGCCAATGTGTTAGTGGTGTTCTGCATCCACCCATGTGGTGTACTTGTGAACAAGATGTACCTCAGTGTACCTTCCTGTATACTTTCAGAGGTACAAATAAGTAATAGCATCTTCATTATAACTTTTTTCTTTAACATATTTATGTCAATACTAGCATTGTGCTTTGCTTTACCATACTGTAAACATAATCCACTGTACGTATCATATATTGGAATGTTTTTAATGGAGTTTACATGCTGCATCATGCTTCTGTTAAACAGGGATTGGCAAATTCGCAGAAAAGATAATCCTGGGAAAGTAATATACAATTAACAGATTCCCACATATATGATTGCAGATTATCCAAATGAAAAGCCTGTTTAGCACACACCTTACTTATGTATTTACATAAAAAGTTTGTTGTTGATAGTATGAGGGTGTTGTTACTTATGGGCACCACTGTGCATTTCTAAGCAATAAATAAACAACAGCACTTACCTTACAACAAAATTCCAAATTACTAGTGTTAAAGACAAAGCAACTTGGTATCACTATAGCAGAAGAGATTGTCAGATTAATTCTTACACACTGTAGATTTATAGGGGCTGACGTAAGGATCGGTGCAGTGCAAACAACTGCGGCTGCAAAATCCAATTTGCCTAGCGGCCAGGCAATTATTTTGCACTGCGGCCTACATAAACTTAAGAGCAATGCAAATTACTCAACACACACAAATAATGAGCCGCAATCATGATAATGAGGGTTGCAATGAGCACCGCCTGTGCATCAGGCTATTTAGCAGCCTCCACTTACAGCCCAGAGCCCAATGAGACCATATGGTCCTCTATAGTGAAGAAAGTCAATGCTGTCGGTGTTACCAGGAGGGCAATCAACCAGGTGATGAAAAGGTGGCAGGACCTGCGGCATCGAACAAAAGCGAAACTTGCAACGCAGCACAGGCATGCAGCAGGACCAGGAGGAGGGCTGCCATCCACATCACAGCTGACACCATTGGAGAGGCAAGCGGAGAGGACAATCCATCCCAAAAAAAGTGACCCTGAGTTTGAAAACCCTTACATCTCATTATAATGTGTGTATCCACTTGGTATTCTAGATCCCTGCCCAATTCCTTGCTTTTTTCTTCATTTGAATACATTTCAATGTCATTTAAATGGATAATGATGGCAAAGTGCTAATTTGATAGTGTGCGCTGAACAGCAGGTAAAAATCATTCTTTACATACGTCGCATTTTTAGTGACTTCTGAAGTCCCACTTTACACCATCTAAACACGTTTTTGGGCAGCAATATGGGTGTTTTGCAACCTCAAATCACTTTGCACGTATCCTTACATCGGCCCCATAATGTATGTGTTTTGTGAGAAATAAGATTAAACTAACAATTTAGCTAATATAAACTAATATATATAGGTTGGAAAGGAGGTATAACTGCAGTGTACACAAATGAGAAACATGAAAATAATTAAGTTTTTTTTTTTATGTACACAAAGGGTTTAAATGATTATAAAATAATTTATTCTTCAGCTTTGTAGAAAGAAAAGTAAACAGGTATATAAACACATACCAGTGCATCCAAGTACACATTTGTCCATTGTACTTGTTTGGCCCTCTTATCAGCCAACACCATTGGTCTTCCCAACACGTCAAGGTACTCCTAAGAATAAAAACACAGTTGTAAAATTTTCTTTAACATGCTTCTTAAGCCCCTTTCACTCACAAATGCCACTACTGAGCGGTCTCAAAATCATTAAAATACCCATTCACACAGCAAATTGTGCATTCTATGCAGGTATAATACTGTCATAACCCTACACACAATAAAGAGATCCTGTGAGTGCAACTTTCAAACCTGTCAGTCAATAAATCATTTTCATGGCAACGGCGAATCGCCCATAAATTACAGCATCATGCACCATCACTTCTATTTGTGAATTCACCTCCTCGTCAGCCCGTAAAGTTAACAATTCCTTAACTTATTCCAGACTCCAATTACTTCATCTTTCTAGATCAGCCATTGTATTTGAAAAAACTGAAAGCGTTTAACACCAACGACAAAAATACCCAACACGTCCGGTGTACAGTCACATGGGATGCTGATTTTCAATATACAGCCACTATAGTGCTTCAGTGCTGGCATAACATTTCACACAGGAGTTAAGATGAGGTGGTTCAGAGATGGCATAAAATATGACGGCTCTGTGACTGGATAGGCAATTCACACAGACTAAATACCGCATCAGTGCCGGTTCTGAGCCTGTGTGAAAGGGGTATTCGAAAACTGAGTGACTGTCAAAGAGTCATTGGGGCATTTCAACACAAATAGAAAGATATGTATAATATACGCTGGACTTTCAATGAGAAGATATGATGAAAGGTTACCTGAGTGTTGATCCTTATGGCTCCAATGGATGGAATTTCGTAATAGTGTCCTGTGAAATAACATTTTGAAATATATAAATCTACTTCTGTCCCAGAAGATATATTATGTAATAATTAGGAACACAGCTTTAAAAGCAGAATGCGAAAGCAGATACAAAGGTATTACAATGTATAATTTGTAGCCATTTTGTGGTAAGTAAAAACTCTAGGCAAAATGCCCCGATAATACATGTTTTAGTGTGACACTACTTGTAGGTTTAGATCGAAGCACTTGGTGAAATGTTTGTCTACTTGTTTTACTTTATAGCTCTGCGTATGTGCTACAGATCACCTACATATAATACTGGCAAACTTAAAGGGTATGGTTTGCTTTCTTTTTGAAATTTGCAACCAACTACATATTCTATATACCTTTTTTTTATAAAGTCTTTACTAGAAAAAAAGAAAAATACCTTTATTGGCACAGGCCATCCACTGAATTGGCCCTTTATCATAGTTGTGTTGACCAACAGAGAATGTAAATACACGGACCTAAAGAATCAAGAAATTCAAGTATTTACAATCGCCTTTTAACAAAATAATACAAGATAAGAGAGCCAATGGTAAGTCCAATCAATATAAACTGTAAAAACACTGGCAAAATGATACATTAAATATAAATTAATGTTAAGTCTATGATTCAATGTCTTTATATTTGTCATGTTATAACTACCACCCCAGGGTGTGCATTGCTGTGAATAATCACACTTTCCTACTATCATTGCACCCTATTCCTAGTTACTATTGTACACAATGCCCTTCAAAAGGCATGTTGTGTACATTCACTTAATCCTGGGGAAAACAATTAAACAATATGAAAAACCTATATATAAGGAATGTAGCAATTTTAATATACTGTAAGTGGAGAAAGTGACACAATAAAGACTGACATTTGTGAATCAGTAGAAGGTCAAATCAAATGATTGTATAGGATGAATCCACTATTTATAGCAATATTACTCCTTTACCTAGAGGATCTCCTTGGTTACAGCACACAATCAATGCCCTCACATCCATAGCTGCTGTCAGGTCGTCAAGGCTGCTTATAATTTACCCAATATTAATATCCCTTTTCAAAATGGGCATATGTCCAAAGAAATATTGCTAAGGGGGGAATAGAAATAATCTAAACCAAAATATGTGCTGGAAAGTATTTTATAATATTTTTAAGAAGTACATATAATATTAATAAGGAAACACAGGAAGCACAGTATAATGTTTTGGTTTTAAGCTTTGTCATTAAGGGTCCACAGATGACATATGATTTCTTTGATATCATAAAAAAATGGTTGCTTTGGTACATATTGATCATGGGCTGAGCCAAGTAAATGCTTGGCTCAGCTGGAGTGGATGCTCATTACATCACCCCACTATATTATACATAATCTGGTTGTGGGGTCTCACAACTTGAATTAAAGCTGTAACACTACTTCAAATAAAGTATTTTGTGTATGTATTGGTAGTTCAAAACATCAAAGCAATATATATATATATATATATATATATATATATATATATATATATATATATATATATATATATAAATAGAAACTTGCCCTCCATAAAGCTACATTTGCATATAACCCTGGCTTAAGAACATCATCACATCTGGTAGTAAAGGAAATGGTTCTCATTTGGGGAAGGGTAAACTCGATGCCATCCTTTTGATGAAGTTGGCCCATATGTATAATGTCAAACATAGTCACACACAGAATTAATTGTAGTGGTTTCCCCCCAAAGAACTACAGGAGATATTATTAATAATAATAATAATAATAATAATAATAATAATAATAATAATAATAATAATAATAATAATAATACAGTAATCCGTCGCATATCCGACTGCGGTGGGACCAGAGTAAGGGCGGATATGTAAAAAGTCAGATGAATGAATCCTGTTTTAAATACCATTATACACACCTGTAACAATTACTATATTCACACAACTATTGTTTTGAAATTCATTAGGGTGCTACCCTAAATCCCTTGTTTTAGAAAGATACAGGGTATTAATGCTTGTGACAGAGCAGCTATCTGCCGTGTGGGTGTGTGCATTTGCTGCTGAGTGACAGGGAGGAGATCGAGACGGAGGCTGAAGTTGATACGCCCCGCAGACAAACAGGATTTATTTACATATCAACACACTGAACAGCTCATGTGACACTACCAGCAATGGTTGCACACACAACACAGTGTACAAAAACTTTGGTAGGATCTACAATATCTGAACTAATCTTCTCTGTTAAATAATAAAGTAATGTTTCTGAAGAGGTTGATCATGACGGATAAACAGTTAGGGCAGCTATGTGACAGGCGGATACGCGATGGATTACTGTAATAATAATTGTTAATGTCTTTCTATGCTGTTTTTTGACAAAAAACGTATTTTGGCCATAGTACATTCTTCTCAAAAGTCGCCTTGGTCAAATGTAATAAGCAAGGCAAACTGTATGGATGCTGTCAATGTTGAAAGGATTCATCTTTCCTTCTCTGTTACATCACATTAACGTCAGTCATTTAAAATCTCACTCTGTACTTAATATTTGGAGGGAATACTTTTTTATGAAAATAAAACTTAAAAAATACTCCCCATAATACTGCCCATTGAAAGCACCATGATCCAGTCCTGGTGTAAAGTCTCTAGCTACAGTACCTTCTTTTCTGGGTTGTATTTCTCAAAGATCTCCTGAGCTCGCTCTTCCCCTCCGTCAGTGAACAGCATGATGATCTTGTTGCAGTTGGCTCGAGAGACATTAAACTGGAAAGGATAGAAATGTAAAATCCTTAAAAAGAAAACCCTTGCAAAAAACATATATTATGGCTTGTCTGGATATCAGTCACATTTGAACAATCTCTGTGTGTAACCTTAGAAGCTATAGAGCACGCAAACTGAATAACTGAACAGATAGAGCACAAGTCAGGTTCGGAAAGGGTTAAATGTCTTTAGGCAATCTGTTTTTATAAAGAAATTCATGGAGGTCAGTTGCTGACCCTGTATCACCTCAAGTCAAAATGGAAATGTAATCAATGAAATAATATTGTTTTCCAGCAGGTGGCACTTTTTTACAATCATGCATGATGTATACTTGAACAGTTTTGCTGGTTTTCTGTATAAACAAACAGTAGTTGTTTTCAAGTTTGAGTGAACTGATTTGCTATAATTATTAGAATAATTAAAAAACAAATAAAAACACATACACAATTGTAGACAGTGTCACTTGCTCTGACTTGGCCTGTATTACTGAGATCTTGAAAACAATAGCATATAATTTTTTATTTTTTTAATTACCAGTGAGTTTATGAACACATCCTTTAAGATTTTAGTGGTAACCAGACGATGACATGCAACTACATTGCATGCTTAAAATAATGAACACAAAATAGGTGTTTAACTTAAGCTTCTTTAACTTAAATAAAAAAAAAAGAAATGTCAAGCTACCACTAAAGCAGCCCTGTAACACTTACATTTGACAGCTGCTCAAAGGCAAAGCTGAAGCCCTTTTTGTAATCTGTGATTCCCTTCGCTGAGATTTCATGAACTGCATCTTTCAGCACCTTCTTATTGCGGACGTTGGCTTGGACAAGATGGGTGAAGCAACTGACATTCTTGGCATCATTGTTGAACTAAAACAGAGAAAAAACAAACAGTGAGTGGTTAAAATGGGTTTCAGCTCTGTGTCTACAGCTTGAATCATTTGGGTCCATTGTGCATCAGAAACACCAGCTACTGGGCTTTTAAACCATACAGCCCACTGAAATCAGAGAGTTCTTTTTTTTTTCTTTAAACATATACCAAGTGATTTAAGGTCGACTACTAACAATTTCTTATCTCTTCAGGGTCCATTTCTTCTTGTCACAAAAATGTTTCCCCTCACAGTGTGCTGATTAATTAGACTTCAAAAGCGGTGTGTGTGTGAAGCATCAGCATGTCTGTACAGTGCTTTCTGTCCTGTCTTTGATCAATCTCTGCACGTTTTAAACTCCTAATGAGCTGGCAATCTAATGGAGAGGTCCTGGAGGCCTGGAGAAGAGCCTCCTGCAGGCCTGCCAGCTATATTCAGACTGGGTGTTAAAATGTATAATACTCGATGAGAGAGAACGCTACACATCAGCAAACACAAACTGCTGGCGCTTAGGTCATTATTTTTAATTCATATTATTTGGTCCCTATACACACCATAGTTTCTGCAGCTAATTTCTGCATAAATTCAATAGGTAATCATATGTTAGATAATATATAATTGACACTTGGAATGAAGTGTGTGCGCTTTTTACAACTGTAGTTAAGAAAGGTGCCAGAAAGTAGAAACAGCTGCTCTCCAGTATATGCAAACATTCACTGACATTCAATCTGGCAGCTGACTGTCAAAACAAGATCTTCAGAGGCAGAATAAAAAAAAAAAAAAAAGAACTCACTGTATCAAGAGTTATTTTATATCTGCCAATATGTCCTGGGAATGTGTAATAGACCTGTCCTGGGAACGTGTAATAGACCTGTCCTGGGAATGTGTAATAGACCTGTCCTAGGAATGTGTAATATACTTGTCCTGGGAATGTGTAATAGACCTGTCCTGGGAATGTGTAATATACTTGTCCTGGGAATGTGTAATAGACCTGTCCTGGGAATGTATAATATACTTGTCCTGGGAATGTGTAATAGACCTGTCCTGGGAATGTGTAATATACTTGTCTTAGCCCAATGAATAGGAAACATTTCCCATGTTTTCCTCAACAATAAATGTATCATGTGACAATGTGACCTTTCAACTCTGCCAGTCCCACCTACTCTCTCTGTCTGTTAATATGTTGAGTAGGTGGAGCTGGCAGCGTTGACAGATCACATGATTCGGATGGAATTAAACAGGATGCTCAGACCCGGCAACTTAGGATTCTCCAGACAAGATAAAAGAAAGATGAAATGCAGATTTAGAAAAAAATGCTAAAAACTGA
The DNA here is from genome assembly GCA_030684275.1 of Acipenser oxyrinchus oxyrinchus. Classification (NCBI taxonomy): domain Eukaryota; kingdom Metazoa; phylum Chordata; class Actinopteri; order Acipenseriformes; family Acipenseridae; genus Acipenser; species Acipenser oxyrinchus. The sequence continues at coordinate 43,988,414 of CM060254.1, forward strand.
GTAGTCGAGCTACAGTACCTCTCGGAATGATTACAAACATCATGAAATAGGAAGACAAAAAAGACATGACTTGCTCTTTAAATTGTGTGTCAATCATTCAACTCGTATCCAATAAGTGGCAAGTAGCAGTGATAGTTTCATAGACAGTTATGTTACTGGATTTCCCTTGCGTCACAAGCTAGGCAGCTTTGTGACCTAGTTTTGATCCCTATATGAAATGAGCAGCACACAATGGAGCTGATTAGATTAGACCTTGTAGAAACTAAATCCAGCTTTACCAGTTTCCCTTTATATACAAGGCTACAGTAATAGGATCATGGGGTTAATCTCCAGGGGAACTGCATCAAATTCCATGTACTCTAAGAGATCTTCCAAGCATATAGGCTAAATTAGTAGCACGATTGGATTATCCCTTTATTGTAGAAATGTCCATATATTTATCTGTGAGGGAAGTAACAAAATAAATACAGTCATAGTTGTATGTTTTGTATCAATACAGAGACAAATGCCAAACAGGTCAATACAAAAATAAATCAAAATATCAGCATGTATAACTGCTATTCAGGAACTACAATAAAATAACTTCAATGGGACGATCTGTCCCAATCCTAGAAGTCATTCATATTTTTCACTTTACACATTAATTACACCCACTTTCATTTTGTAGGTAGGACAAAACACTTTTTGTAATTCTATTCCAGTGATATGCTTAACTGGAAGCAATCATTGACAGTTAAGTACAATTAATGTGAAAAAATTATCAGAAAAAAAACTGAAAAAAGTGACCTGTTTTGTAGTGAGTAAAATTGTCAGCCCCTTGGATGAAAGGAAAATGAACCTCCAAGCAAATTCTAAATCACTCAATAAGGAACTTTATTGCCACTGATTGGTACAGATGGGGTCAAATGAGGGCAAGGCCACCTGTATTGTTGTGAAAGGGAATTACTACCCTAGCAACACCTTTTTAAACAGAATACATTGCACTAAATTAGAATACTTCAACTGTGTTGCTTAATTTTTGTTATGCAAACCGTTTTAATTTGCTGGAGGTTTTGCAATTGTCTTGTGTGGACTAACTGCTGGAATGTCTATTAGAAACTGTTTCTCTAATGAGCATAGAACAGTGAATGGAACAGGTGAGGCTGTTAGAGTCTCAAGGGCATTAATGAATACATATTTTCATAAGTTTAAAGTAGAGAAAAAATGTGTGGGAGTAATATGAAAAAAGCATTGTACTGTATATGTTTCTTTTTACATCTGGAAAGTGACAGAAAGTACTTTACAACTTGAAAGAATTAGATTGCATGGTATGCTCGTCTCTGGGTTTGCTATCTATTTTTACTGTTACTTGAGAGCTCAATCAAGATGTTCAGCTAAACATTAATTATGCTGTTTATAACAGTTAGATGGATTATATGGTTCCATGCATGTCGTCAATACTACACAAATAAACCTGCACTGAATTTAATTATATACATTCCAAATGCCAGACAAAGCCTGAGGGTGTTAGCAAAGATAGAGCTCCTCTGAACAATTTGGGATTTTAATCGCCTTTGAATGATTTAGGGTCAGAGAAGACACAATGCTGAAGAGAAATGGTTTACCTCCATTTTCATTTTTTGTTTTTAATTAGTATGTTTCTCACAGAACAGTGTGCCCAGAGCAACCATATTCTCTGTACAAGTCTACCGCTGTAGGCAAAGACATCTTTTTTTTAATGGAAAGACAGTCAGGAACAACTGCTGTTTTTCGGTACAATAAAATGAATCAGTTAAAAAAAAAAAAAGAAAAGAAGCCAGTGGTATCACATTGACTTTTTCTCCCCCGAACCCACAGCCTACCCTGCAATCATAAACATATTAAACACTCTGTGTCCACATTAGAGAGCATGTCCCTAAATCATTGCTTGCTGTGATTGAATTGCTGCTGCTATCATCTGCTTCTAACTGCTATCAAGGAATATAACAGGATTAGAAAAGGCAGCAGAAGCATTACTCACTCATTTACTATTTCCAGACAGCAGGGTTCATTTTTATTCATGCTCCATTTCTTAATAAGCATAGCCAGAATTCTCCCCTAACCACTTACTTGTTAACGTCACCATCCTTTTTTTTTTTTTTTTTTTAAATCAATATAAACCTATTAGAGCAAAACTAAAATACATACATTAAGAAAACTAGAATTATTTAATAATGGATTTTAAAACATTATCCATCATAATTTGTGACTTTCCATTCTTCACCTCCTAGAATACTTTATTTAAATAGTATACATGATGCATACAGCTGGTAAAAAAGTAAGATGACAGATGAATACATGATGAATGACAGGAGGGTTATTTGTTACCTTCCCTATTCATAACCATAACCTTGCTCAGCAAATACCTTGGTGTCCCTGAATAGATCATCTTCCCCCTCTTCAAACACATGTACAAGATTTTAATAAGAAAGCTATCTCATGTAGTGGAACCCTAAATGTAACCCATAGTTTTAGAAATATACAACGACTGGGAGTGGGGCATTTGCTTCCTATTTTACCCCACCCAGACCTCTTGCTTACTAAATGTTTTGGTATAACTTAATATTTAAATGTCCTCCCGATAGCACCCATTTCCTACTAATTCAGAACAGGTTGTGCCATTTTTTCTTCATTTTCCAAAACAAATGGGTTTGGATGGCCTCCAGTTCCAATATTTTAAATATATTTCATGAGGGTAAAACTATGTATTCAGAGATACCAAGATATGCAGTAAACAAGAGGTCTGAGTGGGGTGAAATGGGCATCAATTGACCCACTTCTGGTCGCTCTGCATTTATTTATTCATCATTTTTATTCAATGTACAGTATACACACACTTACATTTTTTAATGATATTATACTGCAATGTTTATTCCAGCCTTTCAAAACACTTCACACAAAAGGAAGTATGGTAATGAGCAGGTATATTGTCAATCAAGTTAAACCTGGGGACAATTAAAATGGAGACACCCCTTATTAAAGTTTACCACAGCAAAAGCATAGCAAAGTGACACTGACAGGGAACCGAGTCCATAACAGAAGTCTATGACCTGCATGCTTTCTCTGCATATCGTGTCAAGAAAACAAATCTATTTATTTAATGGGAAAACAAGGCCCACATCTGTTCACATGTCAGCAATTATACCTAAAATAAAGACACATGTGTTCCCTTTTACACTTTTTGTAGCCCTTCCGAAATTACTGTGATTGATACATTTTCCCAAATTGTGTTACAGTTGAATGCATTACAGACTAGCTGCTACAGAAATATCTTTATGAAAAGCAGCCCTGGCAAAAAAAAAAAAAAAAAAAAAAAATTATAATTTATGAAGTCAGCTAGTAAACACTGCACTTCAGGGATTTAGTCATTACACCACAAAATGTCATATAAATATAACAGACTAGATTAATTGAACAAGCCATCTGAGCTGTTTTCTATTTCATCAAGAATTTGTATAAATTATTTTACTGCCTAATTTTGCCCCTGGTGAACTCAGGATTTAGAGTAATGGCTGATAGCTCACCTTTTCTAGACAATTTTGTCTAGATTAAAAAAATAAAATAAAATAAAATAAATAATATATATATTGTAGTTTGGGCACATATTCATACATCAGTTGCCTCAACTAAGAAAATGCTAAATTTTAGTTGTATTAAACAAAAGACAAACATTTACTCTGTATTGGCTCTGTGTTTCTTCTGTGCTCCACTGCTGAACCCCTACCCAGTACAAAGCTTTATTCAAATACAATCTCAGTTCCAGGTACTAAAAAAATGAAATGTCATGGATGAACAGTGTCATCAGTGGAAGTTCTATTGGTATCACTTACAGTTCTAACTGGGGTTTATTGGAACAAACTGACATTTGCAGTAGGCTTCTCAAATAAATGCATAGATATATAAAATGATGGATGGATGTTTTCTGGCTGCCATGGCTTCTGGGACACGAGTTAGAATGCAATTCCAATTCAGTTCAAAAGATAGAACACTGGTGATTTCACTAAACCCATGCATTCAAGTGCAGAGCTCAACAGATCCATATTTCTTTTTTTAAATTTTTATCCACAGTACCCATACCCCCAACCCAGAACAAGCCTCATTTTACGTGCAATGCATTTCCAAACTTACAATCCATATAAGGGAGTCATATATTTTACCAGATTGAAGAATTTTACCAATAGATTTAATGTGAGTCACATGTACTAAACAACATGTTAAATATGAAGCTTTATTACTGGATTTTAAGTTTTTACACAAACTTATTTCATTATTACTACTTCTAAATTATATATATATAAATGTTGCAGAATGGTTCAGTTCACTTTTTATCTTCTGTTACTTCAATTGTATTTCCAAGTTAAATCCAAGCCGGCCAACCTGGGCAGTAGCAATAAGGAGTACATTTAGTGTTCCTGCTACAATTACATACAGTTTCTGTACTTACCTAATCAATCTTACACAATATTTCAGGAGTACTAGTTTCTTTATCATGTGTATTAGGTTCTATTATCTTCATAGATCAAAGATTGTCTCCTTTTGGTTGCTGACTTAACCAGTGTTGAATGCAAATCGTGGAAGGCATGGTTAATGCCATAAAACATACTTACAGAAACTACATTCACATAGTCGTCATCAGAAAGTGTTTCCAACATCTCAGAGACCGACGTCCGGATCAACTTGAGTGTCAGGCCAGAAACACTTCCACTCCTGGTATTAAATCGAGGCAAATAGTATTCAAATTTCAATAAACCTTTACAACATCAATCAACTTATATTGGCTGTCAATTTAACTTATTAAATCTGCCATCATGATGCTTTTGTAGGAAAAATATCATAAAAACAACAACCTTCTATATGAATGACAAATAAAGAAATATGTAATGAGAGGACTGCCATTATGGTATACCACGGTAAAAGAATAGTAATGTGCAGTAACTTGTGATCACACTTCCAAATGAATGTGACAATTTGAACTTTTAAAATGGCCCAGGTAGTCCAGGGATGATTTCCAGAAAGTAATTGTAAAATACATGTGTAAATATATTTTACCGTTCTTGTAAATGAAGTACTGTGGCTTTGATCATGTTGACCTTAAAAGAGTCTTTTGACAACAGTAATAGGATAAGATATACTATAGATAGCCTTTTCTTTATAAATTTAGTAGTCGGCAATTGATTTTACCCCATTTTTTTCCCAATTTGAAATATCCAATTGTATTTTAGGCTCAGCTCACTGCTACCACCCCTGCGCTGACTCGGGAGCGGCGAAGATGAACACACGCTGTCCTCCGAAGCGTGTGCCGTCAGCTGACCGCTTCTTTTCACTCTGCACGCCTGCCATGCAGCCAACTATAGATAGACTTAATAAATCCCACATACAGTACCAGACGCAGAGTTGTGATATATACCCTGCACTGTGAATTAAAGTTGCATGACAACTAAGAAAAATGAACCAACATTAAAACTGAAACAGGGATGGTTTAAAAAAATAATGTGATAAAAACAGATCGAACAATTGCTTTATGTTTGACAGTTTATTAATCAAAAAGACTGAACTAGCTCTGAAAAGTTAACTGGAAAGAAGAAACTGATTTTCATTTTTATTGTCTCCATTTAGCTTTGGCCTTGTTACAGCACAATTTACAGCAGGAACACTTGCTCAGTAGTCTAGAATGCAGCCAGTGTCAAATCCCAAGTGAATGATACCACCACTGTCCTTTTTTGGCAGGTAATCTCATACAGAGACCTGTGGTGAACCACTATAAGTCAAATTTCCAAGGGTAAAAAGTGCATAGGCATCAGGTTTTATCTTTTTTAAAACTTGTAAATGCTACAGTGTGAAAACGCAAGGTAAATCTCTCAGATGTGGCCGAGTAAGCACGAGAAAGATGGTGGTCAGCCACTAAAGCCATCATAAATGGAATAGGGTCACTTAGTCTTAATTGAGACATTCAGTCACTGAAGCAGAAAGGGTTACTGAGGTGGGGACTGTCAAATTGATTGCATGGAAATGACAATCTGCCTGGAAATGACAGATCTCAGACAGGAACTAGCAGCAGATGTAAATATTGCATTGATGGATTTTGTTGAAAATCACACTAAACGATACGGTGAGTGAATAAAACAAAAATGGTATGGAATATGAAGTGTCACCAAACATTATTTAGACAGTTATCCTATAGTTTAATATCCATAGTTCTATACAGTAATATTAACCGCATAATTCCTTTTTTGAGTAATCATATTTTTTGCTTCTTATTTGATCTTTGTGGCCAATCTCTTCAGATTAGCTGAAGTCTTTGGTGCTGGTATAAATGCTGAATTTTAGTATGGGTGAGCTGAATAATATTTTTTCATTATCATCATTGTGTGCTTTTAGCTATGGTAGTGTGTAGTTAATTCAGTTTAGTTGATATTGTATCAAGTGAATGAGAAAGGATTCCTTGTTGAAAATCTGCTAGTTGCTAGGTTATCTGGGGTTGACAGGTGGGATCCTGATAAACAAGATGCCCTGTGTCCACTGGATTTTTGCATTCTACCAGCCTCTTAATCCTGGGCTAAGTCAAACTGCAACCCACAGGGGGCATTCAAGAGATTCTGTCTGCAGTGTTTTAGTGTAGACTGCTACATACATACACACACACACAATCATGTCCTTATTTTAATTAAGGTGCACAAATCATTGAAATACTCACACATCCACCAGAATCAGCATGTCTTTAGGTGAGGCAGCTCCCTGAATGTACCTGCAATTATATAAATAATATATTTGCTGTTTGGACTTTTGGTAGGGTTTTTTGTAAACCAATAGTTCTTTGTCTCTCTTGTTATCTCTCGATTAAAGGCCTTGATAATCCTGTCCCTTTATATTTTCAAACTAAAGAATGCTGAAATAATGCCAACTACAAAGATATTTTACAACTAATTGTACTGGTATATTTCATATTGCTTCTTTATATATATTTTCTTTTTTTAATTTAAATACCAAATGCTCATAACAACATGGTACCATTATAAAAAAGCTTCAATGTAAGCTTATACAGTATATCATGCATTTTTATATAAATATAAATTCCTAAAGATATTCTGTACTACCAACCTTTATGGCTAATGGCTTGCAATATCTTTAATTGTGCAGCAGTATCACTAACTAGGTCACATTGAAATGTAACCCTTTATTATTTTTAGAATGCTTTTTAAAGCTGGTATAAACTGAGCCTGTTCTAAATGCAATATATTTGGCAGTGATTTCACAAATTCAGCTTCCCCTTCCAAAGTACACTTTTTATCACTCACCACGGTCGCCGGCGAACATCGTACAGGTCAATCTTATTCGGCGTTTTTGAAGAATCCATCCATGGAGAGGCTAAAACAAATACATAAATGAAGTCCAGTTTGGGTATTTTTAAATAAGTAAGAACATGAAATATGTTGTATCCCCTCAAGAGCAAAACAGTTTAAAAAAAGATTAAATGCATTGCTCATGTGGATTGCTAAAAATCTGCATGATAATCTAAATGAAATAGAAATGCACCCCTATATATTCAGCATGTTTTCTCAAACTGTTTTTATGGTGGCTTCAGATACAGCCCTACACACTATAGCATGTACTGAAAAAGCTGAATGACCTTGTAAAAGGGTAGATTTTATGCTTTCTTTTGTTTTGCACAGAACACAATACAATAAATTACAAATAATAACATAAAACACATTAAAGGCTGAAGATCTAAAATAAACAACTAAACTTTATATTGTTATAGATTTGCTTCATAACTGCCTGACAATTTTGAAAGGCACACAGAAATATCCTGCATAAAGGTATAGATTAGTAAGCCAAAGGGGTGTGTAAAGGGGTGTGTATGTCTGGAGATGGCACCCATGACCTTTTACCAGGGACTGATAAGTAGTCAGAGATATATAGTCAGATAACATATTAAGTCAGATTTAGCTCCAATAATTTTCACACAGTGTATTTTGCTTACATGTGTATTTTCCTTCTGGAATTTTAGGTGTATATACTAGCATTGGTTTTTGTTTCACTGAGAGATTAAAGACACTTTATAAACCTATAAAAAGCTTCACATACTGCACTCAAAGCTGTACTTCAAGGTTTAGTATGAAGATCACAATATGTTATGGAAGTTTGAATGTAGGTTAATAACAAGTCTGCTGGAGTCACAAGATCAAGTTTTTTAATGATGATCCAGGGGCTGCTTAAGATCAATTAAGTAATTTACTTTAGTGTACAGTTAGAACAAAAACCAGGAGGGACATAGGCCCTCCAGGACCAGGGTTGGATACCCCTGGTATACAGCATCAATATAAAATGTACCATGCATAATGGATTAGGAAGTATGATGCAACTCAAACAATGTTGAGTCTGGAGATGGATCTGCTACTAAGACTCTGACAAGGCTTTGCCAGACATGCAGTCTCAAAGGAGAGCTTTAGTTTCACTCTCTGCTGTACCACCCCTTAAAGAAAATTGTTACAGTGTACAGTACTATACATGCTGCAATAGCTGCATTACTGTAAGTATGTTACTGTACCACGGACAGTTGAATCTTTAAAGTCACAGTGCCAGCTAAATGAACCAAACAGATTCACAACCTATGCTGTTTTAATTTATTTGTATTTTTATTTCGTAAACTTCTTTTGAGGCTATCTGTCATGCTGTGCTCCTTACATGCAGATCCCCAGGCTACCTCCAGTTTGTCTGTCAGAACTCATCACATTTCTGTCAACATTTCCTGTTCCAGATACTGTAATAAGCAATACACCATTTTAAACCCCGCTGCCAAGTACTGACCCATGCTGTGATAGCTGATACATGAATAGCATTAGGATGAGCTGAGCAATGGAATACCATCACTGAAGAAAGTTAATCAAACCACTATAATTAAAATCAGCAAAGCTTCAGCAAAGATAATGGATGGAGAGTGAGTTATTTATAGGAGAATAATACATGAGATCACTGACAGAATGGCTTGACCACATGGATAAAATAAAGTAAAATGGATATTTATTTGTAATGGTAGGTACTGCTAAAAACACACGTGGGCACACAACGTGTTTGACTGAGAGAATCATGAAATTTCACTGTGTACCAAATAAAAAGGCAGTGTGTCAAACTGTACTGTCTCTATCATGCAGAAACCTAAAATGTCACATGACTACAATACAGCAGTCGTTCTCTTGTTTATAATTAGATATTGTTAACAGACATCAGATAGTATGCTAAACAAACTCTACTTCAATACAACTAAATTTGGTGTCATGATAATTGCCTGTAGTGGTCGCTTTTGGAATCACAATTCCTTAATAATTTATTCTGTTTCGGTGTAACCTGTTACACGGTTGGTCTGGCACTGTCCATTTCTAGGTCACTATTGTGATTTACTGCTTCCTGGTGAGAGTGTTTAACAATTGAGTACAATTACATTTTTACTGGGATGAGTCCCCATCTGTAAAAAAAAACTGTTTTACTTCAGAGAAAAAAAAATAAAACAATCTCAAATCAGGGCTGTCATGTTTGACGGCCCTTAAAAAAAAAAAAAAAAGTATGACCATTGTGGCTTCCTAAAGTATCAGACACCCATTACAGTTCTGTACATACCTGGGTAATATCGTGCCAAACCAGTTGCACTGCCGAACACCTGCCACAGTAACGTGGGATCTTCATCACGGTTCTTCTTAAAAACATCTTCCAATGCTGCAGTCCAGTTCAGTTCATTTAACACTATAGTGGCTGTAAGAAAGAAAATAAGGAATTTCATTGCATACCAAGTTAGCAGTGTAGAGTTTGTAACTTCTGGTGCTGTACTGTACGGTATTTACCCGATAGCACTAAGCTCAATTAGACATGTACAAGTCCTTGGTGTCATAAAATAATTTACTCCTGAAAAATTTGTCATACCATATTTCATTTAAATTGTGAACTTTATAAACCAATATACAAATGCACATTACAAGCTAGCCACTTAACAAATCTCTGTTTGCTAAACAAAAGCTAAATAAAAAATGTTATGGATCAAAATTCAGAGCTTGACTACAGTTTAAAGTTTAATCCTGGTGTAACATGCGAGTTGCAGGTGTTTATGCTGGTGTGATATGTGTGTTTCAGTCTAGCTTGTCTTCTTTGTGGGAAGAACCATTACATGATTTTGAAAGTGTTTGTTATGCAGAAAAAATAAATTCCAATTGTAGAACTGAATCATATTTTTGTTTGTTTCAGACACCTGAAAGAAAAGCCTCTTGATAAGCACTTAAGACACTTCACATTCATTAATAACTGCAAGCTGTACGGTAAAAATAAAAAGCTAGGTCTCGAGAAATACCTCACATTGTATCACTTGAGAGTGTGATTCAAAAGAAAATTAGAAGCAACAAGGACAGTACATACAGTGTCTAAAGTGAGAAACGTTGCATACTAAAATGTGAAACATAGCGGAAAATGTAAATTAGGACTCATCAACATTTAAAATGTAATAGTATTTACAAATGAAAATATTATTGATGATGTTTTCATTTTTAATTGGGAATTGAACAGCATTACACCTTCATAAAGGGACAATAACACTCTCCCAGGTGGGGGGACACTGCTGCTGTACCCTTGAGCAAGGTACTTTACCTAGATTGCTCCAGTAAAACCCAACTGTATAAATGGGTAATTGTATGTAAAAATAATGTGATAACTTGTAACAACTGTAAGTCGCCCTGGATAAGGGCGTCTGCTAATAAATAAATAATAATAATAACAACAACATTTATATAAAAAAATCATAACATATCATATTACCATTAGTCACAGAAATTAACTTGAAACATTCAGTAATTAAGTGTGTTTTGCGACAGTTTTCAAAGTGATTATGAAGAATAATGCTTGAGGTATAGTTTTAGGTAGCTTTTATGAAGGTTTTATGCTACACAGCGTCCAACTCAAATACATCATTACCCTGCAAAGCTTCTTGGGTCCCTTCATTTGGCATGTAGGCATTACAAAGACAGGCCTTGGACCGCAGCCATCTTTTATCCGGTATCAGCCTATTATTATTACTAATATGACATTGTGTGAAGAAAATTATATTCATCACTACACAGCCGATGACATCTATTTTCCCTTGATAATTCCGTGGAGATACAGCCTTCTTCCTTTTTCTATCACGTCTTTATGACACAGGACTCAAAAAGCCTTGACAGTCCTGTAAATTAAATTTTCCACTGAAATTGTAATCAATATAACATTCTGCTACATCTCCTCCTGCGCTGGAACTGACTCCATTCAAGCTACTAGGCTGGCCCAGGGCCGCCACATATTAGGTCTGCAACCCCGTTCATTTGCGGTTTCAGACGCCTTTACATGTTCACATATGTGACTGAAAAGCAGGCATAAAATGCGGTGATTTTTTTTTTTAATGGAACAATAGGCTGCACTCAGAATGGAAGCTATGGAGCTACTAGGAAATAATCCTTGATTTGAAACAGATGTTTCTTATTATTAATTTTTTAAGGCAATCTTTAGGGGTGAACAGCTCTGGATACTGACTAATGTAAACTAAAACCTCATTCAACACTGAACTTGAATACCGGAAGCAGTTTTATTAGACAGGTATGTTTACGTAAATTTAAAGCAAAGTTGCCTGTGTTAATGTGTGTATATGGTACGTGTATTGATTTGGCTGTTATCAAAAAAACACAAAAAGCCTTGCATATTTTTTTGCCTTTCCCCAAATGTAAAACAAAAAAATCTCTGACATCATAGAAAATCTGTGTTTATCATAGAAAATCTAATTGGTAATGTAATCTGAGAAAAGGCCGCCCCGGGACACCTTAAATCGCAAGTGTGAATGGGGTATATCTTTATTTGAAGAGCCTCTAGGTCATTTACTAGCTATGAAATGATAAAACCCTTCTATTCCCCAATGCACACATTCATACAGCACTGGATAAGGCTTTTTTTTATATCATCTCAGTTACCAGCAATGCATTAATCCTGGACCACAGTAAATTCAGCCAGAAAATACAATTCTTTAAATGTCTATTTAGGATCATGTGCTATATTACAGCGGTTCTCAAACTTTTTGGGCCCGCCCCCCTTCTTGTCTGTGGTATGTTTTTTTTTTTTGCACAAACCAGCCACCAACACTTACTACATAGTAAGCTAATACTATGAACATACAACACCAGACAGCGGACTTCATCCCAAAAATATGCAAACTTAAAAGGCACGAGTCAGATGCACAGCGCCATCTACAAACTGACATGCCTGGAGGTGTCAGCATAAAGATTTGTTTTAAGTTAATATATACCGTATAACAGGCCATTTTAACTGGTATTAAATTCGGTGGATTTACACAGATTTGCATTTATACTTTTAATTCCAAAAACATTTAAATAAATGTTTACTTAATTAAATATGTCTGCTAAAACAGTATCTCATTTACAGTAACTCATTATAGCATCTACAACGCAACTATTCATCAGAAACCAGTCCAGTTAATTTCAGCTAGCTGCCCCAACTTGAAGCATCTTGTCACTCTGTGGACTAAGATTCTACTGTCTGCAGGAGAAAGACATTATGTAATCTGCAAGCTTTTCTATAGCTCAGGGAGACAAAACTATAATCTATACAAAGGAAAAAAAGAGGATCTGAATTCAAATTTCAAAATTACATTGATCAATTTAAATATGTAAATATTTTTTTTTTTTTTAAAGTCTATAAAAAAAGAGAAAAATGGTTCATCTTACCAGTCTCTACATTTTTTTTGCATTATTTATTTTCATATAAAACACTACAACTATTTCATTAGTTTTTAGTATGGTTTGCAAAGCAATTTTTTCAATATCTTCGGCTGGACCCGGCTTGGCAGAATAAATCACTAAAAAAGAAGGGGCTCTTCTGTATTCCTTTTATTATGCAGTTTAATTGACAATGCTAATGAATTCAAACTGGAATTTCCTTCCTGCAACACTGCACACTAAATAGTATCTGACAACAATTGAAGAAAGTCACCCAAGCTAAATTAAATGACAAAAACCATGACAGGAACATGGGTCTTTGTGTGGTATCTGCATGGTAGCAATTACCAAGAAACTGATACAGGAAATCTAAAAACAACAAACCTCATTAAATGTTATCAATACCAATGAGATGTTTCTAGTGTTTAACAGGGTGCCAATCGATGACCAGCACAGATAAAACTGTACTATATATCACAACCTGAACTACTGAAGCATTCACATGCGACATGTCATGCTCGAATGCAACATATGCAATTGTCAAGCTAACTTTCCAAAGCATTTTCCAATGAAAAAACACATTTATAGCGCAGTACTTTCCAAATACATTTTCACAGTGAAAATATATGTTTAGAATGTTCAGTTTGTACATTTCTTTAAAGGCACGCTCCTTGGTATGTTACTGTAAATCTACAACAATATTAAAAAGCCATTCTGATAACTGTGCTGTGTTTCCATTCATAGTCAAATTAAGCATCACTAAGGGCTGGGAATCAAGTCAGTTGACTACAGTACTGCATGCAAAATTTCTGCTGAAAAGTCAATGGAATACTAATTTTAATACCACAATTCCACTTATTATATTATGTATTGTTATATAGTGGTAAGCCTTGAATTATTAAGGCATATATAACATACTACATATCTGTAATATGCAGTATATTGTAGCTTTTACAAGAATGTTAATTGATTTTAAACATTATTAGACACATAAGAATTCCATTCCATTCTTAGAAACAATTTAGGCTTAGGCTGAAATTCAGGGGAGGGATTATTGAATGATTGTTGTCCCATTTAGGATTATTGAATAATTGTCTCATTAGATCACTTCCTCGTATGATATATAAAATCACAAAACTTACCTGGGCGTTACTGTCGCAATCCAGTTGCAATCCTAAAACTGTGCTCTCAATTTAAAAAATGTCTGAATTAAACTACAAAGATGACATGCTATCACAGGAAACAAACACCAGTCCAGGATCCGTCCAAAAATCAGATTTTTCTCCCAAAAGAAAAAAGGATGAACATCAAGCTTGACCTGCCCAGCAAGAACACGATTCTCCCGTTGTTCTCCAGCCGACCACAAGTGAAGAGACCTGTCCGGTGGTTAAAGAAAATCTCTTGTACCAGGAGGTCCCCGGTTCAAATCCCAGCTCACTCACCGACTCACTGTGTGACCTTGAGCAAGTCATTTAACCTCCTTGTGCTCCGTCTTTCGGGTGAGATGTTGTTGTAAGTGACCCTGCAGCTGATGCACAGTTCACACACCCTAGTCCCTGTAAGTCGCCTTGGATAAAGGCGTCTACTAAATAAACAATTAATAATAATAATTTAAAAAATCACCACGAAGAAGCAAACACATTTAAAAAATGCCATGTAAGAAAACCCTTCTTTATAAAGATTGTCTGACTCCGAGATTACTAGAATTCCTTCATGCAAATAAGGTCCCAAATCCCAGAGGTTCAAGCAGGAAAGTATTATTCAATTCACTTTGTAAATTCCTGGCTGCTCAGCCTTCACCCATCAACAGAGCCCTGCACAATCGATCAGTGAAAGCATTCAAACAAGCACCATTCAATCAGCAGTACTTCACTCCATTCCTGACGCCCAGCTCACCACACCTGCAGCTCCTGCAACTGACCTGAATCACCTTGCACTCCCTACTCCTGCCAACACAGATGCTATATATGAATTCCATGCCTCTGCCTATGACTTTAGTGCCTTTCAATATAACTTCTGTGTCTCCACAACCTCCATACCTCCACTCACGACTTCTGCGATTCTATCCACAACCTCATTGCAGCTGCCAACGCTTCTATTCAGATGCCCTTCATGCCACCGTCCAGAGCCGCCCGTACTGCAGCCTGGCTTCCAACACTAAAAAACACGTTCCCAATGCCTGGGACCTGGCTTTCCCACTGTTCTTTCCTACACTCTTAGTAGTGCTACACCGATGCCTCCACCTCCAAGTGCTCTCGCCTTCCAGCCTCATCCCCTGACATCCCCTGACTCCAGCCATAAGAAGCAACATTCTCCAAGGTAAAGACGTGAATATGGATTCCATTCTTATTTCTTCTCTTGATTCTGTGGAGCACCGTACCGTACCACCGTAAAGCATCTGATTCTCATCTCTTCAAGACCTTAACAATAACAGAATTTATATTTGCTTTTGGCATCTATCGAGACACCATCTGTGAAGTGTATCCAGATATAAGACATGAATTTGATGATTATATATCCATTATTCTCGAATTAATCATCGATCTCTGCTCCTCAAAGACATTCTGCACAGCCAAGTATAAACAGCCTTATCCCTTCTGAACATTATTCTTTATGGTACGGTACTTCTGCCTTCTACCACCACCATCGCTCTTTCTCATACAAAGCCGCTGCATTCTTGGCAGTGCAACCAACGCATGTATTGGGGATTCATAGATCACAATCTATTTAAATCGTCACTTTGCAGGCATCCGTGCTATCAGCTGTACAGTGTTTGAGTCTTCTGGCCATCCCACTGCCCTTTAATCCTCAACCTCAAGTTTTCTTTAGAAACAAATAAACCAGTAACTCAGTCATGGTTTTTAGTCCACCTATCCATGCTATTCATGCAGGTTTCGCTTCCACAAATTTTTTAGGCCATTCTTTCTGGATCGGAGCAGCCACTCCAGCAGTCAAAGACATACTTTCCCATCGCATGATCAAACACCTTGGTAGATGGGCTTCCAGGGCAGTAGAACAATATATTACAACTGCTCCAGAAAACACAGCTGTTGCTCAACTAGCCATGAGCCAATAGAGTTTGGTGGGTTGGGTATATTTTATTTATTGAATTTGTTTATTCCTGCATGTAACAGGGGAAATCTGTGCTGACTGTCTGGCGCATGCGTGGTTCTGCAGGAAGAGGGCAGCAGCCTTGTAAGATCCGCCTGTCAGTCATGGTGATGACACAGAGAGGTGGGGAAGAGGGTGTATTGGCTTTCCCTCTCTCTGAGTGGCTGAGACGCGGGCCTTGGGGGATTGCTTGGCCCATAAGTACTGCACTTGGTTATATCATTCGAGTGGCCGTGATTGGGAATACTCAGAGACGCTGGCTGAGAAGGCCAGTGTAAACATAGACCAGGCAGGAACGCCAGTGGTTGGAGTGAGAGAACCAAATAGGCAAGCACGGCTGAGGAAGACAGCCAGCCTAGAAAAAGAAAATAATACATAAAATAAATTGTTACGTATCCGAGGGAACGTGTGTGAGTAGAAGGGGAACCTTGGCCACCCCAGTGTAAAGTGCATAACAGTGTAGGACGGAGACCCAAGCTGACCGGCTTAGTGGCAGTGGGGGCACAGTGTAAGCAGCACCTTTATTTTGTAGTTTTATTACTGTGTTTTATTTTCCCTTTTCTTTCGCCTTTTGTTATTTATTATTTCAGAGCACCTGTGAGTGTGCCAGCATTGAACTGTTTACCAGTATTGGTATTACTGTGGTCCTGTTTACCGTTGCCGGTATTCAGGCCACGGACAACAGCACCCTCTGCGGACTAAAAGAAATAAAAAAAAATAATAAAACTGGTCATCAGTACAGTGTTTTCAATTAAACCTTCTGTCTCCCGTGTGTGTCAGTGAATTGCCCACCACCCTTCCACACTGCACTTAAATGGAATTTGACTAATTATGTATGTGATCCTTTCTCAAAACTTTTGGGACTACTTTCCAAAAAAAACTTTCTCATCGGATGGGCACACAACGAATCATTAGAAGTTCGGTTCGAGGCACATAACTCCAATCACGGTCAACTACCATGCAGTACAGCCTTAAATCGACGGCCACTGTAGTATCTACTGTAAGGCAGACTAGGAATTCATGGGGCCCTGAGCAAGAATAACAAAACGTGTAGGAAAATGCATAAAGAAATAGGCCCATAGAGGGTTTATACACTGCATTAATAATAAAGCAAATCATATCACAATATACTACATTTAAATGAAGCTGCTTGTCAAATACAAAAACAATGAATAAAATAACTGCTTTCTTTAGGAAAAATATATATGAGCCAGGTTCAGGTTAATTGTGGTCATCTGTCGCTTCAGAAAAATCTTGTTTCTCCAGGTACTTGAAGTATTGGTTTCATTTTTGGATCTTTCCAAGCAAAGCCACTTCTTTCATCTTCTTTTCGTGTTTCAGCTTTCTCTTAGCACTCCCACTTAAATAACGTTGATTGCTAGAGGAACCCATACTGGAGTTTTACTAACAGTAACAATGTCTGACTTGACATCTGTGAATTTTAACACACACTGTTAGCATCTGACCACTCACATTTATTTGCATATTGGAGCCGCGTGTGAGTGTGTAATAGTTTGCTGAAAATGCAGACATAGTTTTATGACAGCCTAGAAATCTGTCAGCAAAAGATTTCTAATGTACAGCTATTTCCATTACCCTATAGAATTAACTAAGTTGAATATTGCTTTGTATTTTTCCATATATTTAACAAAAAACTGACAAAAAATGAAAAATGTGACGTTTCGAAATCTAACATGAAATATGTTATATCATTTTGTAGTTTCTTTGATTACATGATGCTAAATAAAATATAAAAATTATGTTTATATACAGTTGTCCCACGTTATAACCCTCTTTATAACACCACCCTCACATAACGCCAGCTATTCTCTCTGAACAAATGCCACCAATATAAAAACAGTTCTATTTGTAGCCGTTATATCGCCACACCGCTGTCCGCCACCTCCCTATAACATCATTATTCTCTAACATAATTAAAAGTTTAGAGTGACGAACCGCTATAAAGACTGGAAGCCATTCATGAATATTGAAAGAGACACAGGATATATTTTAAATGGGTTTCCTAATGGAATCTAATCTAATCCTAATAAAAAAAGTCAAAGATTAATGAGACAACATACGAGAATCAGAGGCTCTGTGAAATATACAGTATCTAATCTAATTTGGGGCAAAATGAAACCTAAACAGCTGCAGAATATCTCCTAGATTCATGTAAAAACTGATAATACTTCAAGCTGAAATACGTTTTAAGACAGAAGCATGAAGTGCTATCTTTTTACACTGCAAAATCCTCACTACAATGGTACCTTTAGATTCCATCCACTGTTTGCATCTATGTGAAACAATATGTGTAACTTATTTGCACCTGTTATTCTGCTACCCTTGTGTTGGCTGCTTACTGTACAAAACACACTATTGTCTTTGTTGTGCTGAAACTGTATTCTGTACTCGCTGGGGTTTAACGACCCTTGTTATATTGCCACCCAGTAGTGCCAGTTTGGTGCCCGTCTTGTACTTAACAGCATTAGCAAGGAGGACTGTTCTTCAATCCAGGTAACACAACTATACATTCCCTCCTTTTGTTAAGATCATAAGCTGCACTCTTAAAGCGATTTAGCAGTTATGCGTATCTAAAAATCCGGCAAAAGTGATTAGCATGATAAGGAAAAACAGGTTTCCATTAAAATCCATTTCAAGCTATAGTGCTTGTTACATATTTCCCCTTCAGCATCTTATTATTAGTTTCTTGAGTATGAGTAATTAATATTTGTTTTGTTTTGTTTTATGGATTGTGTGTTGTTTTATTTAATGGAGTTCTCTTTTATCTTGACCAGCTGCAGAACACGACCTTTCAGATAAAGTTACCTGTCAAGATGGACTCTGATGTGAGCCCAATCACTCTGCGAAGTCCATGTACGATGAAACCCAGATCTGACTGGGTTACATCTTATGGCAGTTTTTAATTCTCGTGTGTGTCAGTCAGTATTCAAATGAAATGTCACCTTTCGGGTTGCTACATGTCCTTTTCCTTATTTGCATTTGTAAGGGCTCATCAAGGAAAACATCTAAGTACAAGGAAATGTTTTGGTCTTTGATCTATGTATCCCGCTATCTCAATTGAAAGCTGTTTAAAATGTACTTTACACATTTTTGGCTGTTTTTTTTTATAGATTTAGTTCAAGTTAATTTTGTAAATAGTTTTCATTACACCCAATGTAGGTCAGCATCCAGACAATTACAATTTCAAACAGAATATTTGGTTAGTATTTTGGTTATCATCATTGAGTACTATGATGCATGTTCATTACTCAAACATCTAAATTGTTAATGCATTACACAGAAATAAAACTGATTCAACACATTTTTAAAACAACTGTCAGAAAGTGCTGGTCACAACCAGGAAACATTTAAGGAGAGAGTGCTTCTTTCGGGGGTTATACACATTATTATTTTACCCCACTAGCTTTAACTTACTTTGTTTTTAAAATCCTAAAAGCACAGAGATTTAGGATCAATTAGCTGTTAGGAACCAGTTGGGCACCAATGGCCTAAATAAATGGCATTCTTATGCTTTTTTTTTTTTTTTTAAATATATAGTAATATTGTCAGAATGTAATAAACAAAAATAAGAAGTCTGTATTTATCCACAAGACAGTACATTACATTAAAATGTTAAAGAAGAGTAAAGGCAGCTACCTCAAATATCAGGTTTTTACTTTATGCTAAGGCCCAGAAAAATATATAAGACTAATTTGCGTGCAAAATCCGCTAGCATTTATAAAACAAGCTGTCTAAAAATATCATTTGGCACTTCACAAAGAAGTTTCTAGATTCTGCCATTTGGTAGCAGCTGGGTATTATTTAATTTCCCATGAGATTAGTATGCAAATACACTGTGTCTGTCTTCAACGGGAATGCCTGCTGTCACATAGACCAGAACAGATCAATTCATGCTTTCTAAAGCCATGTCCAATAAACACTCAGGGGTCCAATTAATCAACTCTAACTGAATTGATCTGGCTGAACTGGCAGCCTAATAAAACTGAAACAGCGGAAACAAATAATCTGCAGTAACAAACTCCTGCCCAGCACACACACAGAGGCAAAGTTCAACCTAATTCCTTCTGATAAAGACGGAGAAGTCTATGGTTAGCAAGATTTTTCTTAACCCCTGTCACAGCTATCAGTCTAGCTAAATGTTACCTTAAGGGGGCCCGTGTAGCTAACCATTAAACCTCTAATGGCTGTTCCAGCAGACGATCGATGGTTAGAACATGAATGTGAATCCTGTCAGGGAAGTTGGATATCAATCATTTTCCCCTGTTTAGTCCACCCCCTAACATCAATATCTATAAGGCCTGCTTTACACTCATGTCAAATGGCTACCTAAGACAATACCTTCACCACTTGTTATTTTTTTTCCTGTAGATCTAATATGACCAAAAGCAACTGTCAGTCCAAAAGACATAAAGCAGTATAAACTGCATATTGAAGAGATTTGTTTGGTGCTGGTGTTCCTTATGCCTGGGGACACGACTCACGACTGAATCAATTTGGTTGCATTTCAACAAAGACCCTTTTTAATATTTTATTTGTATAATAAACGTTATATTTTACTCAATACCCAATCTTCTGAGTCAGAGTACAGTAGGAGATCAAAATCACTTCTGCTACCATAATTATAGGGGTTGTGCAGTTGACAACAGAATACAATTGGAGTAGTGGGAAGCCTGTAATCAACAGATGAAAAGAAAGCGAGTAATGTGGCTTGCTTAAATCACACCTCTCCAGAGGCCAGCTGATGACAGCTTATTTGATACCAGTAATTCCTTTAAGAGCCCCCACTATCTTTTATATAATTAGCCACTGAAAGCTGGAATAAAAGCTGAACCAAATAGGGACACAAATGGCACAATGGAATACGTTGCCGTTGACTTGTCCCAGTTTGTCATCTCCTCTATGGTAAAACACACAGTAGACTCAGAAATCAAGTATAAAGTTCTGGACTCTGGCCTATATTTAAAAAGTCTTTCCCACCAATATAGTGTAAAACATTACAACTGGCCAATACATCTGAAACACTGAGGGATGACCTGGATGAATGAGCACCCATATTCATGCATTATTCTTACCACAAACCCATTTTCAATTGATAGATCTCAAAAAAGTTTTTTTTTTCAATACTGTAGACAAAAAGGGTATTTTACAATCCTCCCATTCGGTTTCAGGTCATTCACGTATTTCAATGTGTTCTACCAGTTTCATAAACATGATCCACCTGGAGTTGCTCCTCAAATCAATCAAAATTATAATGATTCTACCCTGAGGTCTTCCGAATCCCTCAACAAGAACAAATAACCAACCAATAGGTGCTCTGATCTTTCAAATCCCTCTACTAATTTACTAAGCACGGAAGATCTGTCTTGAAACCTATTGAAAATAGCCATTGTCTGATTAACTGCCAACGGGAACAGGGAATTCATAATCTCAGCCTTATTTTATACCAGGAGCCGGGGTGTAGTTTGGCATTGAATCACCCCCTTCCTCCCCCCACCCCCCTCAAGTGTAAAGCATTACTAAATCAACCATTTGTATCTATGGGTCACAGTCCAGGTTCACATATAAACAAGGTTTCTGCCAAAAATTGTAATTATGTTCATTATTGAGAGCTACAGTCTGTGGAAGGAAAGGGCATTTCAAATTGATATGCTGATCACAACTCATGAGTGTAAAGCTGCACACTAAGAACAATGTTGTTTTTTTTTGGCCGCCACATAAAATCCTCTGGATAATCTCTTTTTTGCAAACTAATTACTGGGTTATGATAAACTCAGATAGTGTTCAGATGCTGTGCAGTTTAAAAGCTGCATTTACTTTTTATTGTGTATAATATAGTTCTCCTATCACCTCATCTCCTGACCAGAGATATCAACTCGATTTGGAAACAACCTTAATGGTATAGTTTATATAATTTTAATTTTGATGATATTTCATGTATCCTGTTTGGTATCTGTGACAGAGAGAGAAAGAATTCGAACTGTAAATCTCCCTCCCGACCAAGAAAGGCGCTGGGTAAGGTTGATCGTATGCTTCCTCCTAGATGGACTGCCTTGACGGTAGGCGGAAACCGGAAGGTGACCATATTAGGGGGAGCGCGTAGTTGCATGTACCTGGAAGGATTTCATTGCAATCAGCTGCGGGTTGTTTGCAAGGAGGAGGTTCTGGGTACAAAAGGGGAGCAGCTACGTTAGTACGGCCCCTTGCGCTGATGACAGTATCCAGCCGGAGCCTGTGTCTTGTTATTTGTTTTGTGTTTTGTCTCAACCAGAGGAGGAGTGAGAGTCGGGAGCTGCAGCCGCGGAGCCAGCACTAAAGACCCGAGCACGTCCCTCACAGCACAACACAACACAGCACAGCACAGCACCAGCACTCACCACGTCCCGGAGAAAGAGCACAGTTTCGGTGCACGGAGGATTGTGGTCACAGGAGTGTTATTATTATTATTATTATTATTATTATTAGTATTATTTTGTGTTTACAACAAATAAACACAGACTTTTTGGGAGAACTCCTGCCTGGACTTTCACTTGTGTTTTACACCACTCACATCCTGTTCACAAGTGGTGTCAGAAGTGGGATTTCACGATGGACCCAGCAGCACTGAACACCATGATGGAGGCTCAGGCACGGAGGCATGAGGAGACCTTGGCAGCGGTGATGGAAAGGATGAATGCCATGTTCCTCGCGGCCAACCAGAGGAGGGAACCGGTGGCTGAACCAACAGTGGCTCCTCCAAAACCCAAAGTGGTGAAGATGTCGCTGGAGGATGATCCCGAGGCCTATTTAACATCTTTTGAAAGACAGGCGACAGCAGCCCTATGGCCTCGGGAGTGGTGGGCTACCCAGCTGGGACCCAATCTGATCGGGAAGCCCAGGCAGCCTACCATGCTTTAACCCATGAACAAGCCATGGATTACGATGTGGTAAAGAAAGCCATCCTTCAGCGACTGGATATAACAGAGGAGACGCACCGCCCGGTTCGGGAGTACCAACGCCCGCAGGAGTCCGACCCCGAGTCATGGCCCAGCAGTTGGTGGACCAGGTGACCCGGTGGCTCTGCCCTGGCGGCGAACAGCTGAAGAGGTGACCGAACTGGTCACCATTGAACAGTTTATACAGTTGCTGGGGCCAGAGGCCAGCAATTGGGTCAGCCGGCACCGCCCACCACGCTGGACGCTTAGCGGTCAGGTTGGCCGAGGGATATGAGGACTCCATGCCCACACCGCTGCCCACCCCGATACATCCGACGCCGACCTTCATCAGACCCAGGATGGCAGGCCCAAGGCGGGGCCCCTTCACCCACGCACACCCTTCCCTACAGGACCAGCACCTTCTCAGTCCCCAACGGGTGGCCTCGCTCCACAACACTGGAGGCCGAGGTCAAACCCCAGCTGGGGTAGAACAGGGCCCCCTCCCGCTGCCAGGTCGGCAGCGGGACAATCAGGCTCCGTGGGCCTTCCCCTCTGGAATGTTACCGTGCCATGGGGTCAGCCACCTTGCCCGAATTGCCCCTCAGCAATGGAGTGTGGTGCGGCTTCAGATTATTTGGTACCGCGACAGGTAAGTCCAGGGGTAATGCTTGGGAGGGACCTTGTATTGTTGATGTGCGGGTTGGTAATGTGAGCACCCACGCATTAGTGGACTCAGGGTGTGGGCAGATCTTGATTTCGAAACTCTCTTAGAAGGGGTACCTTGGTGGTCACGTGGGTTAGTGGTCATCTCCTGTATCCATGGAGATAGCAAGGACTACCCCTCACTAAATTAGATGTGACAGTTGGTAGTCACACCCGCCGTGTAATTGTGGCGGTGGCAAAAGGTTGCCATACCCGGTTATTTTAGGTCGAGACTGGCCATGTTTCGAATAATTATAAACCAAAAGGTACAGCCAGTCTCCGGTAAGACCATAGGAGCAGCAGGGGAAACTATTGGGGATATCTTTCCGCTGCATGCTGATCTGTTTCCCTCTCGGTTCCGCCCAAAAAACTAAACGAGAGAGAAGGGTGGAAAAATGGGAGGGCGATCAATGAAACAAGGTTGGGGTTTGGTGGGAGACTCCTCCACGCCTGATAAACGCCAGGGAAAGGGGATTGGGATCCAGTGTGACCGACCGGGCCGGGTTACTGAGACCCCAAGTGCTGAGGCTACCATATCCCCGCCGATATACCGAAGGTCTGGGACCGAGATGTTGATCTAGCGTATGAACAAAAAATGATCCTACGCTGGCTAACCTCTGGGGGCAGGTTTGGTCTATCGAGGGAAGGAAGTAGATGGCACTCGGCCGCTCACCTACCCTCACCACATTGTGCTTGGGCATTTGCTGTATAGAGTATCCCGAGCCCCGAGCACAGGGCAGACTGTAACACAATTACTCGTTCCTCAGTCTTTTCGACATGAGATCATGCGGTTGGCTCATGATGTCCCTTGTTCGGGCCACTTAGGTAGGGAAAAGACTCAGGAACGAATATTGGCTCGATTTTACTGGGCGGAGTGTACAGTGAGGTGAAGCGGTATGTGGCGACCTGTAGGGAGTGCCAACAAGTAGCGCCGGGCGGGTTCGCCCGCCCCATTGGTTCCACTGCCTCTGATCAATATTCCCTTTGAACGCATTGCAATGGATATAGTGGGCCCATTGAGCCAGTCTGACTGTGGATATACGCATATTTTAGTAGTGGTGGACTACTGCGACCAGATATCCAGAGGCAGTACCATTGAGGTCCACTAGTGCATTGGCGATTGCAAAAGAGTTAGTGCAGATCATAGCGAGTAGGGATCCCCAAAGAAATTCTGACTGATCACGGAACTAATTTTATGTCACGGTGTTTAAAAGAACTGTATAAATTATTACAAATTCGATCCATTCGGACCTCCGTTTATCACCCGCAATCGGATGGTTTAGTGGAACGTTTTAATCAGAACATTGAAGCAGATGCTGAGGCGGTTTGTCAACCAGGAGCAAAAACATTGGGCTAAACTCCTTCCCTACCTGATGTTTGCAGTGAGAGAGGTGCCTCAGAGCTCGACCGGTTTTCTCCCTTTGAGCTGCTGTATGGGAGACAACCACGAGGTGTCCTTGATCTTGTAAAGGAAGGATGGGAAGAGCAAAATAAAGATGCTAAAAACATAGTGAAATATGTAATTATGTTAAGAGATCGCCTGCAATTGGTTGGTCATTTGGCACACGAGAACTTAAAACGGGCTCAGCATCGGCAAGAGCAGCAGTACAATAAACAAGCACGGATTCGGACTTTTCGGCCAGGAGATAAGGTACTGCTGCTACTTCCCACTTCGGAGTCTAAACTGTACGCTAAGTGGCAGGGACCATATGAGGTGATGCGGGCAATTGGTAATGTAAACTATGAAATCAGACAACCCGATCGCCGTAACAAAACAGAAATTTATCATATTAATTTATTAAAACCCTACAATGAAAGGGAGGCCCTGTTTATAGCCAATGACAGTATAGAAGAGGATTTTGGTCCCTCTGTCAGTACACCAGCTACAGTTAACATTCCGATGGGGAACAATTACTTCCTGATCAGAAGTGTGAACTCCGTGGGTTAGTGAAACAATTTGGTGATGTTTTTCTGACTTGCCTGGCAGAACTAATATGATTGAACATGCTATTATTACTCCAGCAGGTGTCAGGGTTCGAGAGAGACCGTATCGAATCCCGGAGAGCCGCAGGGGTGCCGTTGGCGGGAGGTGGGGAATATGCTCGAGCTTGGAGTCATTGAGCCTTCCCGAGCGAGTGGAGCAGCCCGATAGTGATGGTGCCTAAGAAGGACGGCTCCACTCGGTTCTGCGTGGATTTCAGAAAGGTTAATGCCATCTCCAAGTTTGATGCATATCCCATGCCTCGGGTGGACGAGCTCCTCGACCGACTGGGAGGAGCGGTTAATTTCGACTTTGGATCTGACGAAGGGATACTGGCAAATTCCACTGACCCAGAGTTCGCAAGAGAAAACTGCTTTCTCTACCCCAGATGGCTTGTTCCATTTCCAGACCATGCCCTTCGGGTTGCATGGAGCCCCAGCTACCTTTCAGAGACTGATGGACCAGGTCCTAGCGCCCCATCAGCAGTATGCCGCTGCATACATTGATGACGTGGTGATTTTCAGCTCTACCTGGAGAGAGCATATTATTAGACTTTCGGCCGTCCTACAGTCTCTGAGGGAGGCGGGCTGACGGCTAATCTGGGCAAATGTGCATTCGGCAAACAAGAAACCCAGTATCTTGGCTTCCTTATGGGTAATGGGCGGTAAAGCCGATCGCTTCTAAAGTCCAGGCTCTAGTGGAGACGGCGATCCCGAGAACCAAACCGCAGGTGAGATCACTATTGGGGTTAGCAGGCTATTATCGCCGCTTTATCCCGAGTATGCCACCATAGTTAACCCCTTGGTAGAGCTCACCAAAAGACGGCTCCAAAAATAGTTAGGTGGACAGGGGAGTGTCAGGGGCCTTTGACACGATTAAGAGGAGACTATGCCAGGCCCCAGCACTTATTTCACCAGATTTCAGTAAGGAGTTCATCCTCCAGACCGATGCCTCCCAGATTGGTCTGGGGAGGTCCTGTCCCAGCAAGTTGACGGAGTGGAACACCCGATTATTTACATGAGCAAAAACTGGCTCCACGGGAGATCAACTACTCCGTCATTGAGAAGGAGTGTTTGGCCATCAAATGGGCCACTCACGCCCTTCGCTATTACTTGCTGGGGCGTTCTTTCACTCTTGTCACTGATCATGCTCCTTTAAGGTGGTTGCACACGATGAAGGACAATAACGCTCGGATAACTTCGGTGGTATCTGGCGCTGCAACCCTTCCACTATACCGTGAAACATCGTGCGGGTAAGGAGCATCAAAATGCAGATTTTTTTCAAGGGAGGGGGCCCATTGGGGAACTTAGCATTGGCGAGTGTGCCTTCGGCATCACTCTGAGGGGTGAGATGTGTGACAGAGAGAGAAAGAATTGAACTGTAAATCTCCCTCCCGACCAAGAAAGGCGCTGGGTAAGGTTGATCGTATGCTTCCTCCTAGATGGACTGCCTTGACGGTAGGCGGAAACCGGAAGGTGACCATATTAGGGGAGCGTAGTTGCATGTACCTGGAAGGATTTCATTGCAATCAGCTGCGGGTTGTTTGCAAGGAGGAGGTTCTGGGTACAAAGGGGAGCAGCTACGTTAGTACGGCCCTTGCGCTGATGACAGTATCCAGCGGAGCCTGTGTCTTGTTATTTGTTTTGTGTTTTGTCTCAACCAGAGGAGGAGTGAGAGTCGGGAGCTGCAGCCGCGGAGCCAGCACTAAAGACCCGGAGCACGTCCCTCACAGCACAACACAACACAGCACAGCACAGCACCAGCACTCACCACGTCCCCGGAGAAAGAGCACAGTTTCGTGCACGGAGGATTGTGGTCACAGGAGTGTTATTATTATTATTATTATTATTATTATTAGTATTATTTTGTGTTTACAACAAATAAACACGGACTTTTTGGGAGAACTCCTGCCTGGACTTTCACTTGTGTTTTACACCACTCACATCCTGTTCACAGTATCCTAATATGTATATTTTGGAATTATTAATGCACATAATAATCGATAATCGTGTACAAGTATACAGGTACAGACAATATATTAAATATTAGTAAAACAGATTATATAAAGTACCCCTTTAAGAAAGAGAGGCATTGGTGTTATTTATTTACTTATTTATTTTATTGCATATACTATTCAGTTTTTAAACATCACAAATTCAAACTATTATAATTTTAACGAGAACTCTGGTTTAATGTGAACAATGAGGTTCTCACAGGTTGGTGCCTGTGAGTCATAAGAGCTGGCTTTTTATTTGTCCTAATCTTCCAGTAAAATAATTAATATCTGTTTGTTAAATATAACATAAAACTACAGAAGATTACTTTTGTTTATGTTTACAGCAGGCTTGTTGTGATTGAACTCTATTTAAGTACACCCAGTAAATTTAAAATAATATGCTGGGCAGTTCAAGCCAATTTTGTTAGAGTTGAAGAATCAATTTTACCAGCTGTAGCTTCTTTATTAAGAGGAATGTAACAACCTCAGCACTGTGCCAAAGCCAGATAATGAGCATGTGCTGGTTAGCAATTGCTTTCTGCTACAATGAGAAATCACACTGGGGTACAGGAACAGAAGCTTTGAAAGGCCACATTTTATATTTTCACCCTTGTGTTAGTGTCAGCAGAGATCCATTAGCAAGTAGTAGCAGTTCATCCTCATTCTACTTGATATTTAGGAGATTTCCTGTAACAACAGACATGTGATTGCAAAGGTAATGTGCATACTATGCAGATGTACCAAATATGACAAGTTAACAACACATACAAAACAATAGTTTACATAATATGTGTTGGTGTGTGTGTCGAGGAGAAGTTTTCTTTTACAGTATGATATGATTGTAAAGTTGATCATAGGTGACTGCAATCTCCTTGATTTAGTATATCCTCACAATTAGCCACACAACATAGGAATTTCCACACCAAACAGGTAACAGTTGAATGAAATAACCTTTACATACTGTACAAACCAGGTATTATAACCAAATGTACTTGTGAATGTACTGTTCCAGCAAATAGTTGTGGCCTGCTTGTGCAACTATTCATCACTTAGTTTTCTGATGCTGTTTCATATATTTTGGCTGACTGGGTTTGATGACACAGATATAAAAATAGCAGCTCTGACTCTTCTCGAACAAGTGTATGTTTAAAAGCAAAGCAGTGGTATCCAGCGAAGCATACAAGGTGTCCAGCGAAGCATCCTGGAAGCATCATTTAAAACTGACAGGATTATAATGAAGTAAGTTCCCATTTAAGAAAAAAAACACATCAATACAACACGAATCCTTAAAAAGGAACATTCACATCCATAGAAGACACAGCTCCTTCTTAATATAAAATATTTTGTGCAAATAAATGAATAGCATGTCTATTTCAGCACTTTTGTCTGTCACTGCCAGAATCAAGCTTGTCTTTAAGTGAACAAAATGAAATCTCTGCCCTCTATTAGCTAGGCAGGTTCCTCATCAAGAAAACTTGATTTTTAATTCAGAACGGTGAAGAATACTGCATGTCTGCAAATGGGGAAGAAATGAAAGAGGCTACAAGGCTCAGTCTTTCATGACTTGTTCAAATAATGCTACACAGTTCTAAACTAATGACCCTCTTAAGACCTTCTCAGGAGAGCTGCTGAGACTAAATGTTATTTTTAATAACATCTGTGCTCATAGCCCGTATATCTAAGGCACAACACACTTGACTAGATCAGCATTTTGTGACACTTGTGCTGTCAATGGGAAACAAATGCTCTGTCCTATATAGCCTTGCACGTCACCCACATGTTGCTACAACTGGTTAAATAATGTACCTGTAATTTTTCTTTTCATTATTAACATCCTGACTTTACACTTTTAACTTTAAAGTCTGTTTCGAAGCTCTTTTCAAAATGGCTGCTCTAGTGCACCGATAGTGTAAGGATTATTGCCCACATTGTCAAACAGGTAACACAGCTATAACAATCCATGATGTGGTATGGCAAATAAGAGCACTTGTTATGGTTTTTTTTTTGCAGTGATTTACAGGACAGATCTCAAACCCCAGTGCACTAGAGTGGACATTTTGAAAAGAGCTTTGAAACAGACTTTAAAGTGTTAAAAGTTGTCAGGATGGTAACAATGAAAATAAATTACAGGTACATTATTTAAACAGTTGTAGTAACACCAGGGGACGTATAATGGTATATTTTTCAGAGCCCCACTACTTACTCTTTAAACAGGTGTTACATGGTAACTGGTTTGTAAATATACATGCACAAAAAGCAGCTTCTAAAAACAAAACATGTATAATTACACACTACAGTACCTACTAAACAATTGCATTCATTAATGTCACTTAAAAATTCTACCCAACTGTAAAGCATGCAAAGCCCTTTCTATTTCCCTTGTACAGTAGTTCCTAATAAAATTGAAAGCAGCAACCAAAAAGTCAAGTATGCAACATTTTTTCAAAGCAGACACATACAGTTCCTCCCTTGTTATGTGCAACCCTGTATACTGCAGAACCATTCTTTTAACCATGGTTCTTAGTTTATCTATGAACGCAAATTCACTTGGATTTTAGGTCACTATGGTATCCCGCTCTGTGGAGTTCTCGGCAGACCGTTTTTTGATGAAACTGGTTGCTTGCGCCCCAGGTTGAAATTTGCAGTCAATTGATCTGCAGTTGCTCGCCTGTTTTGTCTTGCTCTTCGAATTAATGCGCAGATATCACGATCCTGGAGTATGTGCTTCCGCCCACTGTTGCCCTTTGCTGATGATGTCTTTCCCTCAGAGTTCCATGCTGACATCACCTTAGACACCATTGCTCGTGAAACATCAGCAAGTTGAGCTGTCTTGGTCACTGAAGCTCCTGCCAAACGTGCCCCAACAATCACCCCTCTTTCAAAGTCACAACGCCTCCTCTTGCAGCCATGCTAGCCTTAATTATAAGAAACCAGGCCTGTCCAGCATTTTTATACATGACCCTAAGCATGCTGGGGTGTTATTTGCTTAATTAACACATGAGCCACACCTGTGTGGAAACCCTTGCTTTCAATATACTTGGTGTCCCTCATTTACCCAGGTGTTTCCATTTTTTTTGTCCACTACCTATTGCATTTTGCTTTGCTGCTCAAGTGGGTAAGTGAGAGAGAGCGAGAACGAGGAAGCGAAGAAGACATTTATAAAGAACTAAATTGCCTGCAAATTTAGGCCTGTTTTGTAATGAAGAAATCATTCCACCTCTGTTGAAGGAATTATCTTTGGGTTCAGACTAATGGCTTTCTTTGTACACAGTGGCTATTCATTTGTAAGGTGTCAACATAATGGGGCTTGGAGTCCAAAGTAAAAGAGGATGGGAGGTCTTAGTTAACAGCCATTTCAAGTAATAATATTCCTTGAGAAATCAGTCCTTTCCTGACCACTTTGGCAGTTAATACCATTACAAACCTGTTTGTTTATAATTTTATTTCTAGTGAGATTTCTGAATTTGGTGGTGGAGTTAAAAGTATAACAAAAAAATATTTGATATGGTGCACTCACCCTCTACAGCCCACTTTAGCGAGACTTCATCTAATTTTGGTGAATTGCCAGTGATCTGATTCCCATTTAGAGATGCAGCAAGTATTACATTTTTTTAGATGTGTTAAGCGCCTTTAAAAGGGGCTGACACACGCCTGTGTCCTTATTTCTTTGCCTGGACTTGGCTTGCTGTGGAACTGACATCAAGCTTGTCAGGTCTGTTGTGGGAAGCCTGCAGTAGTATCAGCTTTGCTCTCACAAAAAGATTTGCTCTCACAAGCTTTGCTCTCACAAAAAGATTTGAAGATGAACAGAATTCATACATACTGGCAGTCGTTTGAAGCGTGACATTCAGTAGTTGTATTACATGACTGTATGATTTTGTTTGTGAGCATAATTGGTATAAATAATGTAGTCTTTTACAGCAGACACTAAAAGCATGAAGCAGGGATATAGTCTTCTTTCAAATAACATGATAATAGAAAACAGGGTTTCCATCATGGCATATTGTTGAAACATAATTGGCAATTACAAGAAATACAAGGTAACTGCTAATGACCCCCTCTCTCAATAATTACACAAATACACACTCACTCAAACTATTCAGGTCATGAACACATTATGCCTAACCAAGAATATAGGTGTACTTCCAATAAAGCTCATTAGCAAATTAGAAAAGGATAATGTAATGTCTGCACATCCTTCACTCTCCCACCCAAGGTCAGGTACAATACTACACAGTGAAATCAACATCCATCCTTTCCCCTGTCCTGTCTATTTGCTATAAAGTAGTACACTCCTATTTGTACTAATGATTTTTTTACACGTATAATTTTGGGACTGAGGGGGTTTGAAAATATTTGCTACAAGGACATTGAAACCCTGAACTAAACCCTAACTAAATCAGTTACATAAAGAATGGAAAACTTGTCAGTTGGAATTTTCATTCAATTTCATTAAAACAAATACTGTGCTGTATATATGAACATATATTATGAGTGGATAGAAAACAGCTTGGAAATACAGCATGTTATTCCCAAAACATTCCACAGACATTAGGACTTTTTTCTTTTTCAGGTCCAGTTTCAAAAAGTATTTGAAAGCTTTACAGGGTGCACTGAATACTCTTGGGAACAGTAAGGAACCAGATACCTTACTGTTGTACACCTTACAACTGTAACTAAAACTCTGGTGCTTTCAGTTTGGTCTACTGCCGAGGTTGCTGTGGCCACTGACTGTGTACGAGGTTTCTTTGACAATAGTACAGAAGCTGGAAGCTTTAATCAGTTCATACATCAGGAAATGGTTGGGAGTTCCATGCTGCCTCAGCAGAGTGGGACTTTATGGTAAAGGAATACCGCAGCTACCAGTCTCCGCTCTAACCGAGGAGTTTAAGTGTGCCAAGGTCAGACTGGAAATGACATTAGTAGAGTCACACGACAAATGCGTAAGGGAGGCAGCACCTGTGTTGAAAACTGGAAGAAAGTGGGTGGCAAAGAAAGCTGTGGAGGATGCAAAGGCTGCCCTTCGTTCAGTTCAGCTCCTCCTACATGGCACAAGGCAGCCCCAGCTCAACGGAGGAAGCTGGTAGTCAATGAGGTGCAAAAGCAGGAGGAGAGGATGAGGTGTATAAAGGCCATTTCCTAGGCCCAGCAGGGAGAATGGATGAGATGGGAGAGTGTGGAACAACGCAAGATTGGCTGGCAAGACCTGGAACAGAGCAGGATCAGTTTCCTCATCAGGTCAACATATGATGTTCTCCCATCACCACAGAACCTAAACCTCTGGGTAGGAGAGGATCCCTCATGTCCTTTGTGTTCATCACCTGCAACATTAAGGCACATTTTGACAGGATGTAAGGTGGCTCTAAGGTGGCTCCAAGGACGGTTTACTTGGCGCCATGACCAGGTGCTGCGATGTGCTATGGGAGGATGCTGTAGATGAGGCGTATGAGAGGAAGAAACTGCGGTATGCTCAACTAGCCACTGAAGCGGAACAGCGAGGATGGAGAGTCCGGGTTTACCCAGTGGAAGTGGGTTGTCTAGGATTTGTGGCAACCCGGTTTCTCAGAGACGTCGGATTCAGTGGCCAAGAGTTACGTCGCACAGTGAAGAACTTATCTGAAGCAGCAGAGAGGAGCAGCAACTGGCTGTGGTTGAGACGGAAAGATTCTGGCTGGGGATCTCAAGCACAATAGAAAGAAAGAAATGCTGATGTACTGGTAAGTAAGCTGGGCTGAGTGGGGGACAGAGGGGGGTGATGCTGGGACGCCAGCATCACCGTCGAGCCCTCTTGAGGTGTCGTGGGCTAGTCGACGAAACACTGAGGATGGAAGGTGCCCACTTGAAGACCCCACTTGGCACCTACTTGGCTCAATCCAGACGGTTGTCATGCTGATGCGCTGGGGAGACCGCACTGTGGTTGATCCCCGGAGCCAGCATCGCAGTAGTTGTGTGTGCTGATGCGCTGGGGAGACCGCACTGTGGTTGATCCCTGGAGCCAGCATCGCAGTCGTTGTGTGTGCTGATGCGCTAGGGAGGCAATAAGCTGATCCCTGGAGCCAGCATTACACTTCAGCCATCAACACCAGACAGAAGGATATCTACATCATCATATGGAATGAAGCTCAAATGGATGGAGACACATATGGATCACATTGGTTTACTGTAAAGCCGCGTCTTAGTTGGTGCTTATCTTGGTGAGAGCCGAGTTCAAATCAGC
Organism: Acipenser oxyrinchus oxyrinchus; assembly: GCA_030684275.1. Taxonomy (NCBI): domain Eukaryota; kingdom Metazoa; phylum Chordata; class Actinopteri; order Acipenseriformes; family Acipenseridae; genus Acipenser; species Acipenser oxyrinchus. The sequence goes on from CM060254.1 coordinate 44,022,108, forward strand.
ATGAAGTTTTAACATCTACTCTCATGTAATGGAAATCAAAATATTAACTGCGCATAACACAATAAATACTTTATAACTTGCAACAAGAAAGGGTTCTACTGTCAACACACTTATCCTTGATGAAAACTATGACATCAACACAAATGAAAAACAATCAACTATTTATCTCAAGAACTTACAGGTAAACACAATAACCCTTTGTTATTGTGCTATCTGAGTGTAGTCAGCATGGCCTACTGTAATTGTGAATTAGCTAAATATGGTTAATTCCCAGTTTGTACAACTGAAACACTATCATTTCACACAATCATGTTAGTGGTTTCGGAAAAAATTTACATTTTTTTCTATAAGCAGCATTTAACATAAAAAAACTGTATACACTGTGCACCTTGGTAGCCCCTATAGAAACATGCAGCTAATTTATGGCATAATTGGCTACACTGGTCCTATTCTTTTGGGTACTAAATTCTGGCTGTTCTCCACTAGCCTGATTTTTAAGGTTACTCCTGTTGTGTATTGGATAAATAAAGTGTTTTAATTAAAGAACAAGTAACACATTTATTTAAACCAACATTAAAATAGAGACCAGCAGCCGACATACTTGATGCGTGAATATGCATCAATGCCAATTGACCAATTACATGTTAGTTTACTTTTAAACTTCAGCTGCTTAATGCATCCTTTTAGTGATGTCCAATACACCCCAATTTAAGATTTCATTATCTTCTTTACCCAAGGCCCATGTGTACTCTGTCGCTTGTTATTCCCTTTGAGGTAGAGCAACAGGACACACACAAACACAGAAAGCCAGTGTAAGGTTAAACAGACAGCAGAAAGATAGATGACTGGACATATATACAATGCATTTGTCAAATTCCCCCACAGGTGCATGTGCTTATGTTAAACCTCAGGAAAGAATTCTCTGTCACCACTACTACTGTTGAGCATGTAACTTCTGCATATACACTAAATAAAGTAAGTACCAAATTAGCATGTACAGTAAAGTGCATGATATTACAAGTCATAAATTCTAACGGCCATAGTCGGAAACAAACATTCAGAAAGCAAACACGCAAGGATTAACACTCAACGGTTGTTAATGGATATGGCTATAAGAGTTTCTGTAACAATACACTTTATAGTGCTGTCTCTCATAATCCAGACACTGTTGCAAGCAATGTGATTTGACAGACCTGAAATCAATATAGAATGTCCAGGCTCTGCCGGATAGAGCCTTGCATTATCGAACCATGCATTTAGACAGCACAGAAGAACAGCATGCCTCTTTTGTCATAGAGTGGGCAGTGTATTGCACAGGACAAGGGGCTAAGCCCAATCAACTTCAGGTCTGATCAGCCTGATATGATGTATTTATTAAGTTGGTGATTCATCTATCACCAGCTGGTCAATTTTATATCTTAAAGGTTAACCGACTCTATACTAGGAATGGAAGTATTTAGTCGAGTCTCTTATTGGATGCAGATAAAAAGAAGGGTGATCCAATACCCACCTTTCCTGTCTCATACTTATTTCTGATGTATTAGATCAAAATACCCATGGCGATTAAAACTAGAGATCTTGTATGCCAAAGTAATGAAAAACAGCAATGTATTAGTTGTTTTTACATTCCAATATTATCTAGTTAGTCCATGATTAGGGTGTGTGAAAGCAGCAGTAAGTCTCTGGTCATGTTTTAATTAGGAAAACGGTATCTGTATTTTGATTTAGTTTAATCCAATTTAAAAGACATTTTGGTCTCCAGCACTGCTTGCGTTTACCTTGCAAGCTCTTTCTGAAAATGTGGATATCACTCTCAGGGTTACAAAGAACAGAAGACTCCCTGTCAGGTAAGTTTCAATAATTAGGTTACTAATTCCAGACACAGATGTTGAACTTTATTTAGGCCTGTTGCCATGACAGCAATGACAACAGCAGTTGTTTAGAATTGCATTCATGTGAAAGCTTCTCTGTTGAGTGTATGACTAATGCAGACGCATATAGCCATAAACAACCAAAATGAAAGAAAGGCTGACTGAAATCCTCTAGCTTCAGGCAAATTGCAAAACCTATTAGCAACACAAATCCTGACAAATTAGATTTCTTTATATGAAGAGTCACTCTATTTTTCATAATTCCATTCAATCATAATTTCTCATCAAAATAGGTTGTAATTTCACAGGAGAATATAGAAAACAAATTAGGGAACTCGGTTAATACTGTTCTACCAAAGGAGTTCACACAAGATTTAGATGCCTCAGATTTGCAAAGAAATTAGTGTGTTTCAATTAAGAAATTTAAAGTAGTATATTAATATCAAATTCTAATTGTTGTCCCCTGTTGTTTCAGGAGAGGTTCACAGTTGTGAAATATGGCACTCAAGTAGAAACAATTTGATTCTTTATTCAGCTAAAGTATATTTGTACAAACCTACAAATCCTGTAAGCCTTTGCTTTGTTTCTGCACACAGCTGAAGTAAAAATCAATATGGTACAGTATTCTTGCAGAAAGATTCACAATGGAATCATTTGTGCGTCCAGTCCATATAATATAATATCTAATGCTTTAAGCAAGACAGAAACAAAGACTCAATGTTGCACCCCACCTGTTCATCAGGACATGCAAAAGGTCACATATTCATACATGCCAACAGTCCCTACATGGTCGGGACAGTCCCGATTTCCAAGCAAATGTCCTGCGTCCCGATGCATAGGAAGAAAGTCCCGATATTTACACATAGAAAAAAATGCATTTATTCTGCACAGTAGAGTTAGTGAAAACCACACGCTGTGCTCTTCGTGCGGCTGACACATCTGCTGATCACTAACTTATACAAAGGTAAGAACACTTCATGTCTATTTTTACTGTCATGATGGTCATGTGGTGTTGAGTTGGGGGATACGTCTATTATATGATAATATATATGATCAGAATCCCGCTGAACAGTTTCCAAATGTTGTCAAGTATGCATATTGCTTTCATGGTTTTTAAAAGGTCCTTTCAGGATTCATTTTCTTGTATACCCAAAATGTCTAATTATAAAACACCTCAGGTAAATTACTTTACCTATTTAAAATAAATGAAGATTGACTGCTCAACCCCATGTCGGTTATGTCAATAAGTGTGAGGCAATGTCCAATGTAGCTGTATCATCATTTCAAGGCACCTGTGACCTTCTATAAGAAAAATACAAATATTAACTCACTATTTATTTTAACTATATTTAAATACGTACAGCATATTTTGTAGCAATCAACTAGTCATCTACATAAATAACAACCACATAAGGCAGCGGTTCCCAACCCTGGTCCTGGGGACCCCCTGTGTCTTCTGGTTTTCATTCCATCTGAGCTCTCAATTACTTAAGTAGACTCGTAAATGAACTGGTAATTTGTTTAATTAGACCTTTTTAATTGTTTCAGCTCCTAAAAAGTTGCAGAGTTCAAGTTCCTTATAAAATGCATAGCTATCTTGAAATATGCAACTGTTTAAGAGCTGAAAACAAGTAAAAAGGTCTAATTAAGCAAATGATTAGTTCAATTGATGGTCTAGTTAAGTAATTGAGGGCTCAGTTGGAATGAAAACCACAAGGACACAATTCATAGGCTGATATGAATACAAAAATAAAATATTTCAGTTTACATTTCAAACTTTAATGCCTGTTACTATTAGACTATAATTGAAGCTTAGCCCTTTTGCTAAGGATGCCATTGAGACTGAACAAACAAACAAATACCCAGTCATTTTATATAATCTGTAAAGCCCCCTAAACTCCCCCATTTAAATGGTATTTATTGTAGGCCAGGTGTAAAGCAAATAAAGCTTTAAAGTCATACAGTAGGTGTGTTAAAAAAGTGACAGCTAGACTATTATTATGAGGACAATAAAAGCCATCATTCCTGCCACTGCAGTCTGTTTATCTGAAGATTTACAAGAAGCTGTCACCCTGGGTATTTCACATTCAATGACCTACGGAGAAAAAGAAGGAAAAAAAGCTTTGTGCGTTCTCCTTGGAGAACGTGCAGCTATTGTGACCCCCACAACCCTCTCCCCATGCTTCAGTAGTTCCTGCATACTGTAGGTTGAACATTAAACCCAGCTAAGCAGACTGAGAAACTCAACATCACATGAGGCTAAGATTTGATTTCTGAATCCCTCCAGCCATTGCATTTGGTATTGAAATTTGAACACACACGCAGGCTCAGTCTAAAGCAGTTATTTATTACAATTTAAAGGTGCAGCGACCCTTTAGTTTCCATTATTCCTGATTTAATCCTAGCATTTACTGCAGTTAACCCTTTTAACCATTAACCCTGATAACACAGGCTGTCTATAATGTCAATGGGCCTAGTTGCACTGTTGCTGTTGGAAATGGCATTTTGCAACAGGTAAAAAAATACATGATAATAATCTCGGATTACAGAGCTAAGTAGCTAATGCCTAACAGTTTTATCGCATTAACTGCTCAACATGGCCAACATTTGTCTTGCTTTCCACTGTCTGCTGTCTCCATGTGTCAGCTTGTATTGCTTGGTGAGGCAAGGTTTTATACTAAAGCAGCAAAAACATGCACTTTAACTACTCTGTGTTATAAAATGAATACTGTATGATCAACCAATCACCGTTAAGGGTTTCTCCTGTGTGCAGATGTCATCTTGTGCATGAAACATCTAGCTCATTTTGAAAGTTGAAAAACCTTGTCATGTTTAATAGTTAATACTTGCCTTATTATAGAGACATCATTTCACATAGTATGAGCAGAGAGCTTTACAGCAGTCTAACCCCAACTGCACAAGATGACAATAAAAAAGACACCCTACACACAATGTAATAATTTACAGTACAGACATAACAATCATACAAATCACTGCATATAGTATGCTACACTCCAAGCATAACTAGGGCAGCAGTGTGGAGTAGTCGTTAGTGCTCTGGACTCTTGACCGGAGGGTCGTGGGTTCAATCCCAGCTGGGGGACACTGCTGCTGTACCCTTGAGCAAGGTACTTTACCTAGATTGCTCCAGTAAAAACCCAACTGTATAAATGGGTAATTGTATGTAAAAATAATGTGATATCTTGTAACAATTGTAAATCGCCCTGGATAAGGGTGTCTGCTAAGAAATAAATAATAATAATAATAATAATAATAATAATAATAATAATAATAATAATAAATAGGTGTGTGACAAAAGCTAGAAGAGAGACTATTTGGCGTTTTGGAGTTGAAAGTGCTGGATTCACATCACATATTTCATAGGCCAAATGTAAGTATGTGATGACAAAGGCCAACATGTATTATGAAAATCTGGTCCAAATAAATTAATAATGCAGTGCCATTCAGTTTTGGATTTAATGTCAATAATATCACATCCATGGACCACACATTTTTGGTTAGCTCCAAGAGTTTCACCAAAGGTCAGCAGGATGGTTCACTATATATTAGTTGAAGTTATACCTGATTAAAAAAATACTTAAAAATAGTGAACTGTACCTTTAATTTACTGTTCCATCTGAGAAAGACAGGACAATAATAAAATAATCGCTTCAGATTTATCTTCCTTGTTTCCATCTCCATTTCTCTTGCACACATTTCATTAAAGGTGACATCCCTCAGATGTCTTTGGTAAAGCCCACGTGAGTTTCTTTCATCGCTCTGCACTGGAAACTTAAAGACCAGGTTGAGGCTTTCTTTCTTAATGTCATGTAATGGCTTTTGAGGCCAATATCAAATACAGTTCTGCCCAAAATTAATTAAATGATGTTCTGTATAAAAATCTCTTACGCAAAGATGTTACATTTAATATCATGCTAATGCTTTCATGAAATAAATATCATTTTTTCCTGTAGACAATATGGAGCACTGTTGTATTTTCAGGATATCCATTTTCATTTTGAAGCAGAGCAGTCAGGATCTGTTTTCTGTAATATTCTAACGTGTCATGGAGAGGGGGGTACTCCCTATAGTGTTTACAGCTGTGTGTATGGGCAACCTAGCTGCATTTACTTCTCAATAAGGAACTAGCTTATCAGGTTTGGTTGGTGTAGGAATACATCAACCTGCCTGGGAGCATATTGTCACATTAATAATTGGGAGGGTTCCCCTGCTAAATTAGTCCATGTTTTTGTTTTGTTATTGGGTTATTTTACTGTCCCTAGGCTGAGGATGTAGGGTAAGTGTAAGGAGTGACTGAGTTAGAATCATGTCCGTCAGTGAGGATAAGCCAGATGTGGGACCATTTATTAATACTGGCGGAATGGCTGGGGATGGGCATATAGGTTCCAGCAGTCGCCGACTGAAAACAGACCTGCACCGCACCAGAGCATCTAGAATAGGGTTCTGGATGTCCCGATCTCTCTCTGTATAAGAATAGGGCTTCATTGTGAAAGCTAAATAAAACTTTATTTTTCACCACCCAGGATATTAGGCTTGACCACTGCCTCCAAGGCAATTGTGAAGCGACAGACCTCCCACTTGTTACAATATATTAGTTTTACATAGCTGTATTTATTTCAGTCCATTTTAAGATCTTGCTCTAAAATACAGCACAACATTAAGAAATGGCATAATTTTATTATACAGCTGCAACAAAATGATAGACAAGACCTGGTAAATCAAAGTCATTGAATTAATCAAGGCACATTTTAGTGATAGTTTATTTTATTTTATTATTTTTTAAACATTCCCTAGGACTACTGCCAACATCAAAACATCTCCACAGTGTTTATATGTGATGTGCAAGTGCGCACAACATTGGCAGTGTTTTCACCACACAATGTCTTTCAATCAAGTAAACAAGCTGACAAAAACTACCCTCACACCCTTTAAATATGTTAAGTCAAATTGGCGGTGCTGAGTAAAGGACACAAACATTATAACTGTCAACATTATAACTGTCCTGGTAAACAAAGAAGTATCTAATCAAAATAATCTGACACACTATAGACCATGCTGTAAATGATGAACTGCAATAACAAGACAGCCTTGGAATAAATGTATGTGGGTGAGTGGTTAAAAATCATTACAGGCTCGAAATTGGATTCCATAAATAATGTAACTCAACATCCTATCGCTTTGTCTGTGTGTGTGTATATATATGTGTGTGTATATATATGTGTGTGTGTGTATATATATGTGTGTGTATATATATATATATATATATATATATATATATATATATATATATATACACTTTGTAAAGGATTTTCCTTAAAAGCATTTTCTCCAAAAAAGCTTGTCTGAGGATAAAGTGAAAAAGCTGAATGGCTGAATAATATCTTGATGTAAACCGCAATATAAATAGAAATGTACTGGGTTCAATTACAATTGGAATCTGAACCTTGATAGAAAAAAGCCAATAGTTTACTTACAGCCTTCATAGATGTCAGTGGGGATATGGACGGCAGTGTAGTTGTAGTTAATACGCCGTTTGAAGGAAGGGTCTTCTATGAATTCTGGCTTGATTCGCCCAGTCTCATTAGAATCAGACTTTTGGAATGAAATAAACACAAATTAGTTTTTTTTTTCTTTTTTTAAATGGTACATAAAAAGCATTGAAATCATAGTGTTACTTATTCAAAGTTATTACATGTGAATTGTTATAAAATTACTTCATATGAAGCACATATAAATCCCCCTCTGTCCACAGTAAATACCAACACATTTTTCAAATTTCAGGCTGTTAAATAAATATGAATACCATGTTTCATCACAATTTAATAAGCAATTTTCCAGACATGTAAGTACACATGTGTATATATATATAAATATATATATATATATATATATATATATATACACACCAGTGATGTAATATTCTCAGTAATGTCTGCTAAATAATGTTAATACCAGTTTCATTGCAATTGGATGACCTTTTTTTGTATTACCATCTCCCTGTTGCTGCTGCAGCGGATAGTAACTCAGAAAAAAGAAGACGTGGCCTGACACAAATGTGCATTATAAAGGCCAGAAGAAACAGCGCTCTGGGCACTGAAAAGGTTAAAAGCCTTGAACACAAGCTTCCGTAGTCGATTATCATAGAAAACATACTTGAGACATACAGACACATATGAACTCCTCTTTATTTCTGTGTATCCATATTCTCTCCCAGAACTCATCTCTACCCCACTATCAAGACGTTGGAAAGGCAATGTCAGTAATAAGACCCAGTACCTTCCATTAGTATTATATACTCGTGTTGTTCAGGACACAGAGGACTCGACGGCTTGAATTAAAATGTGATCTAGTTTCTCACCTCTTTGAGATTAATTTTAAAAAAATGCAATGCAGAACACTTCAGCAGCTAAAGTAATCTGTTACAACAGTGCATGCAATTAAATTCTAAGTGAATCTGATTCTTCTCCAGAGGCAGTGGCTGGAATGCAATACAAAAAAAACACAGCTGACAACAAAACAAAATCCCACGGGAGGTATGGACTGGAGATTAATTTTCCTTCCATTCAAACTCTGCTTTCACTTGATTGAATTACATTGTCTCCGACCGCTGACATTTAGCAAAATATCTCACTCATTTCTCTGAAATGGAGCTCAGGACCAATCTCTCTCAAGTTGTCCTGGCAGCTTTCTATCTCTGTATTGTGAATTTAATATGCTGTGAAATTAAATAAATAAATAAATAAAGAAAGAACATAAATCAGAAAAAAATGAAGATTAATATTGAAGACGATGAATATTAGGAAGCTCTGGGAATATGTGAGGCAAAGGGAAAAAAAGTCTCCTCCAAAAGTTTATTTTTTAAGATATTAAAGAGCCAGTATCACATCTCCCTGTTGCAGCAATACCTGTGAGACGTAATGGACCTTGCTGAGTTTTTTTCTCCTATCACAGATAACATTCAGTACTTTTTCGAGATTATGAACAGTTTCAGGCAACTCCATTCTATCCTGAAGCATGGTTTCAGTGTTTAAATGTTTGCTCCTGTCCCAGAATGAGCTTATTCATTCTTTCCAGTCAGGTAGCAACACAATAAAATTCAGTGGAAGCACCTGTTCTCATTTGCGATATCCCCAGAGCAGCTGTACCGGCTCCAAGGCTGCAGTCAACATCATGCCCCACAATTTAAAAACAATCTGCTCTGTCTGAAGCAAGGCCATGATTGCATCAAATAAAACAGAACAGCCAAATAACCAAACTCTATACCACTGGAACAGGAACACAACAAAACACTCTCAATACCAAAGCAAACAACAATTGCTTGCACATTTGAAGTTCTACCTGCAGAAGACAGGGACAGCAGAATGAAAGTACCATGCCAGTGATTATGTTCCGGACAGTTTTCAAGCTCATTTGGATTTACATTTACTAAACTAAAATATATGAATACTACACATGGCTGCCTCCTGGTGGCCAGTGTGTTTAAGGAGTGCAGAGAGGTAGGTAACTTCCCATCAGTAAAAGGAACACTTGCTACTGGAAAAGGAACAAACACAGACAGCAGGAAAGCTCTCGACAACCACGCCAGCCCCCACAATCTAAGCAGGACTCGGTGTTAATGACACAGCACAGAAAGCCTCAGAAGGAAAATTATAGGGGAGAGGAATTGAACAACAAAAATATCATGAATGTTAGTATAATCACAAGGACTGGTGTGTGATTATATTTTAAATCATCTTTTAAACAACTATAAAGCTAGGTTTTACTGTATTTAATCCTGCACTTAACCCAATCTGTAGTATTTTGTATTTCACTTGCACTCATATCTTAATTGTACTGCAATTATTGATATGTATTTTTTGTATAGAACTTCAATAATGGTGTGTAAGGGTGTCTGCTAAGAAATAATAATAATAATAATAATAATAATAATAATAATAATAATAATAATAATAATAATAATAATAATATGTATTATGTGGTGGGAAAGAACAGAAATGTACAGATTTGTGTTTTTTCTTTCTTTTACACCTGTGGTGGCTGCCAATTACCAAATAAATATACTACTTCTCAAAAAACAGGCTGATTTCTGGCCTCATTTACACCATTAACTTCTGCAGACAGCCTGCCACCATCTGATTTGCTTTTTGAAAATCCTTGTGGTAAGAGCCCAAATAGCTAAGTTTCTGTTTCTTTTAACATACAATAACAGAAGCTAGGAGACTGTGCAGTTTTGTCAGACATTGCTGCTCTCAAATCTCCATGCATTAGAGGAAACTCACTCTTCTCAACTAATAAATCTCATTTGTCAATTAGGAACCAAACATGCGACAAGCAATTCTGCCAGCTGTGCCCAATTAAGTCCTAAGTAATAAGTGTGAACTCTCGACTGGTGTTTTTACATGCGAGGAAATGGGTGTTGGAAACAGAACTGTGGAAGCACCTAATATGATTCGAAGCTCATTGCGTCAAAACTTCTGTGACCTCCCTCATCTTCATGTAATCTATAAAGCCGGTATAAACAGCATCTCCACACATAATTGCACCAATATCAGGAAGAATGTAATCTAAGCCTTTAGCCTGGCAACTTGATAAGAACCAATATCCCATTCTGACACAAGGGTCATACTCTATGACAGGGTTAATATTTATCCCTGAAGTGAATGAAAAAAAAGAATCTATTGCTGCTGACAAAGGAGACTGAAAGCCACCGGTTGTGAATCTCAAACCTTGGTTGCAATGTAATGAGTATGTTGAACATAAAATAGATAGATAGATAGATAGATAGATACAATGATTTTATTTTTTGTTGTATGTACACAAAAGGTTTAAATTATTACAAATGTATTTAATTCAGTATGTATGTTTTTTTAGACACACACACACACACACACACACACACACACACACACACACACACACACACACACACACGCAACTTATTAAGGAACGTTTTAGGAAACATGCCAAAAGTGCTTTTATTAAAAACAGGTATAATTAAATGGGAATGGTATTGTTACTTGAACTCCTTTGCAAACATGAAGTAAACTGGATATGTGAAAAATATCTGTATCATTGATATGGCCAGTTAAAGCAGGGGAATGGAAACCGGCCAACGCCTGTGATGGAAAACACTGAAAATATGAAGCCTGATCGGGTCAAGGGATCAAGTTATAGAGAGGTCAAAATGTGGTGTATTTTGGACCCCCCAACCTTTAATCGATCTTGAACTCAAAAACACTTGTTTTCCTAAGTCATTTTGAAATGTTGGATTTAAACCCACAAGTTGGAGTCTCTTGTGGAAGCTGAAGTGAGACTTGGGCATTGAACACTGCATAGCATGTTCGGAAGGGGTATCCAGCATTTCTCATTCTTCTCCAGCCAGACATACTCCCTTGAATTCCCATGTGGGTGTGCATGGATTTCATAAATAAATCAAAGTCTCCAAATCCTTCAGAGGTTTTCAATCATTCCAATCTAAATTGTATCTGCATAGATGGAAGAAAGAGAACCTCCTTTTATATATGCAACAGTGTATTTTCCCTTAGCTTTCATCTGAGTCACCCAATGTGTCAATAGTGGATTCCTCATGCAATTTACAATAAAAAAACAAAACACACACACACACACACACACCTAGCAAGTCTCTAGCTCAAAGAGTTTTTGAGTTAATGATTGATTAAGGTTGGGGCCAGACCCAGAAGCAAAACAAAAGAACACACTTCTAAAACAAATTCCAATTTTTGTTCGTAATAACCTGGTGTGCAGGGTATTCATGTTGTCTCATGAGCCTCTGTAACTGGAAATTGTATGTAATTATTACAACATGTAGCTAGTTCATTATTATTAATGAATGACATAATATATGTTATGAAATGCTTCTAGACTTGTTTAAAGAAACCAAGAGCAGTGAAGAACAGTTTCATGAATATTAAACATTATTGAATTAATCAAAAACAGACTTCATGACAAGGGCCAAGTAGTTTAATCAAATCCAGTTAGTTTACAAAACGGTTATCACTCTTGGGAGTGGGAAGTGTCACAGAAATACCCAGAACTGAATAATGCACTGCAGTTTAGTTTGGTCATCTGTATGCACATTTTTTTTCCACTCATCTGCTCGTACCTGTTATGTTTTTGGATGGTGGATAAGTTACTGACAGGAACCATACTGATCACACAAGATTGGTAGGTCTGGTTATCATCTTCAATTAATATTTTGTTGTTGCAAAAAACCCTGTTTGCCCTTAGCTGTGAGTGGGCACACATAATTGTGCTTCAATGGCAACCAAACAACAACATGTTGCTTGATGTGATTGCTGGGTATACATGCTCAGGTTTCTTTTAGTTCAATCTAGGCACACAGCCATTATTTGTTTCACTGTTTCATATCCAAACACCATTAGTTCAACGATCCCTCTAAACAAACTGAATGTTTTGGATCAAGACCAATTATTAGGCACAATTCTGACCATTAACAATTTTCTAGCCCATAGTACGGTATATAAATTATTTATTATTATTATTTGTTTATTTAGCAGACACCTTTATCCAAGGCAACTTACAGAGACTAGGGTGTGTGAACTATGCATCAGCTGCAAGGTCACTTACAATTACGTCTCACCCGAAAGACGGAGCACAAGGAGGTTAAGTGACTTGCTCAGGGTCACACAATGAGTCAGTGGCTGAGGTGGGATTTGAACTGGGGACCTCCTGGTTACAAGCCCTTTTCTTTAACCACTGGACCACACAGTTTCCCACAGTTGGACCCAAGGTTTGATGCTACTGAACTGATCTAAAAGTGTTATAAAACTCACAGGCTTTTCATCATTAATGACATTTCCCCCAAATGATTACATTTATAATAATAATAATAATAATAATAACAATAATAATAATAATACTTACGTCTAAGTTATCTTTTGCATTGTAGTACATTGTCTCATTTTCCTAAAAAAAAGAAAATAAACATTTATCAGTGGTCGAGAAAGAAAATAAAATGCCATCGATTAAGATTTTCAAAATGCAAAATGTTACCATAATAATACTTTCATACTTCAATGAAGGGCGTGTCTAGTAATTCTAGTCTGTACATTTTAATATAACAGATACTGGTACATGAAAAGCAATTATTTTTATAAAAAACATAAACATGTATGCCTATGTATGGGTTCAAGCAGCATTTGTTTGTTATATTTTTATTTGTTTGTTTTGTTGTTGTAACAGTATGTACTTTTGTTTATCAAAATTAATTTGGACCAGTACATAATATTGGGTTGGGCCACTGTTTCCGCAGATCATTGCTTGTGGCAAACACTCCACTAAATGCTGACTGGTGTCATGCAGGATATTAGTCAGTCATTAATATTTAACACAATTGGCACAGAAATAGGCAGAGAATAGTGCTGATAAATATGTTGTTCAAGTGCATCCCTACATCCTCAATTGGATTGATATCCAGGCATTGTGGGGGCCATGGAAGAAGTCTGAATTCTGTCATGCTCCTCAACCCATTGAGTCATCAGGGCACACGTGCAGCAATTTTGGGTGGACTTGATCCACAATGATGCTTAAGTAAACTATTCCAGAATAAATCAAGGGACCCCGAGTATACCAGGAAAACATGCCTGGACAATTGGAACCACACAACAGGTGTTAAGTGATTTGTGTGGTCTTCAGCATATTTGAGCTCTCCCATCCATTGCAAGATTCTTTGTATGGTGTGGAACAAATAAGCACATTGGATTTCTAAAAAAAATATTTGGATAATGATGTTAATAAACACTTAATCTGTTTATTAGGTTGTTTGAAATTTTCAATAAAGTAACTTCATTTTGTGATAGATATACTCTTCTTTACCTTACACATACCTATGACTACCTAAGAATACCAAATCAGGAATAAATTAACTTACTAAAATGTAATGTAAACTTTTGGCATGTTGCCTATACTATCACAATCAGCTTCTGAAAAGACTAGAATACAAACTTAGACAGCTAGATCAGATAGCTCACCAAATTAATATTTTTTACACGAAAATCACATATAAGAATGGCATTGGAAAGCATTGCAAATGTACTTGCTGTACATTACTGTACTTGCAAAGTCTCTAGTCTCTACAGACATACTATACTCGTTAATCACTAACAAGAGTGCCTGTGTTATGACATACGGCAGCCCAGAAAACACTGTGCTGGTTCACTGACTGCTGCCACCTGCCAGCACCACATCATTATCACCTTACCACAAGCACATATGCACCTGGGTCTTAGTTAAAATGAACTGCAAGATAATTACACTACAATTAATTACACCCAAAAGGATATACTAGTTTATATTTTTCAGAGTCAATCCTCCTATAAATATCCCACATTATGCTATATGTTCCTGTAGCCTAGTTGACCTGAAATCCATCTTTTTCATTTTCTTTATGCACACAACTATGTTTCTGTTTTTTCAGGATCATTCATAACCGATTACTAAAAATGTCCAACTGGCATGCTGGCATTTCCATAACTTGACCTTGACATCTTCTGGGGAGTTAAAACAGAACTTAAATGTAATAGGAAATACAAAAATCCAGGATGGCACATTAATGTATTATCCATTTTCTGAAAATACTGTCCCATTAATAAAAGCAAATTGCTATCACATGTGAATGATCGCCATTCTTTAATACATACCCTGTTATGGCTTTATTTAGAGAAGTATTCCCTGCCCATTATTCAGCTGTTCTCTCCTGGCAGTACCATTCTAAATCTTACACAATGGTGTAACATTTTCTGCTTCGCAGTGAAAGCTGCTTTAAATCACTTTAGACCGAGAGAGAAAATTGACTAAGTGACAAATAGCCATTCATTAAATTAACATCAAGCCAACAGTTTTTAAAGAAATGATGTAACAATTATACAGTAATGACTGGACCCCTTTAACAGTCTAATACAGAATCAGAAAGTTTTTTTTTTTTTTTTTAAACAGTAGTTTTAAACAGTAGTCTTCCCGTGGGGCATTTAATTTTCCAGTTTGAGCTCAGTCTGCAGTACATATTTAATATACGAGTCAGTCAAGAAAATGAGAGGCAGGGTTGGATAGTAAATATGACTTTATATACTGTAAAGCTATACATATTTGCAAACCTTTTATTATGCGTTTTTCCCGTATGAAAAAAAAAACTTAAACATTTTTGGCACAAATATCTTAGTGCTGTACATATAATGAATTAATATACTACAACCAGTGCACAGGTCGCCAACATTTCTGGAGCAAAATAAATATTTTGGTCACAAATATTTATGGCTTTACAGTATTTTGTTTAAATATAGCTGATACAGCATATGTAAATAAGTAAATAACATAAATAAACAACAGAAAATATTTTTGAAGTTTTTTTCTTACTTTTGTAATATGTTTTGTAATTCGTTTTCTGTCACAGAATCACCGTTCAGCAGTTCCCTTTCAATTCGAAGACGACCACCAACCAATACTTTTGGACTATGTCTACCACAGGTCAGGTATTTACTGAGCATTTTATATCAAAGCTGCCAATAGGCCCCTCCGTGGAGTGACATCCTCGGTCCCGCTTCACCGAGGTAATAAATAGTCACTACACGGAGAACTCGTTCTCTTTTGCTTCTCACCATCAGGTAGGTAGGTAGGTATGACTAACCTCTCCAGTTGCGTGATTGTATCTTTGTAAAATAGCTCTCACTTTGAGTTTTCTGCTAATTCCACGGCAAATATTGCTGGAAGTCGGCTTGCCACTTCCCGGAATCAGTAACTCGGCTTCTGAGGACTGAGCAAACGCTGCACAATTGCGCTCCGTTTAAAAAAAAAAAAAAAAGTATTTCAACAGCCTACATCGCTTGCCGATCGTAGGCTGCTTTCTTGTATCCAGTAAATTCTTTTTTACAAAACAGTTCACACCAAATGGATAAACATAAAGAATTCAGAACACTACACTAACAATATCTGCTCATGTCACCACATAAGTAAGTACGATTAATATTGGCGGATCAACTGGAAACAAAATTATCTTAACTAACCAACCGCTTCAGTGCAATCAAATATCATATCAAATTGAATGGCAAGTGATATGCTTGAGAAACGAGACAAATTAATTCACATGCAGCAATCATTTTTCTCGCTCATTTTTATTTTCCTGCCTGAACACCAATAACAAATTGCATGTAGCTGCTTAAATGAACAGACATTAAACATAAAAAAACTCATTAAATCCTGAACTACAGCCTTTAATTATATTGTTTTTATAGCAGCTTAATGTGATATTTATGCTAAGGACATGTCTAATAAAGAATCCCTCTTAACCAATGTGATTGTCCTTTGGGGGAGGTGAAGGAGTGAAAAACCTGCTTTATTTTTTTATTTTAATATACTGTATTCGAAGAATCCTCAGTGCTAGATGTGGGATTTTCCCTCCATAAGCAGAAAACATTATTTATCAAGTAAGAAAGCATACAGAAATATTATAATATATTTTAACTCACTTAATAGTATCAAAAATACTAACAAAGTATTAACCCCTTCTCCTCACAAGTCATTGCATTGTACTTGCATTATTACTCCTGCTTATGGTTTCATTTGAAAAAGTGTGTGTCAGCATTTCCAGGTGCCAGTTTTCTGTGCTTAATTAAATGTATATGAACTTTAGCAAACCTGTGACCTGACAGAAGTCTGATCTGCCATGACATGCAGACCTAAAGTTGATCTTAAAAAGTCATTTTGCCTTGCTGTTGCCTCAGCATCTATTCAGATAGCCAACACGCCAATGTAATTATTTTCATTGGAAAACATTCCCTATGCAGCTTTCACCCTTTTCATTTATACTAGGTACCTAATGCAACAAGTTGAAAGGGTAGGTTTGTGAGGGTCTTTATAAATCAGTCCTTGCTAATGGTGAATTTAGATAACTTATTCCCAGCAGAAGTATGTCTAGTTAGACTTTGACCGTCATTGCTGGAGAAGCATGGCCTTAGATATCTCTTGTATATTGGTTAACAGTAGAAGAGGATTGTGGATATTTGGTTTATTTGAGGGATGTTTTTAATATGGGTTTGTGGTTATTTGCACAAACTGTTTTGGTGTCACTGTATTAGTCAACTTGGGTAAGTTGCTATTTAATAAAATGGCTTATTATTGCACTTCATATAACATATTAGACATCTATAAATGTAAATAAAGTTTTGATAAATTATACTGTGGGAGAGGTTATAGTTAAACCACCAATGGTAGATAATTCTTGTCTTAAAGGGCCTGCTGTTCGATGCATCGATCAATAAACCTATATGGAAGACAAGCTAAATTGTCGATGATTGTCGTTTAACCCCAATATTGCTTGTAACAACCATTTTCTTATTTGATTTATTTTCAAAGTTAATTGTCCCAATTAATATGCATTTCGAAACCAATTATAGCCACAGGTATGAAATGTGCAGCTTTCTATATGCCAACATATTACATATGGTTATATTCTAAATTCAACCAGTGAGGTATCTGTCAGATATGACATAGAACCAAACTGTTATAAAGAATTATTTGTTTTTGTTACTTTTATAACAAAAAATAATTCTTGGTGTTACTTACCAAAGTCATCAGAATTTATTTTCTACTAAC
The DNA here is from genome assembly GCA_030684275.1 of Acipenser oxyrinchus oxyrinchus. NCBI lineage: Eukaryota > Metazoa > Chordata > Actinopteri > Acipenseriformes > Acipenseridae > Acipenser > Acipenser oxyrinchus. The sequence goes on from CM060254.1 coordinate 44,039,627, forward strand.
ATCTATGACCTTAAATTCATTACTGCAGATATTTTAAGAATGCATTAGGTGGACAAACCACTCAGTATAAAATTGGTTTATTAAAGATTAGTGTGTACAACTAACTTAAGAAAGTTCTATAACTAGGACAAGACCAAATAAAATTATAGGAATCCTATTACATTTGCACATAATTTACCGTAATGAAGTTTGTGAACCTGGAGGTTAAATCATTCCATATATACTACACTGTAGCTTTTGGTCCTTTTTATATTCCATTGGAAACCTGGAACATGTTTTCCTACTGTGCACAGAAGATTATGTAACAATCTGTTTTTTCTTACCCCAAACTCATTTTTCCACTGGTGTTCCATCTGGAAATTCTCAGCCGCTGTTGCAAGGGTCTGAAATAACAGGGAAAACATACTACTAGTCATTGAGGTGTCAACAATTATTATGTTGCTTCGGGGTAAATTGTTAATACTAAAAATTCAAGTTTGTTTTTTGTTGTTTTTTTAAACAAGGGGCATGTCATATCAGATCAAATGGTTTGTAATGAAGTGACATGGAAATGTGAAAAATGGTTCCTGTTTACTATATAACACTGGTAATGGAAACAAAATACAGCTGTGTACCAAGCATAAGGGCAACATCTCAAAGTGTACTGTCTCTATGCAACACATTTAGCATGAAGGCTTTATACAACTTTCCAAATATGAAGTCACAACCTTAAATGGTATCTGACCCACAATCAGACTTGACCCAGAGAAGCACAGAACTGTTCCTGTACAAGGGAATATCTGGAAGTGTTTAAGCCAGAAACCAAACATGGCATCCCTCTCAGGTCCCATACTACTCAAAGTGAAGGGTGGCGTTAGATTTTTGCACAACACTTAAAACATGAAGATGAGATATTAGCAGTAGTAGGTGTGACAGAGGAGATGGATTGACAAACCCATATAGTCTCCCCTTATGGAGATGCTCAAACATACACATACAACACACTGTATATTGACTCCATTAAGATGTAAGAAAGTTCAACATAAAAATAATGCAAAGTTATTATATGTTGTTTTTATCCCAAGTATGTAATATTACAGTTCCTCTTTCATTCTAGGCAGTCAATTTATACATTTAATGTTTTTTTTTGGCTCCCATCATCCCAATATGCCCTTCCACTAACATCTGTAAATAACAAGGTCTCTCCAACTATGGCTAATGACTATTCAGCATTAAAACATTATCCTTATTAAGTAACCAATTTCTAATCAAGAAGCTAACATTACTATGACTATATTCTAGACAGCACCATGGTATTAAATAAATACTCTGTACAAATGTAGTTCATTTACAGCAGTCGGTTGTAACCAAGGAGGCAACACCCACACATCTTCCCACACATATAACCTTTATAAACTACAATGAGATAGAGATTTTGATCAGGGACTATTAGCTGTTTTTTTTTTGGTTTGTTTGTTTCTAATACTAAATATGTAGGGCTGTATGCATAAAGTTTGTTTATATCACAGGCTTTGGGGGAGAAATCGTAAAAGTATTATTTTGTATGCATTTTTAAACACAAGTTGGTCTTGACATTTTCTTTTTTTTATTATCATGTATGACTAAATAATGCCTTTATTTGTTTTCAGGTTTCAAAACAAATAGTCTGGGGTTAGACTTAAAAGTCGGGGACCCTTTCTTTCACCTTGGAGTTGAATGTATTTTGCTATTGTGTTACATGTTAGAATACTTTCATGTATGAAATGCAATGATCTTCTTTAAAAAGAATAGTACAAATACTGCTAATTAATGAGCCATAGTCTTATTAAATATGTGTTATTCATATTCAGAAGAACTGCCATATTTGTAACAGATCCTGGTAGCATATGATTATTTGGCACACCCCCAATTATTATGAATTATAAATCGTACGTATTTAGTCATTACTGTAGCCAAAATGAAAAAACACTGTTTTAATGAAAAGAACCTAATACAGTACATATAATATTAGTATTATTATTAAGAAGGAGATATCCCTGACAAGTGAATAACATGTAAGCACCATAGATCAGTCACATACACACTCACAAGCATGCACACTGCTTTTCAAGTGAAAACGCAATTGTACTCTTGGGAACAACTGCTGTTTTTTATAGATGGGGAGATAAAGGTCAATGGAATTTTCCATTACACCAGAACAAGCTTATTTGTGCACAGGCAAAAAATAAATAAATAAATAAATAAATCTGTTCCTGCAAAAGCCTGGTATAAAAAAGGGGGTTGTTAAAATTAATTTTGTTTTAGTTTCTTATATTCCTTTTTGTTACCCTTCAATAGCCAAACAATGGATATCAAAGAACCTGTGCCTAGTTGCTTATTCATAAGATAGATCTTAGGACAAGAATAAGCATTAACATTTTTACAATATATAAATGTGATGGAAAGCCAGCTGGAAAAGGTGTATCTGATAATTAAAAGATCACATCCCTCAATGTAACAGCTATTTCCCCATTCTCACCTTGTCACTTTTCCTTTTGAATGGTGTTTTTAATGTAAAAAGCCAGTGATCTATTATCCACTAGGCCCATATTTTAGGACATAAAATACAGCTATCAACAGGACTGCCCTGAAGCTACACAGTCTTGATGAAGTAGCAGGTGGGGATAAATAAGCTTCATATTTTACAGAGAAATATAATATGTACTTAAAACCTTTCCAGAAAAAAGAGAACATTGCATCGCATTCCAGCCTGGATTGTGCCTCAGCCAGACATTCCAACTGTTTTGGAACCACCATTAACAAAACTCTGATTCCATCTGGTTTGCAGGTGAGGGACCTTTTTTTTATATATATATACTGTACACACACATCTCCTCAATTCACCAGTGTGAAAAAAACTGTACTTTATCCTGAAAAATGTACAGTCTCTCCTGATAATGATTACATAAATAAATACTGTACCATAATAGAAATATAGAAAAACGTGTAGGTTTCAGTTCAAGCTAATAATATAAACAATGATTTGTTACAGAACAGGTGGCAACCTCAACTGATGTGAATTTTAACAAACATATGATAACCTATAATAGGATATAAGAATAAACAGTAAAAAAGCATGAAATACTATAATAGGGAAATAGATGTAGAATATAAATCAAATTAGCTGATATTCATTGATAGATAGCCATATTAGTCCAGAGATGATAGACAAAGAGAAGGAGACGTGATACCTTTATGTGATTAATTATTGTTTAGTCCAACAAAAGGTATCACATCTCCTCGTCGTCTGATATTCATTGAGTTTGAATCCTGTTGTTACCAATTATCATCCAACTGACAGAGACACAGTCTAAAAGCTCCATAGGGAAAGTATAGATTGTCTACTACAGCTTAAGGCGAGCTGTCATATCTGCTGTGTAATCAAAGACAAACTGAATAATTTGAAAGAGCCAAGTTAGCATGTCATTGTACATTAATATGCATAAGATTAATAATAGAACAAAAATAATTGAAAAAAAAAAATTATTACCTGGTATTTAATCGGCACAGACAAAATAATAGCAGCATAACAAAATGACAACAGAGACTGTTGGACTGACAGACAGGCTTGCTCAAGCACAAACGGTTGAAAAATGTATGTTATGTAACTGCAAGGAATTGAGATTCAATTGTAGAACTAAATCAAGCCGCCGCTAATTCAGCTAATGTTTCCCTGCTGGGCTCAGCTCGTACAAAACCCCCCTGTCTGGTCTACGCCTTTTCAGCAGACAGACATGGTGTGAATGATCTGGTACCAGCTGTATTTTTAGACATTGGCATGCAAGTTGAGTGACCCTAGAGCAGCTGCTGCAGCCAGCATACTGCTGAGAGTAGCACCTGAGGTTCCAGCTCTCCATGGCATCAGATCACCATTCTAGGCAATTCCCTGGCCCACCTCAGATTCCCTTGATATGATACACTAAAAATAGGAAAGCTTCCAGCTGCTCACACTGCCTTGACAGAATCATTTCAATAAATACCCACATATGTAACTTTATAAATATTCAACCAATGTTGAAGAAGAGAAATACAAAAATAAAAGTATATAAAATTAACACATGGCTTAGAAAAAGAAAGAAAAAAACAACAAAACATATTCTGACAGTTTAAATGGCATACCTACAGCAGTGTTTACAGATATGTTTTGCTAATTAAACTAATTCGTTTCAATTGAATAATACGTCTATCTATTTAGGTCAAGTTTCAGATGTGCACAGAGGACTACAGTACACTAAACTGCAGGAAGGAGGCAAGAGTTATTTTTGTTAAATTAAGCCATATAAAACTATTTAATGACGTAAAACAAGGTAAGGCTGAAGTTGTGAACGAAACATGTTTTACCTGTCATGTAGACACTAAAAACATGCTAGAAATGTGAGAGAGGTGCAGCTTTTGAGAATATTTGCAGTCCCGCCTTTCTTTTATGCAGTATATTGATTTGATAAAGTTAGGAATTGCTAGCCTAAGATGTAAAACCACCTAACCCGCTGGCCAAAGTACTTTTTTTATTCAACACTATTTTCCTGAACTGGTCTGACCTTGGTGGCATAATAATGTAAATAGCCTAACCGATTATCTATTAGTTAAATCAATATACCTGTACATATTTAAACATAACTTCTTTTTATGCATGATTTTTGTTTTATTTTCATAAAAAGAAACAACATTTACATTCTTTTTGTATTTGCGTTTGCATGTTCACTTGAACCACAGTGGAAAATCACTCTGCTCCCTGGAGCAACTCCAGATGTGAGTGGCTTGGACTGGAGCAGCTGTCTCCGTGTCAGTGTCTGCCACTCCTCACACCTGGACCAGAAGCAAGTATCCAGCTTTGAATGGTGACATCAGCTGGCTCTCACTTTCCCTGCAATTAGTCTCACCGTCTCTAGGGAAAACACAGGAAGTCCCCAAAACAAACAGCTTTCTGCTCACTGCATGACTGACACACCATGACAGATCTGGATTTGAAACATACATTGGATGTGTCAACACATGCAGTATTTTTTTGTTGTTGTTACAGTTTACAAGGGGTTATATATCTAATTTGATTTGCAGTATTAATTAAGCATTGCGTTTTACAAATAACTGAAATTTCAAAGCATGTCTATTCAATATAGTAGGTACTGTAGCAATTATTTTCACGTTTATTGGGATTTAGTCACTGTTTTAAAAAAAAGATGAGTGGCTGTATTTCATTTATCCTAATTAACACTGTAAAGAAAACTAGACTGTGTTGCCCTGACAACCATGCTGTTTTGCAGGTAGGTATTTATTAATACACCCTTCCTCTTTCTGCCAAGGAAGGAGAATCTTCTTTGAATTCACATCAGCAACGAAAGCAGAGCTGTGTGACATTCTAGCTTAAAACCGTGTCAGCCCTGGAAGCTTGGATAGACACATACTACTTTCTAAGCAGACATGTTTTTTTTGTTTTTTTTAAAACTAATTAGGTGTATTTAAGTCTAGTGAAGGAAACTTGCTTTTTCTGCATACGGTTTCAGTGCTTACTCTGCTCACAGATACAACCTTTTGCAAGAAACCAATACGGTAACACTTTACATTAAGTGTCTATAATTACTGTGTATTTACATAGTAATTAGAGACACTGGTGACATCATTCTCTTAGACAATTAACAGCCTCTCAGATCTGCTCAAGTGAACTTACATATATACCAGCCACAAAATAGATCATAACAATGTAATGTCAGCTCACCCACACAGAGAGATTTGTTACTTAACTCCTGAAAATAACTTCCACGTTTGTTCTGGGATTGATTACAGTGAAAGTCTTCTCAAGGTGAGCCCTGATGTCAGCTCCCGGTGTTGCGAGGCATCATTGCCAAAGCTGTATATTCCAGTGTGCCACTTCCCCCAATTTTGTGGAAAGAATAAAAATTGGAGAAAATATATTATAAGGAGCTTCATGCATTTTTTTCTTTTCAAGTTTTCAAGCATTTTGGTATGCTCTAGAGCAGTGTTGGCCAATACACCAAGTACTGAGATCCATTTTGGTGGATCTCAATGGGCTCTGCTATCTACCAGCAATAAAGTGAACAAGATTGCAATAAAGTAAAATCCTTTTGATCAATTGTGAATACCTGGCTTTTAGTCAGTGGTGACCAATACGTTAAAGTGGCAATGAAAAAAAACAAAAACAAACAGAATGCAAACATATTAGCATTTTTAACTTTAAGAAAGGATGAAGGTAAAGACAGTTTTGAAAGCAGCTGTGTATTTTGTAACATTTTTGTCCAATAAAAATCACCTCATAAAAGTAAGAATTAACATTAAAATGTATTAAAATTAAAGAAACATCTTAGTCAGGTAGACAAATGTGTCCTGTTTTTGTTTTCTGCTGGTAAGGGTCAATTAACCAAAGCACGGTGGCATAAAAAAAGCACAATTGCCTAAAGTTTAGTGAGAAATTTTGCATGCGTTGGCTTTGACAATTTTTCCAACTCAGGCTCAAAAAATGGTACAGTGCAACAAAGCTGAGCCTCAAGAATTTAATCAGAAATCTTTCCACACTTTTTCAGAAATGTTAAACAGTGCCGTGCTCAAAACGTAGTCTCGCACAGGCATATGGAACCAAAAATAACAGCAAATTCCAGCTCCCACCTTTGTTAGGCTTTGGCGCTAGCTTCACCTTCTTTGAAACAGCTGGGATATTTTCATCCAACTCGCTACTACTGGAAGGCACAGAAGGCTTTCCCAGTCTTTTGTAACTCACACCACAAAGCGATCCATTGAAACCACCAAACACAAACTCACAACTGTACACTACGTACCAACGAGCTGAGGAAGCTTGTTGCCTCGGTTACTGAGGTATGGAAGCCAGAGTACAGTTATTAGCACCATCTACTGTTTGGAATTAATGTAATTTTTCTTTGCATATATTCATTGTCAGGAATTAAATTTAAATAAGAAATCAACCCTGTTAAAACTATGCTTATGTGTTGATGCTTGTTCAGATTTGCCCCAAGATCCACCAAAAATCTCTCGAGGTCCACTAGTGGATCATGACCCACGTATTGGCCACCACTGCTCTAGAGCAAGGATTTATACTTTGCAGCCATTTGTTACCAACCTATTGGATTGGTCATTTTAACCCATAATGTTATACATTGCCAGTGATGGGTGAATAATACATTGAGCTATAGAGCATTACTATTATATGTAAACTTATGAAAACTATAATAAGATTCAAAATGGAAAATTACCTATATGGTAACAGTATCCTGGGAGACAGTCAGCATGGTTTTAGGAAAGGGAGATCTAGTCTAACTAACCTGCTTGAGCGGAGTATCACAGGGATCAGTATTAGGTCCTCCGCTATTCCTAATCCTAATCTATATTAATGACTTAGATTCTGGTATAGTAAGCAAACTTGTTAAATTTGCAGACAACACAAAAATTGGAGAAGTGGCAAACACTGTTGCAGCAGCAAAGGTCATTCAAAATGATCTAGACAGCATTCAGAACTGGGCAGACACATGGCAAATGACATTTAATAGAGAAAAGTGTAGGGTACTGCATGCAGGCAATAAAAATGTGCATTATAAATATCATATAGGAGATACTGAAATTGAAGAAGGAATCTATGAAAAAGACCTAGGAGTTTATGTTGACTCAGAAATGTCTTCATCAAGACAATGTGGAAAAGCTATAAAAAAAAGGCCAACAAGATGCTTGAATACTGTATATAGTGAAAAGTGTTTAAATCAAGGGGAGTAATGTTAAAACTTTACAATGCATTAGTAAGACCTCATCTAGAATATTATGTTCAGTTCTGGTCACCTCGCTACAAAAAGAAATAAATAATAATAATAAAAAGGGTATTTCTGCTCTAGAAAGAGTTTAAAAGAACATAACATAAGATAGTTTACAAACGAGAGGAGGCCATTCAGCCCATCTTGCTCGTTTGGTTGTTAGTAGCTTATTGATCCCAGAATCACATCAAGCAGCTTCTTGAAGGATCCCAGGGTGTCAGCTTCAACAACATTACTGGGGAGCTGACAACATTACTGGGGAGTTGACAACATTACTGGGGAGTTGAAAAAAAGGCATGTCCTATGCAGACAGGCTTAAAGAATTGAATCTATTCAGTCTTGAACAAAGAAGGCTACGCTGCGATCTGATTCAAGCATTCAAAATTCTAAAAGGTAATGACAATGTCGACCCAAGGGACTTTTACGACCTGAAAAAAGAAACAAGGACCAGGTGTCACACATGGAGATTAGATAAAGGGGCATTCAGAACAGAAAATAGGAGGCACTTTTTTACACAGAAAATTGTGGGAGTCTGGAACCAACTCCCAAGTAATGTTGTTGAAGCTGACACCCTGGGATCCTTCAAGAAGCTGTTTGATGAGATTCTGGGAACAATAAGCTACTAACAACCAAATGAGCAAGATGGGCCGAATGACCTCCTTATTTGTCTTATGTTCTTATTACATTGGGCAAATAAAAAAAAAAAATAACTTGAAAAAAGCTGTTTACTGTCACCTTTGTGTTAACATATTTTCTTTTAAGAAATGGTACTATTTGGGTTGGGTTATTCAGAATGCATCAAGAATGGGTGGACCTTGGTATCCTATTTCATTGGACTATCACAGATAGTGGCGTTGGTCCACATTTGTATATATGCATACTGTATTTGTGACCAAAATATTTGGCAAATCAGACCAAAAAGATAATTTTCATTCCAGAAATGTTGGCATCTTGTTTTCTGGAAGTTTTTACTTCAAATTGTGTATAGCACATATTCTAACGCTACAGCTTCTTGAAGCAGAATGCAGTGAATCGGTAGTGTGGCACTGAAGTATCTGCATGGAGCGTTCAATAAAATCTTCTTCACTACTAGCTTAGAAAAAAATACAAGTAAAAAAAATAAAATTCACCTTCAACAACTAAATTGAAACTACAAAATCACATTTTCTGATGAACCTTGTATAGAACTTAATCCTTCACAAAAGTCTTTGTGAAAAATCAGATGTAATTTTAAAATATGGAAATGGAGGCCTGCCCAAGGATTTCTGGTTAATAGCAAAAATGTCATTCCACTCTATCCATTGAGTAAAAGCTGTCATAAATTCACGTTTACTGATCTTCCATTTAGCCAAGTAGCTTGTAAATTATTCATTGCACAGAACCCTGTCAGGGCTGAGATTAAGATGTTCTCAAGCTTGCAAGAGGCCAATTCCTCATAATACTCTATGCAGATTAAGAAATATAGACACATAATACAGTCCATACAGAACAGTAGATGGGAAATGTATTTGCAGTAGGGGAATATGTAAAGCAGCACCTTTGTCTTTTAAAGCAAATATAGTTATAACAAAAGAATGTAGAATCTCAAGTATATACACATATGTGAAATACAGTTAGCAAGTGCATCCAAATCACAGACAAAATGAAATAGCATACTGTTCCGATTGGGAAATAAATAAAACCTCCATTATTGGAACCCTTGTATCGCCCTGTGACAGAGACAGAATGATTCTTGGTGGTAAATCTCTCTCCCAACCTGTGAGGGCGCTGTATAAAGGGAACAGAGTGCCCTGGACTGGATGGTCAGACAATTCGTTCCCAGGGTTAGAAGAAAGTCGGTCATCTAGAAAGGGGGCGGAGCTACGATACACTAAATCATCGACCCGGAAGGGAAACGACGTGGCAGCTGCGAGTTGCACTAGTTAACCAAGGGGTCATCACTGACGGTGCAAAAAGGGGCATAGCGAAGTGATCTGTTCCTTGTTATGGTTAAGCTGAACCAGAAGGAATGACATGTGTTATTACCGTTTTATGTGTTTTGTTTGTTGGAAGAGTAGTAACTATATTACCATAAAACCACAAATTATAATACAAAATGTATCAGCAAAATGTTGAAAGTGTTACAGCTGTCAGTATTATGGTTTCTTAATATGTGTAATAAAGAAAAAGGGATACTGTTCTGACAGACAAAACAATGAGTGCACACATTAGGAAAGTATTATGCTAATAAAACAGTACGGCATGTAGACCAGATTCAAAACAACCTGAAGGAATTTGATATCATACTCTAAATAAGTTCTGTAATTATCACCACTATAGAAAACATCAGCAAAGTGTATCACTCTGCATTAAATTGTAATAATAATTTACCTTAGGATTGAATCCCCAAAATGACCATGATACATTAGTCATTTTAATGAATTTAACTGTAATTACAAATCTTGCTGTATGCATCAAGCAGAATAAGCCATTATTACATGATTTGGTAACAGTTTGATAATATTAGTATGATCTACATCTATTATCAATGCTGAATATTTAGTTTAATATTGTACCCTTGAGCAAGGTACTTTACCTAGATTGCTCCAGTAAAAAAAAAAAAACTGTATAAATGGGGAATTGTATGTAAAAATAATGCGTAAAACATAATGTAATTGTATGTAAAAATAATGTGATATCTTGTAACAACTGTAAGTCGCTCTGGGTAAGGGCGTCTGCTAAGAAATAAACAATAATAATAATAATAATAATAATAATAATAATAATAATAATAATAATAATAATAATAATATCTTATTCTGTTGAATGCAGCTCTATGTGGTGCTAACATTTTCAGACATAGTTAATAGCCCAGCATTTTTGCCGCTATTCCAAGCACTCATTAAATGTTTCTCTCCTGGGAGCAGGCAGTGATATCAGGTGAAATGGAAAAGTCAGTGGGTCAGCTTGAGCTCTTGTAGACCAATCACTGGCATGGCAGGAGAATGAGGTTTAGCTTCTACCCCTCAACCCTTTCAGTGCTGAAATCCCTAAACACAAGCTTTCAATCACCATGCACAGTCTGCCTGTATCACATGCATTTATTTTTCTTCTTGTATGGTGCTAGCATAGGATGACCAAGGTAACACAGTATATTTAATAACACTTACTTCACTTACTTTTACAGAGATATTAAATCTGTATATCCTGCTGTGATAAACCAGACTTCATAAAGCCTTACTCGTTTGAAATCTCGGTCTCTACTATAGTCTCAACTAAATGTATCAGTTCTATAAAACTGGGTCTCTGCAACTACTAAGGCTTCTGTACAAATTTATCAGTGTATCCTTTTTGCTTTATTTTCATTTGTATATTTTTTTGTATTTAATATGTAGAGCCGTATGAGGTATCTCACGACTCAAAATGCTTTAAAAGCTGACATTTGTTATTGTGGTTGTTGACTGGATTTGAATTTACGCTTGTTCAAAAAAATAACTATGCTTTTATTTTAAATACAGATAAAAAATGACTATATTGTGTTGAGACACACTTTATTTTCAATGTACTAGACTTATTTACTTGTACCCTCAACAAGCCCTGAAGCTATCACTAAAGTGACAGAAATGGGAAACAGATTATGTGATCCATTTTTGTCATTCAAAATGTTGGTAGCTCTTAAAATGTACTGCTGTTATTGGTTGAAGCCCTGATTCACATATTAAGTTACATCAAAACAACATCATTCCTCATTGCACCTTCAAATCCAGTTTATTACATTATAAATTGAGGGTACTGGCCCAAGGATCATCAGGATCTTGAACAACTGATGGCAGCACTGCATTAGCGAAGAATGATTATTATACAGTGTTCTCTGTGCCATTTCCCAAGCACGCGCTAAGGGACTGAGGTCAGCGAAATTAGCTTGCAAAGGTGGCTGGATAATACTGTATCTCCATCATGAAGTCAACTCTGGTGTGGCATCATCATGTTTTCACATATGTACAGTACAAATCAGAAAAGCCACCTCAATGATGAACAGAACCTTCCAGCATGTTTAAAGAGTCAATGTGACATGTCAGAGTTATCACAGACACATTAGATGCCAACAACAAGTTATCTTGCTGAAAGTGATGGCTGTCGGCCAGTTTGTAATGTGACAATCAATCTTGTCATGCAATTGTGAACCTAGGGTAACCACTGCAATGTCTTTTCACAACACTGCCAGTGCTAATCATGCTTTGCAAACAAATCACGCTAGCAGCAATCGTATGTCGTGCATACTTTGCTATGTTATTAATGTTTTCTAGTGTACTAAAAAAATATCAAACTCACAATATCCCAGTAGTTTCTGAATGGTGTCTTTTTAAATGGAACAACCAGAAAACTTGATGGTAGATCCTACCATCTTAAAATCGCTATAATTTAAACCCATGCACAATTTCAAAAACAGAATAGCATTCTGTTTAAAAAACAACCTCATTCATTCAATGTGTGTGAGAAGCATCTAGATTTTTTTTGATAAGCCATATACAATAGATGCTACCTTCCAAACCCATTAACTATTAACTCTAGAACAAAGCCTGTCTTTGACATACAAAGTCATTCCATGTAATATTGAGATCACCATCATTGCTGAGAACCTTCCTGACAGGTTGAAATGAAACGCTGTTTGAATTTCACTTTAAAAAAACAATGCACTGCCAACTCTTGTTTGCTTTTGATAATCATAATAATAATTTTAAAAAAATAAGCAGACAGAATTGCATCCGGCATAGTGTAATAACTGAAGGGCAAATTTATGTGCAGAATATTGTGCCAGTGAACTTTCCTTGATGCTAATGCTCTTTCCCAGACATGTCATTAACTGGCATCACTGCCGCTGAAACCTCCCTGGATCAACTTGGCAGCAACCCCACAACTGAAAAACAATGTCACAGGCCCTGCTAATGCATTTTTACACATTAAGTCATACGGAAACAGAAAACATAGAACACATGTATATTACATTCCTCCCCTACCATGATAAATCTGCTTTAACGTAACAATGTCTAATTGCAAAAACCATTGAGTCATGGGACGAATGAAAATGTAATGATGCTATCTGTACCTGCTGCCTACATAAGCCACTGTCAAACCTGTATTTATTTATACCAGGTTATTTTTTTTTAAATATATTTTCTTTTGTTCTTTATAAAGTATACAGAATGCAGTAAATGCAGCATACTTAAAGTCACTTAAAGTGGTTGTGCCAAACCAAATAAATCTTAAATGTTGTGCACTTCCATTCACTATACAGGTATCAAATGTGCAGTTTCGAAAGACGAACGTGCATTTTAATTTTAAAACATGACATTTGGTACTACACTTGGTATAAGAAAGTTCTCTTGTTTGCTTGCTTTGCATTCCAGGAAATCTTTTACAGGTCATTTCACTTCAGCAGTGTCTTGGAGATCAAGCATCTTACATGCTGCAAAGCACGTCAGACATAATGGATTGCAGCTATTGGCTACTGACACGAAAGAAGGCCCTGAAGGGGTGGAGACAGTTACAATCTCCAAGTGAAATGAAAATGAAAGTGCAAGACCTGCAAACAGAGATGTCTTTAACCTGTATGAAAATACATGTTTGTTAAAACATAGATCTTTCAGAATTACACATTTGACTCCTATATAGTCAATGTATGTGCATGGTGTGGGACAATGTCTAGACTTATTTTGTAAGCTACAATTCCTTTCAGACAGTTAAAAAAAAAAAAAAAAAAAGTTTGGACAGATGACTGCAGCTCAGCTAATGAAGAAAATCCTCAGGCTGACGAGAAAAGATCTCTCCTTTGCAGAGAAAATATATCATCTTCTCCTTACCTGCACTACTACTGGCCAGACTGTATTGCTATTGACATTTTAAACTGTGGTATAGCTCCCCATGGGGTAAGGGGAACAGTGGCTGACTGCCTCAATAGTAAATCAATGCCAGTGTAATGTATCCCTTGGATTATAATGAATGAATAATTTACCATACCCAGATTTTAAGTCACAAGAACGCACCTGTTCAGGAGAAATTAATTCTACTCAGAATTATCCCTCTACCTGTCAGCAGATGCCTAGCCTTGATGTGAATTGCATGGATATAACATGTGCAATGACATACATAATACAGTTGGATATCAAAACTGGTTTGTTTACTATGCTTAAAACGTAATATTCTGTACATTCAGAAACATATGAATGGGTGCATTTATCTATCTACATCATATGGTAAGATATTCAGAAGTTTAAATGAACTTTAAAAGACAGAGCAAAATCTATAAAACCTGCAATGTGTTTTCCCACCTTCACTTCTAATGTACTTTGCTATACATTATATGCAGGGGTTAATTGGATATAGACCTAATGTACTGACCTTAGCTTCCATATTATCTCAGTTTGTTAATCCGGATTTCGTTCCTTATTGTTGGTGTTGGTAGTTGCTTGCCAATCTTTGCCTGGCCATGCTTTAGCATTATGTTCAGGTTTGAACAATACCAGTGGCGGGCTGACTAATCTGATGAACAAGAGTGACGACACTGTTGTTGCTAAGAGCGCTAGTTTTGTTTTTACCATTTCGCTGATTGGGGTGTAAAAAAAAGCAAACAAAAAAAACAGTAATTTTCTTACAGTACATACAGTAAAATAAAACATTTACATAACTGTTCAGCTGATCTCAGCCACAGCAACAATGGAAGATTAATCTCAGCTATATCCCCCTAAGGGGGACTGAAGCCTTCAGCCAAGTTTAGCATTTGTGTATACCTTTTTAGATCAAACCAATACTAAATAAACATATTGACAGGGTCCATGATTACATTTTGGAATATTATATAATGCAGAGTGTTGCTCTTGAAGGTTAGAATGCCAAAGGAGTGCAGTTACTTGATTTTCACAAGTAGTCATGCTTCCCCACTTTGGGACTGGAAGACAGAGTAGTGTTCTAATTTTAGCTTTGTGTATATTCTCACAATTGTAGTCATGCACAGAACTCAAAATCCTACAATCCAAAGCCAGCTGAGCTTGCCATTGTGGTGCATGGTTAAAGACGTATTACAGTTACAATTGTTGTTGCACCAGTGATATGAAAACCACCTCCTTTACAGCGCACTGGCACATGGCAATTTTTCATCTCTGTTTTCATTAGAGATCCTGTATTCAAAATTCACTACCCATCTCTATTCTATTTACTTGAATCAGAATGTGTGTCAGAGCAATGCTGCTTGCACACATTTACCAAAACCATCTTTGTACAAGGACCACTTTTTAACAAAGCAGTTTTTGCAGAAAAGCATTACTGAACAAGACAAATGAGGGGCACTGCTTTAAGATGGAAGCACAGACGCTCAGTTCCACTAGACTCCTCTGTACAGCAGGTAGTGAATGCAAACTACCCAATTTGGAGCATCTGACAATACCTCAGGCTGCAAGAAAACTGTTACGATTTATTGTGCCAGTACTGGCTGTAAGTATTCTCAGGGGAATCTCATTTATTACACTGTTGTTTAGGACAACAATATATATATATATATTCTCTTTTGCACTAGTAAGAACTGATGTATATCCACAAATTTACCAAAGCCCCTAGATCAGGGGTCAACAAACTGGGGGCTAGGGACCCCTGGGTGACGGCAAGATGTTTCCCCGATCTGGGGATCAATTCATTTGCACGAATGCTGCTGTTTGGGGTTATTAACGCTGACGTCAGCTCGTGTCTGTGCTACCAGTACATACCATTATAAAACAAAAAGGGCGTGACTCTAAGAATAACAAAATTGGCAAATATGTATATGTATGCACTTCATAATTATAACATCAAAAAATAAATGCAAGATTTCTGTCAATATATGTTTTTCTTTTCCAGTAGACATTATTGATATATTTTCTTCCCCCTACATAAATAAAATAATACCTGATGATATCTGATGTCATGGAGGGTCTTGAGCCAAGAAAGTTTGGGAACCCTTGTCCTAGATGAGTTAAACCCATTAGCTTAGCAAAACAGGAACATGTATTTAACAAATACATAAATATTAAAATACTGTCTGGATGTTTAAAATAAATGAAATGTCTTTAAATACCTTTGACCATGGACTTTTTCATTTGTAGCTGTATTCCCAGTGTTTTCTAATTATGCACTTGCATTTTCACATTATATGATATTACTATTATTTAATTAACTGCACCACAATTTATTCTCAACTACAGTGGAGAAATGTAATTGAAAGGTTTGTTTTAATTTCATTTAAATTGCTCTGTAATACGCAAGCGTATGTTAATAAACTATACCCATCATGCAACACATCAGTCACACATTGTAGTGCAAATGACCTTCAAGTAAATCAATGAGGGAGCTTTTAGTAACTGGTAATGCCCCACACAATAAAGACCCAGCTGTGTGCAGACACAATCTATACAACCTCAGCCACCCACATGCACAACACAGCTCATATTAGCAGCACAGTGTTACAAAAACAAGCCTCAGCTAAGCTTGACATGGGGCGTGTACCAAACTTCATCACAGATACAATATGTTGTACATATAAACACTAATTAATACTGCAGTATACTATAGAGCATGAACATGCATGGATATCCTGTAACACACTGTTTAAATGGTTAGCCATGAACACTTTTCTCTTGCGGGGTTTTTGAGTTAAGAATTGTACATTTTGAATTTCAAATTACAGTTAAGCTATTGATACTGATGTGAGTGAGGAAGGGTAACCATAAAACAAAACACATATTAATAGTATGTAGTTACAAAAATAAACTTCAGCGGAATAAGTAGGAGCAGCAGCCTATTGGCACAACTTTAGCATGTTAACAAATTGACGTTGTGCTATGAGGGCATCTTAAGGGAAACATTTAACACATGTAAATGTAAAGTCTTGTTCAAAACAGTAGGTCACAGAGTACAATATATGAACTATACATGCAGAGTTGTCTTTTCATTACCACTGGATTTTCACAATGTAATGAAACAGTGGCTGATCTAAACTATAGAATCTGGGGGTTTAACCCTGTAAATATAACATAATACAGAGTATTCAATACAAATATACACCACTGTTTAAAATTCAAATAGACCCCTGTATGTTGTATGTGGAGTCTGCAAAAAGTTATATTTAATGTACAAACATGTGATAATGAATTGGTTTATGTTGGAAAGCATACACCGGTATCTGCAAGCATCAAAAAGTAATTTGTAGACCCCATAACCCTGTTAGACTGTGTGACCTACAACTAAAGTGAGATGTGTAGCTTTACAGGAACAAGACCGATTTACTTGCACACTGTGTCCTATTTACACTTCTCAATTGTGAGGAGAAGTTCTGCTCCCTTTCGCAATGTAGATCAAATTGTAAAACATTATTGTAATGTTATTCATTGACTTTGCACATATTCTATAGCGAGAAGGTGATATGGAATTTGAAACAAATAAGCTGGTATATACTGTAATAAGCTGGCACAACAAAGGAGTGATTCAATAATCAAAAGATTTGTTTTGCTTTGCTTTTATCCCTTTAAATAAATTTGGGAATAACAATTGCTTTCCTTGCCAAGAAAAGGGAAGCAATCTGTGAAGCCCAGGGAAATGTCAAAGTGCAACATCTGGCCTTATCTAATGAGCTATAAAACAAGCATCCACTTTTGTGAAGAGTGGGATCAGTGAAATAAAAAAAAAAGTTTAATCTAGAACAACCCCCTTTGTGATGATATGTTTCCCAATGTACATGTGATTACTGCAAACCCTTATGTGTTGGCAAAGTTCTGATTGCTCAATACACTTTTTCCATTGTTTGCCGTTTAGAAATGAATGTATTCCAGAGTTGGGGAGGTGGAGAGGATTCTAATTTATGTAAAGTATGTATAGATAGAACAGAACCTATTATAATTCCATTTGACCTGAAGCTCACATTTACCAGTATTTCACAGACAAAAAAAACACGTACCTTACTAATTCATTCATTCATGCTGTGCTAATTTACTGCTGTTATGAGATGTCCGACCCGAGTCACACTGAGCTTGAGGTCACCTGAGTCTGCACATAGTTAGGAGCTTAGACAAATTCTCATGCTTGGCAGCTGGTTTAAAATAGACTGCTTTTACTTCATAATTTGGTATGGCCAATGTTTCCTGTTTGTACCCCACTGCCTTACTGCAAATGCTTTTTTGGTGAGCCAGGTCTGTAAGAATGATCTCCCACGGTCACTATCCATCAATGCCAACCACTTCTTCAGCAGCAGATCACCAAGGTATCTTGAGTTCTATATCTGTAATGGAGACAACTCTACACCATGAAGACAAACAACAAGACGGAGCAATAAAGACAGGAAAATAAACTACAAGTATGAGGTCTAGGGCAATTAGAAAATTTAGGAAACTCAAGGAAACAGCATAGCACATAACCATTTTTTAAACAGTACCCTTGTAAATAACACAATAACGAAAGGGTTAGAATGACAAGAATTAATAACAAGGTATGCCTATCTTCAGCCATTTCTAAAAATAAGCATGCCAAATCACTTTTCGCTGCATGCTGTCTACAGTAGTCATAATACATAAAAAAATAACCAGAAATACAAACTTAGCACGGCTAATTCGGTATATAATTCCATGCCCCCAATATACGTTTCCAGTAATACATTCAGTTCTTCCCGAAATTAAAACCTGTACAATTTGCACTAACTAACAAGGTCACATTCTTAATACACTTTAAATAAGGAAAAATGCATCCCTGGGCTGTAGAAATGGACAAAATGCAATTAATTCTGTCATGTCATTTATTTGAACATGTATCTTTTTTTAGTTTCTATTACCCTCATGTCCATCAAGTAGACATATTACATTTCCTTCAGACACACAAAAGAGTGAAACATTTTTAATACAATCTCTGAATAAGACAAACAACCTGCAGATAGCAGTGCAGTCAGCAGGTCCCTAAACAATCTTCTTCCCCATTACCACTGACAATATCTAAATTCAGCCTGAACCAATTCCAAGAACCAAGAAAAACAACGACATCAAAACCCTGTAACTTGTACTTTGTGTGTGTGTGTGTGTGTGTGTATATATAAAAATTAAAAAATAAACATTTGTCTGCAGTTCATGGGATTTATTTGAATGAATATGCCTAAAATAAGCTGTTATAACCACCATGTTTCATATTTAGCTCATATCAGAAACAAAATTAATGACAAATAAAAAGTTACTTCAAAGTTCATTCCTTGAAGCGGCACAGGAGAAGCCGCAGTAAATACATCACTTGAACTAAGTCTAACAGAAGGGAGTCCATCTCACTGTCACACTCTGTCTAACTAATCTGTCAGCAATCTGCATAAATAATCCAGGGTTCTAATTATGCTACAAGCTTTTGACTTGGAAAGAAATGGACAGGCTACATGATGTGACATGTCAATGGAACTGGATTACACCTCAGGCAATTTAAACACTTTCTTTTCGCTGCATGAATGGTAAGACAATATTTAAGATATGAAACTGAGAACAGATGACCTCTTCTGTTCTATACAGCTCTTAATACAGTAGCAAGGACCAAGAGATAAACATGCTAAAACAGAAAATCCGACCTCTTCATCATTCTGCTGCGCTTACTGTGTCACAATAGCCCATTTTTAACACGTATACCGTAGCACTTCATTTTGTAAAAAAGAGGTCTATTTCTTTTGGGGATAAAATGTCCATTTTAAATATAGCTATGAATTAGAAAAAAAAGATAATAATCATAACAGTGCTGTTTAAATTGAGAAAATCTGGGTCAAAAGGAATGAGGCAACTTACATGCTTTAATGAAGCAGAAAATAGAATGCATGATTATAATAATCATACATAATATAACAAATCATCAGTATATTCTATAATTATACACAACAACTTCCATACCAGTAGCACCCAGTCATGTGGGTTAATGCAATATTTGCACAAATACATTAAAACAGCAAATCTAATGTCAAGACTGGCAGACACAAGTATAGAAGGTTGAAAGTTTTATATAAAACCATTATACTGCAAGAATAAATGGTCCAAAAATAGCAGAAATAGGCACTTATCTGTAGGGGTTTCTCCTATATACACTATGCAAAATGAATTGCAAGTGCTTCAATGTAGGGCTATATTCATAACAAGTGGAAATGACAGAACAGTAGAAATGCATTAGAAAACAGTTGTGCTTTTTGAATACGTTCTTATAGCCTTGAAGACTTGAAAACAATTTCAGTCACAAAAAGGCAAGCTATTGAAAAGTAATGCAAATTCCTAAACATCACAACATGGTGTTGCATTTGCTCCTGATCTTCACTCATGGGTGCATATCAGCAGGTGCTGTATTTCCAAGAATATCTTACCCTACAGTTCTAACCAGGTAACTATGTGCCTGAGGATCGTACAATTAAACATATTGGAGCTACAGTGGAACTCGATGCTGATTTATCTCGCATTTGACAAAACTCCTCATCAATAATTTAAACAAAGATTTCTGTATTCACAGACAAAACCAATAATAAATAAGAACTGAGAACTTGGCATGAGAAGCAGAACAGTTCAGTAACAGTGAGATTTATCCTCATCATTTTAAGTTGGAAAGCACACATAACCTACTGCAGTTAAAATAAAGAAACGGAACCCAGCAACATTAGAAAAGTAACACAAGTGAAAAAGTGCTTTGTACATTTACAGCTGTTTATATACTTTTACATGTAAAACAATAAGAAGTTGTAGTTTAACATTAAAACATTTCAAAGGTTAAACTGTGGAATAGATTTGGTGGAATAGACCTAACTTAAATCTAACTTACATTTTTTGTACCACCGATTTTTTTCTGAAGATTTGCAGATGTTCTATAGCATGTTTTTTGTAAGAAGATAATCATCAACTATAATCTACAAAAAGATTTTGCAGATTGTGCTTTACCTCACTGTAGTTGTGATATGTCACAATTACAATAAAATATTAGACTTGTTCTGTCCCTAAGTCTCTTTAAAGTCTTTGTAAAATATTTGCAACCTGTTGCGTTCTGTCTGGAGGTGGAAAAGGTTGTTAATCAGATTTTTTTCACCTCATGGCAACGAATATAAAACATACATCTGAAAAATGCATTGACTAAGGTCACTAAATATGTATCACCTAGGCTTGAAGACAGCCATATGACCTTAGGCAACCACACCTGCCAACTTGGGAAACTGGCGAGCTGCAAATTAATAGGAATCTTTCTGTTTAATCTTTCTGTCTTTCTGTGTACATTCCTGTGATGAAATACACTGTGATAGGACAGGTTTATGTGTCACTGTGAAATATTAAAATACTGCAGGATGTATTTTATTTAAATGTATCAAGCACTTTGCAACATCAGAGTCAAACTGAAATTTTGATATTTATATCTCTTACATTTGGGCTGGCAATCTGTCTCTGGGAGTGTGATATAAAGGATACTATTGGAGAATCTCCTTTAACCCAGTCCAACACTCTATCCATCTAATATCAGATCCAATCATACATTTATCCTAAGAGCTATGATAAGCAAGATACTGCTTTTCTACAGCCTTATGAACACCACTTTTGATCTTCCTGGAGAAACTACAAGGGATACAAAGAAGTGAGTCCATTGGATATTACTTCCAGGCAAAAGGATAGGAATTACAACTAATTGTCTTGTATTGGTGAAATGCTCATGGAAATGTAATACCCTTAAAAGTGTAGGTGCTTTTAATTAAATGTTTTCAAAGCTAAAGGGAACCTTTGAGGCTTTTAAAAAAGCAATTACTGCTAAACAGAAGTGGAATCTTTTGAAGTCTTGCTGATGTTATACAGAAAAATTATAAGATGGCTCACACACTCGGCTACAAGTGACAGCATAGCCTAATGCACTTTATGTGACCCAAACATGTATCCAAGGAAGGTTATATAGCCCAGCTGTAATGATATTCTTAAAAAATTAATTACAATTCCACTATACAATAAATATACATATTTTATCAAACATAGCCTGCAGGTGCTTGGACATATAAGGCTGTTGAGATGGAAGCAAACTGACAAGACAGTGAAGGCTTTGTCACTGCTACACCACACTCAGCCACAGTCGCTCCACAGCAGCTCTTCAGCATATTTGCTGCACATTACATAGCTCTGAATCACAATAGCATCATACAAATACAGTACAAAGCTATACATACTGAATGAAATGTATGTATAGTAGTCTACTTAGATTTTAATCAAAGACCATGGAAACTCTCAAATAAGTTATAAGAAAAATAAATTATTGAGAAGGTCTTTACTTTTGGATGATCCCTTGGGATTTTACTACATGGAAAGTATTTTAGATTCCACTATGAGACACTGACTTATTAATAGGTTGGCAGCACAATCTGTAGAAACTGAAGTTTCCTTAAACTTTTCAAAAAGGGTTGCTTCTCATGCCTCACATAGTTAAAGGTAGACATGGGCCATGTTCTGAATGTAGCAAATGTATTTACTGATGTTGTCTCTTTCCGTTCAGCTAACATTAAGAAAATAAATAAATCAGGTGACAATCTTGCAAGGGCCACAACTAGACAGAGTAAATCGTTTTTTTAAACAGTGTGGAGTAGTGGTTATGGCTCTGGACCCTTGACCGGAGGGTCATGGGTTCAATCCCAGGTGGGGGACACTGCTGCTGTACCCTTGAGCAAGGTACTTTACCTAGATTGCTCCAGTAAAAACCCAACTGTATAAATGGGTAATTGTATGTAAAAATAATGTGATATCTTGTAACAATTGTAAGTCGCCCTGGATAAGGGTGTTTGCTAAGAAATAAATATTCTTAAACAGACTAGCCATTGTACTTTCTATTTGTATCCTCTCTAAATGAAGTCGGTAAATACATTGGTCAGTATCTTGTATACCCGTATATATTAGCCGTCACATTGAATTTCTGTCTGTGTCATTTACATTTTTACTTCCCACCTTGCTGCTCATATGAAAATTTCTCTATTGAAAATATAGGCTGGCTGGAACAAAATGCCACAAAAAATGTGCTAGCAATGTTCCATTTATTTTCTCAAGGAGAACATGGTAGAGCAGAGTTGCAGAAACTTCTCAAAAGCAGACAGGGGAATACTACCAATTATAATCGGGTTTACTTTACATGTATGCCTATTCCAGGTCAAATTCAGACAGGCTCATACCATCCTCTCAGACTTTCTACTACTAAACTCCTCAGTCCTCTCAAACTCTGGATACAGGACGGTTAATTACACTGAGCACAAGACAGTAACACAGTAATAGCGCATCCCACACAGCAAACCCAATTCATGTGGAATGAGTGTATAAGCATTTCTAGCTGCTATAAGATCTCTATCACTTGGTTGTCGTCCCTGTCTGGTTCTTGCATATATGGATATATGATATTCACCTCTAAAATGAGCCTTGTAAATGTGCTGAATAGAGAAGAAACAGCACCTGAACTAAAACATCTAAAACAAGACCTCTCACCAGCCGCCCCATCGTCATCATCAGTGGAGCAAGAGGTAGAGAAAAAATTAACCTCGATAAAGGAAGCTTGTTCACAACATCGTCCAGCTGAATCTACTAAGAACAAGTAGTATTGAGTATTATGATTATTTACTGTTTTAAAGATGCCTCTTTCCACCAGGAAATTGCTATATTTAAAAAAAAAAATACTGGTATACTTCAATCTATTCTCTGCAGGTTAATAAGAAACTGTGGTTATTATCTGTAAGCAGAAAAAGCACCCTGCCGGGGCCAGTATGATCCTACGTCTTTCTGCTGAGCAGCCGTATCATTAACACAGGAAGGGGCCATCTGCACAGCAAAGAGTGCCGACATGTTTCCTTTGTCTTCACTTCACTGAGACAAGTGCCATCCAGGGCATGCTGTACTGACACATCCAAGCAAAACCCCTTCATTATGCTCCACAGTCCCCCGTCCCCCCCTCCAGCTTGTTAAAGCGATTAGCATTAAAGGCCTGGTTAAAGATGAATTATAGCTTTGAAACTAACAGTATGAAAAGCACATACTGTATTTGCATTGCTATAGTTTACAACTTGCTCTATAATACCATATTGGTATATTTTCTAATAATTTAAGCATCTATTAATCTATATACAGTACAACGTCGCATATCCGACCCCCTGTGGACTGGGGTATAGGTGGATATGTGAAAAAGTCGGATTTGCGAACACACCCATTTATGTATAAAACATTATTTCTTAGTCTCGTTGCTTTACCTCACTGACTGTGATTGTTATGTGTGTTGTCTTTCAGAGTTGTATTATTTGCTGGTTCCTGTTCCTTGTTCATTGGTTTAGTGTTATTGTCAAATTGACTCAATTACTCCTCTATTTTCATTCTGATGGTTTCTATTTGTATTGTAAGGGTCTCGATCAGGCTGAAAATGTTTGAAGTGAATAATAAATCATTGCAAATGTTGCATTTTTCTTGCTATGTTTAAAACATAATTACAGTACTTCTTAAACTGAAATATAGTACAATTAAATTAAATCCAGCTAAAGTGCAAAATGTACCCTAGCTGAAGAACCCACACAATGTTACATTTTTCTGTGACAGGCCAACAGATGTTAGTTTTTGCTATGATGTGTCATAAGCACAGATAATATGTTTTTTGTTTTTTTTTCTCACGCGTATATATATATATATATTGTAACAAAGGGGGCTCGCCACACAGGCCCACTCGGGTTCTTTTTCCTTCTAAAACACGACCCAACACACAGGATTGACAGTAAAAGATTCAGAAAAAAAACAACATAACTGAAAATAAGTAAGCCACAGATGCTTAAATGCAGTCATAGTTGTGGCAGTAAAATACTGTACTGTAATGTCATTTTAATTCAAAGGCCATTGCACGTAACACCGCACGGCAGTTAAACTAGGCACCCTCATGAGACGATCTCAAGTTTACTGTAGTAAAATAGGATTCTGCAGCCTTGAGTAAACAGAATCGTGATCATATAACACGTTGCTTACCCACAAGGACTTGTTTTGATGTATCGTCCTCAGTGATTGAGCACCATTGACATTTGTATACTGAATTTAAACTGCTGATACGCGGAAGCACGCTTTTGCTAATTGTAATCATATCAATGTCACATAAGATTATCAATCTCAGTGCGATGTGACAGATGGCGAATTCAACAATAATAAAATACAAACAATTAACATTAACAAAAAAGACCAAAAAAAATAGTTTGTAAATATTTGCATTTGGTGTCTCATTCAGCCATTCCACGTGAGCATGATTTTAACCTCCAGAAAAACAGCTGTAGAACTGTAGTTGGTGCCAACACCTTATAAAATATTTAAGAGTTCAAACACTGAATTCAATATAGAAACCGAAGGGCTGGTTGACATGAGGCCATATATCCTTTATTCATTAAATAATGTCCTTTAGGTCATGGACAAGACGTGTATCTTCACATAATCATTTAAAACACTTATATACACCAATATACTTTTTAAAAATAACACTGTTCAATCAGACAAGACACATTTCTTATTGGTTTAAATACAATACTCCAACCTTTTAAACATATTGCACCGGGTCTTTGGGATTTTAATCTGAGACAGTCAGGTTTGACCTATCAGACACTGACCAATAAAGCAATGGTGGTTGTGAATACAAGAAAGATACTTAAGGCACTCAAGCCCAAATAAGGCCACATAAAGAGCTAATGCATCTTTAATAAATCAATATTCACACTACAACTGTACTTTCTCTCTTTTTTGAGCTTTCTCTGGTTCCCTTTACAGCTCATTAACCATGCATTAGGACAAATCCTTTTAACATCTCCTTTATTAACACATCCCTATTGATTTTAGACAGTGTTTTTGATGAGGAAATACCTGGTCTCAATGACATAGCCATAGAGTCATTCTTCAAGCTCTGACAGATAAATCAATTATAATATACTGTTCAACCTCATGAATCCATACCTTTTGATATTGTTTGACTTTTTGTTTGCATTTAGGATCATCTCACATCAAAGGCACTGTAACCTCACCTTGTAACTATGCAGCTAAAATGTTCATTTCTTACCTTTTTTTCATTTTAAAAAGCATTTGAAAGTAAAACACTATATAGCAGTCCTCTTCTACTTGGTGTCTTGGTGCCTGCATGTTCCTTGTCTTTCACAGATTAAATTTCTTGTTAAAAATCCTCAGAA
Source organism: Acipenser oxyrinchus oxyrinchus (assembly GCA_030684275.1). Taxonomy (NCBI): domain Eukaryota; kingdom Metazoa; phylum Chordata; class Actinopteri; order Acipenseriformes; family Acipenseridae; genus Acipenser; species Acipenser oxyrinchus. The sequence continues at coordinate 44,065,610 of CM060254.1, forward strand.
TGATCCAAACCAATTATGTTACTTTATTCACTCAAAATGATATATATGTAAGACCCGACACAGAGGTCATTACCAGGCATTATACGACCGTTTGGGTAATGCCTGGTAATACCTGATGTGGAGGGTCTTATTGCTTATATACTTCAATGTTGCAGCACAATTAGCTATAATTTTTATTGTTTTTAACTGAATTTATTTAGGTTTTCTTTTCTTTTTTTTTACGTATCCTTCCACATAAGCATGTCTTCCATAACAACGATCTTCTCTATAAAATGAGTGTACAAAGCAGCATTTTTAAAACTGTATACTTTTATTTGGATAAACAGAGAACAAAACATTGTGAAAAAAGCTGTATTCTTCTTCTTCTTCTTCTTCTTCTTCTTCTTCTTCTTATTATTATTATTATTATTATTATGACGACTATTATTATTAGTGCGCAGTTATTAAAAATGCTCTAGTGAAAATAAACTGAGGACAAGAAAGATCGGGAAAAAGCAATAATAATAATAATAATAATAATAATAATAATAATAATAATAATAATAATAATAATAATTAGTCGTTTCCTTGGTAATTGATTTGAATATTTCCAGATATCAAGTTATTAAAAATGCTTCTGGGAAATGTGCCTTGTAATTGGACAGCAGAAGCAGTGTGACCTTCAAAGGAGCTTGATGAAGATGGCAAATAAACGTTTGTGTGACCAGGTTTTGCGTTGCTCTTCGTTGATGGTCCAGTCATTTTTAAGGCTACTTTCACATCGATGACCAGCCACAGACAGCAACTGTAGACATCTCAGAGGGGCTTGTATTTTCCAGGATGTTTTGATTTAGCCATTCCTCAATATTATTAAAAAGGTTGAAATTTACATTAAACAACATTTTGTTAATAGCTGACGGAGTGATCTTGTTTGATTTGTTTTTGTGATGTGTTTACAAAGCTTCAAAGGGCATATATCACAGATTATATCCCTCTAGCTCAACCGTATTTAGAATGTGTGGAATCTTTCCATTGACATATATATATATATATATATATATATATATATATATATATATATATATATATATATATATATATATATACGTTTTTGCTCAAACAGCCAACTTCCCAACATTTCAGTATGTTTAGCATACCTCTGTCAAGGGAAAGTGTGTTTTAAAAAAAACATTGGAGGTATTTATCAGCATTTTATGCTGTGTGTGTGTATATACAGTATACAGCTCTGGAAAAAATTAAGAGACCACTGCAAAATTATCAGTTTCTCTGGTTTTACTATTTATAGGTATGTGTTTGGGTAAAATGAACATTTTTGTTTTATTCTATAAACTACTGACAACATTTCTCCCAAATTCCAAATAAAAATATTGTCATTTAGAGCATTTATTTGCAGAAAATGACAACTGGTCAAAATAACAAAAAAGATGCAGTGTTGTCAGACCTCGAATAATGCAAAGAAAATAAGTTCATATTCATTTTTAAACAACACAATACTAATGTTTTAACTTAGGAAGAGTTCAGAAATCAATATTTGGTGGAATAACCCTGATTTTCAAGCACAGCTTTCATGCGTCTTGGCATGCTCTCCACCAGTCTTTCACATTGATGTTGGGTGACTTTATGCCACTCCTGGTGCAAAATTCAAGCAGCTTGGCTTTGTTTGATGGCTTGTGACCATCCATCTTCCTCTTGATCACATTCCAGAGGTTTTCAATGGGGTTCAGGTCTGGAGATTGGGCTGGCCATGACAGGGTCTTGATCTGGTGGTCCTCCATCCACACCTTGATTGACCTGGCTGTGTGGCATGGAGCATTGTCCTGCTGGAAAAACCAATCCTCAGAGTTGGGGAACATTGTCAGAGCAGAAGGAAGCAAGTTTTCTTCCAGGACAACCTTGTACTTGGCTTGATTCATGCGTCCTTCACAAAGACAAATCTGCCCGATTCCAGCCTTGCTGAAGCACCCCCAGATGAGTCCAATTTTCAGCTTTGCCCAACACCTGGTCGTCTAATGGTTAGACGGAGACCTGGAGAGGCCTACAAGCCACAGTGTCTCGCACCCACTGTGAAATGTGGTGGAGGATCGGTGATGATCTGGGGGTGCTTCAGCAAGGCTGGAATCGGGCAGCTTTGGCATGATATTCAAAGTGAATTGGCTGCAGGTGGGACTGGGGTTTCCATTTCAGCCATAGGTCGAGTATTGCATGGTGAAGGTCTCAATGGTCACAGGGCAATGTCCCGATTTAAATCCGATTGATGAGAATCTTTGGTATGAGTTGAAGAAGGCTGTGCACAAGAGAAGTCCTCGGAATTTGAATGAAATTGAACAATTTTGCGTTAAAGAATTGTCAAAAATCACTAAAGAATCATGCCAAAAGCTCATTGACAAATGTCCTGATCGCTTAAAAGAGGTTGACTACTACTACTAATTGCAGTGACATTTTATTTTATTTTTTTACTCTCTCTTTATTGAGATCACGCTGCCGAGGATTGTAGAATACAGTAGATTTGAATTACTTTATTTGCTTTTTTTTTTTTTGTAATAGGCCTAGTAAATAATGAATAGTTTTTGGATGCACATTGCTGCATTTTAAGCATTTAAAATATCCTTGCAATAATACTTGTTTTACAGACAAAATTTGTGTATAGAGTGAAATCCAGCTACAGAATTTTGAGGAACAAATGACCTTAAGTTGCTTTATTTATATTCAATTTTTTTGTAAATGAAAAACAGTTCAAAATAGTTATAGGATAGGGGCTCTCGAGTGGCGCATCCGGTAAAGGCGCTCCATGTGGAGTGCAGCCGACCATGGACGGGAGCTCCCAAGGGGCGGCACAATTGACCGGCGTCGCCTGGGGGGATGGGGGGTGGTTTAGGTCGGCCAGGGTGTCCTCGGCTCACCGTGCACCAGTGACCCCTGTAGTCTGGCATTTAAACGTGTGTGTGTGTGTGTGTGTGTATGTTACTTTGTCTTGTGATTGTAAATAATTTTGGGAACAAAAATACCAATATTCATTATAAGGCTGAAACACAAATAACGCAGTCTCTTAATTATGGACCCCAACAACCGTTGTATAATTATATATATATATATATATATATATATATATATATATATATATATATATATATATATATATATATATCCAGCACAGCCAGTCATGAAAAGATCTTAGCTCATTCAAACAACCTGTGAACATCTGAGGACAAGAATAAGCTAAATAAAATACAACTGGTGAATGTACAATATATTTTATTTTGTTAGCTATTGAAAGCATACAAGCATCATATGATTCATATTTTGTGTCTAGCCTACAATATCACAGGCATCTGTCACCATGTGATAAAGCTGAATAGGTTTTAAAGATTCTTTTGTATTCTTACAGTATCAACAATCTTTCAGAATCTGTTACTGTGCTTCAAACACAAACACAGCATATATCACACTGCACGTCCCTTAACTTAACACATTCTTTGTTTATTAATTTGATAAAGGTAATAATGGCCCATCTTCATTTAGCTTAATAAATGTGATTCCCATACATTAATAAGCATTAGCTTAAAATGCCAGTGTATTAACTGGGTGACAGAACAAACAGAAAGACATCTTTAAATCCTTTAAGGTTCTGAATCGGAACCCTATAACTTCAGAACTTGCTTATTGAAAAAGCTTGCAGAAATGTGAATTTTGACTGCTATGGGGGTGGAAACAGTGACAGGATTAATGGTTACCCCCTGAAAATGCAAACCATCAAGAGACATTTTCTTGCCAACAGCACTTCTGGCTGATACTCGAGAACACCACTGGCATGGGTTGCTCAGAAGGGAGCTTATGGCTATTCCATTCCACCTGTCCAAGCAGATGTCACTTGGAAGCTAAGCAAAAATTGTCAGAATTTCCCCATGTGTCCTGTTTGAAGTATTATCCAAGTTTCACAGCTTCACAACCAGAAGACCACCACTGCCACTCCTTAACTCTAACTATTAAGGACCAAAACAAAAAGTATTTCCCAGCTATTTAGGATGTGTTGAGCTGGTATATTATTGGAAGAAACATTCTGCTGGAAGATGAAATGCTGCCAGGTGGGGTACTTATGCAATATAGTACATTTTTAGATGCCTGTTACACATTTCTTCGGTAAAGGGGTTAGCGGTATTCTTTCAAATAAAAGAAAGATCCATGAGCTCTGTATTGTATCTCACACTTTCAGCCTAACCCAGGAACATGAAAATAAGGAACATAATTTTAGATGCCTGTTACACATTTCTTCGGTAAAGGGGTTAGCGGTATTCTTTCAAATAAAAGAAAGATCCATGAGCTCTGTATTGTATCTCACACTTTCAGCCTAACCCAGGAACATGAAAATAAGGAACATAACACTAGCAAAAGGGAAAAGGATTTTTTTTTCGATGTACACAAAAGGTTTAAATGATTAAAATATGTATTTATTTTAGGACGTTTCAGACAAAAGCCCTTCTTCAGCTGCATAGAAAGAAAAGTAAACACAGTGCAGTAAACTTGTTAGAATTCTGTGGATGACGTCATGATGATGTCAGAATAGAATGTTCATTCCAAGAGGTTCCAAAGTTCCTAGATTGAGGATTAATTCACGTTCTGTTTGTTTCCGAGCAGCATGTGTTCCACAGCACTAACTGATCCCACAGCAGACCGCTTTGTGGAACATTTATGAAGTAATAGAATTGACACCACTGCATTTCCGGTAGCTCAAAATTTCACCAATGATAATCACACTGATGAAGACATCATCATCTATGGGATCAGTTGATTCACTATTCTGACATTATCATGACATCATACACAGAAAGTTTACTTTTCCTGAAATGAATTCTTTTTAATCATTTAAACCTTTTGTGTAGCTGATGTTCTTCTAGAGACGCTCTTTTATTTGATTATGAGAAGAAAGATAAGACAACACTTTTCCCTGGGATGTGGGTGGGAATGGACCCTGCTGTAGCTTCAAGCACTTACTCTGGGATACCGGCTATTGACATCAGCCAGGGCAAGCAGGGGTTCTCATCAGTGAGCATTTTCAAAACTGTACTTGTTGCCTGAAGCATCCCTGGCAGTAAATTATGAGAACCTTTTGCATCTAAAATATTGGTGGCCATGAATAGCAGCCACCAGGCATCTTTTTTCAACACAAAAATTGCATCTGTTATGCCATCAGACATTCTATATTATTCTCTGCTTCTCTGACTTTTATCCAGTAGACAAGAGCCCAGTTTAATATGTAGTATCTCTTTTATTTGTTTAGAATCTGAGTCTTCAGTAATTAAGTAAAGGTGTTCAAGTGGCTGTTTTATTACATGGTTGGCAGTTCATGATGGGGTTAAGTAATTATCGCCAGCTTCAGGCTACGTCTAGTCATTGCAATCCAGCTTAGACTCTTAAAATCCTCTAGTTCTGTTGTTCCTGCTGCTGTAGTTGCTTGTAAATTTCTGCAATTTCATGCAAATCCTGGCACATAAAGTTAAAGAATGATTGTGTAAATTTGAATTAGTTTCAGCTGTGCTTTATTGGATTTGAAAGTTAGAAAAAAAATATCTTGAAACATTAAAGATGTGTGGAACAGCTGAGCTGTTGCTCCAGGCACCATCCAACAAGGATTCAGCGATAAATTATGTAGAAATACATGCTCAGGAACGCAGTGACGCACTGGTTACCCCTTGAGGAGGTTAAAAAGTGTTCATATAATGAAAAAAAAAATATTAACTATGTACTGCATTGTCACAAAGACGACTGAGCGGTGACGTCACGGCAGAGCCAGGAAACACAGTACAGACAGAGACTTGGGGTTTTTGGTGAAGCTGAGCGCGTGATCGCGCTCAGCGTTTAATAATCAAACAGAAAAATAAACGGTTGTAACAAAAACACAGGACACGGCACTTTCGCCAAAATAAACAGACATAAACAAAAGCGGACTAACACTAAACAAGCGGTGGACGGACAGACACACAAACACGGTGAGTAAATAATAAAACAAGTACCGTGCTGGTCCTACCAGCACGCGATAGCAATTGTTATATATATTTCCTTTCTCTCTCTCTCACCCGTTCTCCACTCACGAACACCCAACCCGAGTGAGTGAAAACATGCAGCTTTTATGCAGTTGTACCGAGACTCGATTGCTAGTCAATCATTCAATTGGAATCTCGGTACAACTGCACGTGAATTATTTAAGTGCACTCCCGTGACCACACATTATATTATAACCAGCACGTGAAGTGATTTGTGCCCTCCTCGTGCCAAATACAAATCTACATTTTAAATCACACGTGAAACACAGACCCGTTTATATCCCGTGTACCGATGACTATACACCAACATTTACACACAACACGTAACACAAAATACACACGGGGGCACTTTGCCACATATACCCCCTTGTGCAAAGCACACATGGCCTCAATGGCCACCTCCCCCTCAGTCCCAAAGTCCCGGAAGAGGGGAAGCAAGTTGTTTCTGGGGGTGGCCATGGTGAAATGTCTGGCATCCCCAATTCTTCGTGGCTGGCAGCTCCCTCTTCCGGGGCTTCAGCCACACTATCTCCTGCCGCGAAAGTGCAGCTGGGGAGCTGGTCTCCTGACCTCCCCCTTCTTCATGGCCGGCAGTTCCCCTCCGTGGGGCTCCGACCACACAATCTCCGGCAGCGAAACTGCTGCGGGGAAGCTGGTCTCCTGACCTCCCCCTTCCTTCGATGGCCGGCTAGCTCCCCTCCGTGGGGCTCTGGCCACCGTGTTTCCTGCCACGGAAATGCGGCTGGGGAGCTGGTCTCCTGACCTCCCCCTTTCTTCATGGCCGACAGCTCCCCTTCATGGGGTTCTAGCCATAGTGTAGCGACCCCAGGCGAAGCAGGACCCTGGACTACCCCAGGCGAAGCAGGATCCCTGGCGACCCCAGGCGGCGGCAGCAGCAGCGGACCCTCGGGAGGCGGCGGCAGCAGCAGCGGACCCTCGGGAGGCGGCGGCAGCAGCAGCGGACCCTCGGGAGGCGGCGGCAGCAGCAGCGGACCCTCGGGAGGCGGCGGCAGCAGCAGCGGACCCTCGGGAGGCGGCGGCAGCAGCAGCGGACCCTCGGGAAGCGAACTTCGGGAGGAGCCCCTGGCCATAGAGGCGGCAGCGGGAGCTCCACTTCTCCCTCGTACCCTGTACCCTGTGTGGAGCAAAGGCAGCCCCAGGCGATGTGGGCGACAGGCAGCCCCAGGCAATGCGGAGCGGCTGGCAACCCCAGGCGTCGCGGGCGGCTGGCAACCCCAGCGTGCGGAGCGGCTGGCAACCCCAGGCGATGCGGGCGGCTGGCAACCCCAGGCGTCGCGGGCGGATACCACGTGGTGTCTCATATATAGTATTCCATATAAAAAGACATGTGTGGTAAGCGATAAGCATTAATGTCCAACACAGTGGTCATTACTTGTTAGATAACTGATCAAGCAGACAGTTAGGGGCGACGAGCTGAAGGTGAGGACACTTAATGAAAGATAAGGTCAGTTATCTACAGTAAAGACTGATGCAGAGGTTATAATTTGGACTGGATTTCATTGGCTTCCTGAAGTTAGCTTTTAGAGGGCATTTTCCATATTATACTTGCCAATGTATCCAGATCTTTTGTTTTATAAGCCCATAATATTTCAGGGTTTCCAAGGCAACCTGAGCATGTAAACCAAATTACAGTTACAGTTTAAATTAGCCCAGGTTAGTTCCTAATTACAACATAGTCAAGGACTCTAAAAACGTGACACAGCGGGGATAATGTTATACCCTGCTGGGATAAGCACCCCTGGATGTTACAAGAGCATTCTACTGCACTAGGGAACCCCCTGGGTAATCCTGGAATAACTACAGGTAGGTGGTTGATGCAATCCAGAGTAATGTGGATATAAATTGATCTACAGTGTAAGCATAGAAAAGTGTAATAAAGCATAGTGAAAGCGTGGTAAAGCACAGACAAGCATTGTAGAAAATAGTGAGGTATGGTAAAGCATATTAATAAACCTGGCAAAACAGGGTAAACTATGGTAAATGCACAGTATAACCATGGGAAAAGCATGGGGAAACTGCAAAAAGATCACGCAAAACTACAGTGGTAAATGTTTATAAGGACTGAATAGTCACTTCAGGTTAATGATGAGTTTTGTGATTATTTGTTGTTCTGATTTTGATATGTTTTTAATTTAAGGTCCAATATTACTTACATTCTTAATTTGTTTTCATTTATTTTTTACATCTGTATGCATTCCGTAAAATAAATCTGAAGTTTCCAAAAATCGTACCTGATCTTGTCATGTGCTGCTGATCCAGTGCAGTACAAGCCTTCCAATCTTACAATGCAATCTGCATGTGGCTTATTAAAATCAATTACAAGGACAGTTTAAAAGATCAAACAGTTAAGCTTAAAAAGCAGACAAACCAGCAGAGGTTTTGATAGCTTTGGGCAAGAAACCCCTGATCAGATATCACTGATAATATAACCTAAATATTTACATTCAAGGACCCTTTATTAAAAGTATTTTAGCAAAAATTTGGAAAGATAACACAACATTCAGTTCTCACCTCCAAAGCCATTGATCTGTTCAGCAGTAGTTTTTCTATATTCCAGGCTGCACTTTCCACCAACTGCTGAGCATTATTCATTTCCACTGTATAGGAATCCCTGTTTTTCAAAAATACCTAAAGAACAAAAGGTAAAGTTCATTTCTTTATTATTATTATTATTATTATTATTATTATTATTATTATTATTATTATTATTATTATTATTATTATTATTATTATTATATACATTGTAACAGCATTGGCAACAGTCTGGTATAGTGCCAACACCTGCCACACATGCTTTCATTTAGCTCATGTAGACTGTGAAACAGTTTTCCCAGGAATTAAGGCAGTGGCTGTTCAGGGTAAGACTGTGTGGCAGGGCTGAGGCCTGCCCCTGTAAATTAATGTATTTTGGTGGTGGTTTTGTTTGTAATTAAAAAAAGGTGTGTTTAATTTATACAATTGAAGAATTGATAATTTATTAACCCTGGTCATCTGTCTTTAAAAAGAGGCTGGGGGGGGGCATGGGCAAGCTGCATTTAAACCTCAGCAATCACCGGAGGCGCTGCTGAGGTAGACAGTGGAGGGCTGCCTGCCCGAGAGCCAGAAAAGGAGCTCCCTGCCCGACAGCCAGGAAAGGAGGAACTACCTGCCTCAGAGCCAGAGAGGGAGGAGATACTGGCCTGCGTGCCCAAGGGGGAGGAGCCACCCAGGGCACAGCTAGGGTTCAGCAAAATGTAATAGTGTCAAATACTGGCAATACTCTGCCAATAGCCTCCATGACTACAAAATGCTGTACTGTAACTGTTCCAGTCTTTTATGTTTTTTAGTTAACTTACTGCCACTTTTGAACTATACCTCATGGTGGACATGCTGTAGGGCTGTCACACTGTCAAGTTGTTTTGTAACTACAATATGCTTATTAAATGCTAGGAAAATAAGCTTTTGCATCGATATTTTTACATTTTAAAAGTGAAGAGTTAGAGTCCAGTTTTCTTCAACTTAAAATGGTTTAGACTTAAAGGATGATACGGTAACTGGCTACTTGTAGTTACACTGCATATTTACAAAGATTGTGACGTAGATCTTTTTTGAGGCATTGTGGTTCTGTAAAGTAGATATTGAGATACATGCTTTCAGGTCTTTCTAATGGTGTAGGGTAAAGCGTTTTAGCATTGGATTCCTTTTCAGTTTATAATAAATTAAATCCAAACTCTTGCAAAAAAAGAAAACAACTCTAAAAATAAACCTTCACAAAAGACCACACACAAAGATGGTAAGTCAATGGTAACACGAAGTTAAGTTTCAGCACACATTATCTTTCTAAGAGAAAAATGTGCACGAGCTCAATTCAACAGCAGACTTGTTAATGATGCTTTTCATCTCAATGTAACCTAACATACATGGCATGTAGGCCTCTATCCATAATATTACAAAATTAAAAAGGTTTAATAATAAAATAAAATAAAAAAACACTGATATGCCTGTTGTAGATGTTGTTTCACAATTGCTCCTGATCTATATTAAATGACAAATATAAAAGAGTACCATTAAAGATCCCATGGTTACTATGTTGGATTCATACCTTTTATAGGATCAATAAAAACAAAGCACACTTAGTTTTAAAAACTTCTCCAGTCTCTGAGACTGTGTTTTCCTGACAGGTTCAATTAGTGTTTTCATGTGAAGCCCAGTGACGCTTTCAAATGTTTGCACTCACCGCGCCTAGCTGGTCAACTCCACTTGCTATACGGGCCAATGTGACAAGGTCCTCCTGCATCTTATCCACCCACGTCTTTACCCTGTAAATAAAAAAGAGGATGTCCAATCAGATCAGTAGCAAAGAACTTTGAAGATCACAAACATTAGTTTATTAGTTGTTCTGAATGAGTAAGCACTAACAAGAAGTGACTCGATCTTGTACCTGAGAAAGGTTATGGCTTTCACTGGGATATCATTAACAGTGAAGCCAGTTTCAACCACAATGCAGAGGGTGACAAAAGCAAGAGAATGGATAAGCAGTGAGCCTGCACCTCAAAACAATTAGGCTCTCTGTTCAGTAGCTGACACAGAATGTTACCCAAAGGCCTATTCCCATTAGACTGAAAATTCAGGGAGTTCTGGTCACATTGAAGTACATTTTATTGTTTATACTGCTCACCAGCAGACCCCTAAATTATCAGACTATAGAAAACAAGGTGTGAGTTTGGGAAAGGGGTTTACAAGTGGATTTAAAAAAATCTCCCTTTGGGAAAGTCTGCCAAAACCAGAGTTAGTTTCAATACTTGCAATTTTTTTTTTATTTTTATTTTTTACGTTTGAACCTTTGTTTTTGACCTGCATAACAACAACAACAAGAACTAAAAAACATGATTTCTTCTGCACCTGTTCTATCGTTGTAAGCCTTAACACCTGTGGTCAATGGAAAATATTTTTCTGTGCCATTTTATTGTTATACAATATTTACTCAAGGCAAAAGCAAATACATTAGGTGTAGTTTCCTGAGTGCTTCTTTACACCAATTTTCTGTCATAGTATTAGTATAAAAATCATGATAAAAGGCACAGCTTAAATGGGCAATAGGCAACAATGAAAAATAACATATGATACATTCAAGTATAAGAAAATGTTTGAAAATCCATAATGTCTACCACACTGTGTACAGTATACCATCAGAATTATTTTGGTCCTTGGTGCCTGGACGTATAACCAGTAAAAACGTTTTTGTTGCATTATATCATACATCATTATCACCAACAAATGGATGCAAATATTTCAAAGAGAGAAACTAAAGCATTTAAAATATCTGTTTCTTCCAGGAACCCAGTCACTTCCACCTCTGCGGATTTCTGTCTAGTGGTCTGGTTGCAATCAGACTTATAGTTAGTAAACATGAAAAAATGGAAATGTAAAATAGTGGCTTGTGACCTAAGCTTAGTTAAATTAAAAATAATGTCTGATGAGTTCTTCTGACAACCCAAAGTTTTGACCTAACATTTGCAATTGATATTCCATCTGCAGATTTACAGATACATATAAGCTCCCCTCACAGGAATGCTTATTATAGTTCTCATAGTTTTGTTGTTATTTGGTACTTAAAAGCTTCTATAAGGATAGAATCCTATGGTTAGTCCCTGATTCGGTACCAAAAGTCTCACGTCAATAAATAGAATAGAATTTTGTGGTCTCTCAAAACAACACAAATACGCATTTCTGCATCAAGAGCTTTATTTGCAATAGAAAAAAATGCTCATTTCCTTTAGATAAAGGTTGGGTTGTTCGAAACAAGTGCAAAATATCCTTCCTAATAAAAATTGTTCACAAGGATTTGGAGTACAATACAGATTCATGCCTTGAATTGCCGGTACTTTAGAGTCATCGTGAACTGTGTTGAAATTCAGAATACTGGAAGGTGTAAGTTTGCAAGCAATTTCAAGTGCATTTAAACACAGAAAAATAATTCATAGTAGACGAAGCCAAGGAAACACAAGGTAATTTAGGTCATTTATAAATTAATGAAAATATTTTCAATTTATAATAAAATATCAATGGTCTCTTGGTTTCTGTCTGCTTTTTCTAGAACAGTTGAAAATGGCACAGCAAACAACTTTCTAAAGTTATTTAGTATGTGCTGAATCGTTATTAAAGTGAAATTTATATTGTTGTGCCCTGTTAAAAAAATGGAGTAAGGCAGCACTACCAAAGATTTAGCCCCTATTTCAGTAAGTGCTAATTTAAGCTCTGTAATAAGGAGCTCATAAAATGACTGTTTGCCCCAAAACTAAGGGATTCCTGTGGGTTTATTTTTAACTTGATTACAAATCTTATACTGAGACTACAAGGACAATTACGCCAAGGGCAGCATGCTTTTCAAAATGCCTGCATATACTGTAATATCAATGCACACATATTCAGCATGTAATTCAGGTGTTTTCCATGAGAAATAGCTTAAATAAAAGTAAAAAGAGAAAAGGAGTAAAGTATCTGTGTTATCTTAACTAATTCTGCTTAAAGATAGCATTGTTATATAAGGTGCTTTGACTTGAGTTCAGAACTGCTCTTCAATTCAACTTGCCATAAGTAACTTCTAGACAAACCCATTTTTCACTAGACAGAGAAAACTCTTAATAACATAATCTAGCCAGATATGTATGTCTATTTATGTCTGTAGCTGGCAACTAGAATGGAAGAACAGCTTCTGAACTCAGGCCAAAGTATCTTAAACACAAAAATAAAAAAAACATTCAGACTTTCAAACACCATAAAAACAAATTCATTTGAAGCTATACTTTGTAAGAATGCTAAGAAAGTGTTGTCGTAAAATGTTGTCCTACAAATTATGTTTATGTACATCATCTGTTCAAGATTTCAGAATTTTTTACTGTGTTGGTAAGAAAGTAGAAGTAGAAAAAAACATTTACTCCTGATAGACAAAGAAAAGTGGCCAGCATCTTAAGTATATATTTAAAAACATGTCTAGTGCGCTCTTGAGACAAACCAAACTTTGGACCTAATATTGGCACAGCCTGTTTAGTTGGCAATAAAGACAAAGGCAATATGAATTTCTTCAGCATTATGCAAGGTCCTTATTTTATTTTCCTAACAAGCTCTACAGTGTGCAGTGGTAATTAGGCCTGTGGGGGAGGGGTTCTCTATAAAGCCTGACCTCAATGTTTTTTCACTCTACATAATTAAGCTTTCACTGCTTGCAGCACTTGCACTGAAAACATGCGCACAACATTACAAACACAGAACTTGAGTTTTGGAGTCATTATTTTAGCCAGATTGGTAAGTCCTACAATGCCAAAATCACTGCCACAATGGGCATATATCAACACCTAGGCTCCATGTAATGTTGTACAAATATATTCAATTTAGTGTACGTTTACCACCTTCTTCATTGCCTTCACTTTCATAAGTCATACCCTGTTAAAATTATATATTCCCAAAAGGTACACACGCAGTTTTAGCATTCTAGTCAAAATGTACACTTTGGCTGCTACCTGCAAAATGGATAGGACTGTCAACTGTCAACTACTCCTGATAACACACACACAAAAAAACAAAACACCAACCTTATGAAATATACACAAATTGTAATGGGATTCTAATAGATAATGTGACAAATCACAAAGTCCCTTTCTTATTATTTATCAAACGAATCATTGTTTTCATGAGTTTTGCTGACTAGCTCAATGCACTTTAACTAATGGTGCATTTCAGAAGAGATTTCTAACAAAGGTTGTCACAAAAAATCTTTCCTGCCAGTTTTTAGATTACTAGAACAGATGTAGGGAAGGTAAGTCAAGTTCATGTCTATTGTTCTACTGCTTGTTTTAATAGATAAATCTCCACGTGACAAATACAAATTTGTCAATGACTTAATCCAAGTTAAGCCCTTTTGTAGCTTCCTTATGTTGCTAGTCCATTCACCTGGTCTTGTCTGGTTGTGTTTCTTAAGGAAGTTTAATCCTTTTATAGGACACTGAAAGATCACTCACCATGAAATGACTTAGGAACCAGTTAGTGAAGAACAAGAAACACAGCTATGCTACAGACAAGGACTTAACAGTACACTGCATGTACATTTTGTATCAAACTTACAGGCTCATAAGTCTCTTAAATGTCTGCAGCATTCATTTCCAATGACGTCCACTTCCATAATGTACCAAAATATGCTTTTTTGAAGCTTGATTTCTTTGATTCTGTAAAAGTTTTTTTTCTATCCCTTTCTCTTTTCTAAACCTTACTTTTATAACAGAACAGCGTGTAACAACGTTGGAGTCTGCCTCTTGATTTAAGGATAGCCGGTGAAGAATATCAATCAAGGGGAAATGCATGTGCATTTTAGAGAAGCCCATAACCTATTATAGCATGTGAAATGTTTCCATTCAGAAACATACAGAAATAGTAACACTCAGCAAAATAAAAGCATTATGCTGCCCTCTCCAGAAAATAAAACACATGGATTGAAAGAATATGTCACATAGTTTGGGCACTTCGACAAGGGCTGAGATACACTGACATGTCAGTAAGACACATAACTTCACCCTGAGGGCCAACCTTGAGAACTGTATTTGCTACTGTACAAAAGAAGAACATAAAAAATGATGTAATTTTTCTAAATTATAAACTTTCTTGACCAAATTAGATAGCTCCATTAGTGGGCATTAATTCACTTTAGAAACCTCAGAACTTTAGTTCACTTAACAGGGTACCCTATTTGGAACGAAGTGTGGCTTTAAAAAAGTGAATCGTTAAACGATAAAAATAAATATGTGATCTGTAAGATGTTGAAAACAGCAATAAAAGCCATGTTTAACAGTTTCTAAGTGCAATATTCTCCCAGCATCCATTACACTACAGTAAGATCCTCCTAATACAGTGAAAAAAATGTAATTCAATGTCTAGCTTAAAAAATGGCATGTTATTTCTCTGAGTTCAAAAACATTATTCTAGTTAAAGTAGCCTAGCTTGGGGCTCCCAGTGGCAACCGTGTAAATGCAGTGAGTCACACGGTCTGCAGCTGGTGATCTTGGCTGGGGCCACATGGAGCTTTTTAGTGTGGGGGAAATTGGCTGGGTTTAATTCACCTGATTGTGTTTCTACCTATACTGGTCAGGCAACCTAAGATTCCAGGCAGAGATTTTCTACATGTCCTGAACATTTGACATTTCAAATTTGGTAAAAAAAATTTAAAAAAAACGGGTAAAATTACTTAACAATTGATTAACACAAAAACACAGTTACCAGGAAACATATTTATATGTTATATCTTGGATAATGTAGCATCTCATGAAACACACAACAAGTAAAATGAAAAGGCACTGAAAAGGTAAATTATGTTATTTTCAATGTTTAACAGCCAATCAGAACATTATTTTCTTTTGCACAAATTTTGCATAAGCCACACTGTAGTAATGCTATAAGTAAAAGCAATGAACGACACACAGCTTTTCGGGATTACAACTTGACCCAAATATAGAAATAAATACACACAAAGAAGCCCTGCTAGATGGCTTCTCTTTATACAGTTAGTCTTGTTAAAAGGCTACAGTTAGACAGCTCCCAAGTTTATTTAATAGAATTGAATTGGTGGTTCTTTATAAAAAACAAAATGGTTGGCTCCTATGCAGCTGTACTTTAGTAACTGTACTATAGTACTAATAATTATAACATCATGTTCAGCCTAGTAATTGTAGAGGCATTCAACTTTTTTTTTTTTTTTAAGATAAGCTAAGATTTTTTTAGATAAGCAAAGACAACAAATATTTGTGCACATCTGCATAACCAACAGGAGAAAAACACCAAATCATACACCTCCTGTTAGATACAATTCTTTAAAAGCTATATTTTTCCAAATAGTTACTATATATCTTAAGAAATTAACATTTAATTATTTGAACAAATTGCGCCTTCTAGTTATGGTTTACAATGAAAAACCATGCACAGTGCAGATTCAGAAAACAGGATTTACTATGAATAAAAATATAAATGAGTGGTAAAACCAGTCTGTGACAGAGAAAGAATGAATCTTGGTTATAAATCTCCCTCCCAACCTGTGAGGGCGCTGTGTAAAGGGAACAGAGTGCCCTGGTCAGCCATCTAGAAAGGGGCGGAGCTACGGTACACCAAGTCGTTGCCCCAGAAGAGAAGTGATGTGGCAACCACGGATTGGAGGAGAAACGGTTGCACTCGCTAACCAAGGGGGCGTGACTGATGGTACAAAAGGGGACGTGGCTCGGTGATCTGTTCCTTTCGTTACAGTTAAGAGAGACTGCTGAAAGGAGAACTATAACTGTACCATGAGTGTTTGTTTGTTTTTTGTCTAATTATATACTTGTTTGTTTATTAGACGGCTAACACGTACCGGGAGCTGTCGCTTAAGGCCAGCACCAACCCGGACAACACTTCACAAATAAATTGTATTTCACCACTTGCACATTAGCACTCACTCTGGACTTGTGAGTGTGTGTGTCTTTCTGTGTGTTACACTGTTATTATTATTTCGGGACTGTAAACCCATCGGTTGGAACAGTGGGATTATTCTTTGTAGTCGCCAGGCCGGCATTATAAAAATAAACGTGTTTGGATTGTGAACTTTGTTGTCTGTCTTCTGTTTCGTAATCACATCACCGCTAGACCTGTGCACTGCAAACCACTTTGCCACACAGTCACAATGGTAACCAAGTTTAATCTTGTTTTGTGGCTCTTTCTGTAATTAGGCCCTATGATGTTTTATCATCCTTTTATGACGGGGGATATATCTACTGTAAAATACAATTTCACATAAACCAAGATGGTGCCAATTAAATGAAAGTAATTTTAGCTACAAAATCTTAGCCATTTTACATTTCCATTAGCTACAGGTACAAATATAACAACACGTGTTATAGCACACATGTATTTTAATTGTAAAACATGATCGCTGGTACTGCTTTTGGTTAAAGGAAACTCTCAGCCTGTATGCCTTTTTCTTGGGTTATCTCTTTGTGCATGTGTTAATTAAAAATTATGACAAAAATCGCCATTGTATAGATCTGAAATCTTATTAAATTACTTTGCAATTGATCTATTAGTATCTTGCTGTATTTGAACTATGTCACTGAAGGCAAAAATTTGTAAATGTGTCTCATAAAGCCTTTGTATACAAATTAAAAGCAAAAGTAATGTGCCACCACTTAGTGCAGGCTCTAATGCACTAAATCATTAAGATTAAGATCTGAAAAGCATGCTGTATTCAATTACTCCTCATTAAAGGGTTCATTTTTACAGTGTCTGTGATGCTTCCCTATAACATGCTACATCCTCAGAAGCTGACCACAGACCTACTGTAATGTGGTCCAATGAGATCATGAAAAACAAAAATGTCGAGATCAAAAGATTAATTATAGTGTGATTTGATATAGCAGTTTGATATGTCAAGATCCAGAAATAATTCATCTTGTAAGCTTGAAATAAAATAAAATAAACATTTTTTTTCCATGTCCTTAAAAACCATTTGCTCTCTATCAAACTATATATTTAAAAGGGAACACTTCTATTTTGTTTCTTGTATAGGACTAGGGGTTCAGTTTGATGAACAGCAATTAAATCAGGGGTCAGCAATATTCCTAACATATGTATGGTGGTTATTTTCAGCCAATTTACATAATCTCTTCCTGAATAAACATAAGCTTTCGGACTACCTTCCCAACATGTCCTTACACTAGGCATTTAAAAATGTGTTGAGAAAAAGTGTTACTACACCTTTAATGAATAGACATAATTAAATAGCAATGTATATACCTTTATTAAAAACATGTAAAAAGCATGTAAAGCAAAAAAAAGTTTTAACCCATGTCAGAGCACAGCAAGCTGAATTTCACACAATGGTTTTAGAAAGATTTAGTGCCTGTAATTCCTTCTCAAGCCAGTTTAGCACACCCCTGCTATATTTAGCCACCTCCTCACACCTGTCATAGGAAGCAGCACGCGAAAAAAGCACCCTGTGTCCTAATATACAGCTCTGAACAGGTGTGCAGGCGTTCTAAATATAAACCAGAGGTAGAGTGAGGGGGTGAGGGGATAGGGAGCTATCCTCTATCACCCTAGCTGTATTTTTAGAAGATGTAGGACTTTGCCTACTTATTGGTAACAAAGATAAAACATGTATATGTATATTGAAAGAAATAATAAAGATTTCATTAAAAGAAATAAAATAAATCATCAGAGGTAATATTTCTTTTTTTTTTTTTTTACATGTGAGGATGCTTTAAATTTATCTTTCAGGGTATACCAGGGTTAAAAAACGACAGAAGTCATTCAGTCTCACAAAGAAAATCTTGAATAAGCCACAAGCTATTGTGAACTTTGACCCCTGACCACAGCAGGGAGTTACAAAACGGGGCTTGGGCTTTTTCCTTTATTACAAACATCTGCTGAAAATCTTTGTCTTGTTGACAGTTATACCCACATAACAGAGCATAACTAACTAGATCAGGCAGAGAGAATGGGAAAGGGTCTTGACTTCTTGCTTATGCTGTTCATTCATTAACTTTTTCAAGTCATTAACATTTATTTATTTATTTTTTCTGGAAAGCCTTATCTTATCATCTCTGGAGATGTCTGATGTGGCCACTGTAGTCCTTGAAGCCAGTGCTTTTCTTTGATCATTAGTACAATATGAAATGGAGTGCACATTATACAGGAAGACTGATATGGTTCACAACATGTTGCTTGGCATATTCTGGCAGCCTTTTTTAGATGCAGATGAATAATCTTGAGATGGAATTTAGAAGTAGTAACAGCAGACTCTGGAATATGTCATTACAATGAAATGCTATGCAGCAAGGAGCATAAAGACAGACAGTTTATGAAAGAAACTGGTATTCAAAACAATACAGTCATCCTTAGACCAGCTCAGCGGCAAGATGTCAAACCAACTGACCTGTACAGAATTAACTTCAGCGATTTCCATTTCCTAATTCCTAATTTGCTGCAAGACAATAAAGATATTGATATAGACAACTACTCAAAATGTTGCTCCTATATATAAGTATCTTCTGAAGTCTCTTGAACATCATCAGCAACTGTAAAAACTGCAAGCAGTAATGTAGTTCATTATAACCCAATGTCTCATTATTTTTCTGATGCCTCTTATGTTCATTTATTCTATATGATATTAAATATCGCATGGCCCAGAGGCCCACGTCTAGTTAGAACCATATTACTGCTGAAAAAGAGTATTTAATTCCCATTTACGCCACACAAGGAACGGGATGCAGGAACAGTTCTTATAATAAGGGTTTAAAAGCAATACAAGTCAAGTAAATAAGATCATACTGTATATACTTTCTATATTGTGCAGATGATGTTAAATAATATAGGTTAGCCTTTTTGGGTAGCAGAAGGGAAGCCCTCATAATACTGTCTTGGGAGATTTCAAACACAACCATGCACAAGCTTATTGGATCTGGGATAAGTTAGAAGATACTGCTTCCCTTTTCTAGGCCTAATGTTTTGTAACTGTATGGATTCCAAGAAAATGTACACATGATACTGTAAAACATCTTTTCAGTGTTTCATATTATAGTCTTTGGAAGTTGTCAAGTCGAGTTGAGCTGTTTCTCACAAAAGGACGAAAAAATGATTTGGAACAAACGTGTGTTAAGTACAGCTGAAACAAACCATGTGTATTATACATGTGTGTTCGTTACTTCCTTAATCAAATATATATTCTCTATTATGAAGGCAACAAGAAACTATTTTAAGCAGTCCAGAAGATGAATAAATGAATAATGGCTAATATGTCTTTAATGATAATAGAGTACTCACTACATGATTGAGCTCTTGTGACAGTTTTGACTGGTTCCTTCTGCCCTGATTTTATCCTATATCATGCAACTCCTACTTGGAATCGGTATACAAATCTTCTGGTTTGCTATCAAATTAAGACTGTGTATGATAAAGCTGACTGGGTTTGCAATGTATCAGGTATGCCTTGCAGCAGTGTGGAGTAGTGGTTAGGGCTCTGGACTCTTGACCAGAGGGTCATGGGTTCAATCCCAGGTAGGGGACACTGCTGCTGTACCCTTGAGCAAGGTACTTTACCTAGATTGCTCCAGTAAAACACAACTGTATAAATGGGTAATTGTATGTAAAAATAATGTGTAAAAAATAATGTAATTGTATGTAAAAATAATGTGATATCTTGTAACAATTGTAAGTCTTCTGATAGCCATTCATAGGTTGAGATACATTCTGCTCATATAGGTAAAATAAACAATTGCACACCAATTTGTATAATATAACCCTGGATTAAATAATGTATGACTCAAACACAACAACAATAAAGCATAGGCAGCCCCATAAACATAACCCAATTCCGGTAATATCGAGCTTTAGATTGGAAGCAAGTGGACTAAAGTACACAGTACAGTGCATAGCCAATGAAAAAATCCATTTAGATCTCTGTGTCATAGTATGTAGTGCAATATCCTCAAAATAGATAAAGATTGTGTATGCCTATATCTCAAATATAATTCATAAATTTAAATTATGTCTACGCTTAAATGTATTTCATTCCATCTTTTCCAGTTCCCCCAAAGCTGATTTCCAAGAACAGGAAATACATTAAAAACAGAAATCAAACATATCTTGTATTGCATTCAGATTTCAATACAAATTTACAAGAAAATACTGTCATTTATTAGGCAATAAAAGTATGAGGAGAAAAAACACAAATGCAATAATGCAATAAGAACTGTTAAATTAATAATGTATTTTAACAAGTCCATATAAGTCCATAATAATAATAATAATAATAATAATAATAATAATAATAATAATAATAATAATAATAATAATAATAATAATATATTTAAATACAGTCAATTGATATCAGCACATACTATAATTTGAATTTGAAGCTGTTTACTATGGATAATTGCTTGGTTTGCTGCTTTATTTATTTATCAACCACTATACACTACATCTAGTGGAGATGTGTTATCATAAATTAGTACTTTGTGATAATATCATGTGTTGTTCTGATAAATGCTGTACTAAAAAGACCAGTATACTGGTTTACAAATAATGTTTTATTACTGAATATTTGATTCGATATTATTTGAACAGCTTCACAGAGATATAATGATAATGTTATATATAATTATGCAAATAAAAGTTACCTTACCGAATATCACACATTGTGACAAAAGCAACAAGTTACCCTGAATGTCTAATATTATTATTCTTTAGCAAACCTTTAGGTCACGAACACGCTGCAAACTCTAAGAAATCTTTATACGAAACTGGTTATTAACAAAACCGACAACATCGTCAATATACAGTAAGTATATAAAATGCATGCCACCTCTATAAACCCATCACTATATTGTAGTTAAGGTTGCACAACAAATAGAGGTAATCAAATCTGAGTCAACAGTGATGTAAATCCCCATTTCAGAGTATCTCTTTAACGTATAGGGCTTCCTTGCATTTAATATATATATATATATATATATATATATATATATATATATATATATATATATATATATATATATATATATATATATATATATATATATCCAACGTCAAATATTGTGCTTGCGAAAGTTCTCATTTGAGAGCTCAGATGCTTTAATCTTGTTTGACTACACGCAATGAAGATCTTACTCCTCTGTGCATTATCAATGCCAACGGTTAACATTAATTTTGAAAACGCAGACACACGCACAGTAATTTCACACGTAAGAAAAATATACATTTTACACAACAGATGTCTAATAATAACTAGAGTGCCTTATTATCCAGCAGAACGCATTGTATTAATAGGGTTTATATAAGCGTTTAAAGACTGTAACTTACATAGCACGAAACTGGCATGTCAGGACAAACACAGCTGAGTGAGAACCTCGGGCACAAGAAATAAACCCAACTCCTGCTACTTACGTTGCTGGAGTAGGAAACTCTGCTGAAGAAAGATTCATTAGCGATGATAAAAGTACGATCAAAAAGACGGCTATGCTGTAGGATTCCATTGCTTTACAGAATGTACAACCCACGAATAGAGCTCTGATCCAGGATAATATATTATAAAGGAATACAGTGTAAGTCCACAGCAGTTAGTTATAGTCACACTTAGCCAGATAACAGTCTGGGTTACACTAGCTAATCTGATCAGCCGCCATCAGTGCTACTTTCGAACAGCCCTCAGTTGTTTCCTTTTTCTGTTTCTAGAGATTTTAGTTTTTTAATTGATTGACAAGGTGTGGTCATTTAGGGTGTTATTTTCCTGCACGAGAGGATGGTCTTCTATCTTCTCCTCTCCGTAATGAAAAGCGCTTCTCAGACAGCTCTTGTCTAGATCCCTTTGCCTGAACCCCCCTCTGTTGATGATGATCATGTTCTACTGCCTTTCCATACAAGGAATGAGACGAACTCCCTATGTCAGCAGCTGATCTTCTCACACGGTCTCTGTTCAGATACGGAACCAAGGCTCCAAATATATATTTAGTAAACTTAAAGGTGCAGTATCGTTTTGGTGCATATGTTTAACATGTATTTATGTCAGGGTCGTGTTTATCAGGTATTGTCACGTTTGCATCAGATTATTGATGTAGAATTGCTTAATTACTTTCTTTTGACACGGAAAACACGAGTAACATGAAACATATAATTATGCACTGTTAGTATATCAAATATGTATAAAATAATCTTGTTTTGTCTCTGGTGTACAGCACCTTCCCAGCATTGGGTTATCATAACCGAACCAGTTGGGTTAAAATCATATCCCAGCTTGTTGGGCCAAAAGACAACCAATGCATTGGGTTATTTGAACTCTTTGTTGGGATGCATTAGGAATTAACATAATGAAATACATGAATTGATGTACAGTACATTGTTACTAAGAGTACTTTTGTTTCACTGTAAGACTTGTGAAAATAAGGCATTAGCATGTGTATTAACATTTTAATAGATGTACAGATAACTTGTACCACATATTAATAGTGTGAAATTCAGAACTGAGTAACAGTCTACTGGAAGAACTTATACAAAGAGAAATCGATGAAGTAACCCATTTTGATTTGTTTTTTGACTTTCCTTTACATCATATCTGCAGATTAACATTATAAATGCACATTGTAAAATGTGAATGCAAGCTTCCAAATCTGCACATCAGAATCTGCATGACAATATTATTATTATTATTATTATTTATTTCTTAGCAGACGCCCTTATCCAGGGCGACTTACAATTGTAAGCAAATACATTTCAAGTGTTACAGTACAGGTAATACAATAAGAGCAAGATAAATACAATGACAAGTTCAAGCAAGTACAAGTGTGACAAAATACAATTCAATACAGCAGATAAGTGACAGTGATAGTTACATCAAGATATGATTAAATACCAAATACTACAGTTTAAACATATGGCAGGTTACAGTACTCTGAAGTACAGGATTAAATGCAGTAAAGTAGGGGGCAGGTAAGAGTAAGTAAAGCAAATTTAAGGAAGGGTGAAGGTGTCCCAGGGGGGAAACAGAGGAGTTCTACAGGAGTTCTTTTTTCTCATGCGTTGCTAGTTGTGCTGAATGCTTTTTTGAGTACCTAATTTTCACTAAAGTCAGGGTGTACTTAGAAGCCTTGATAACAAATTTCTATGACGTTTCTGGTTTTCCCAGCGTGTTGGGAGCAATAGACTGCACGCATGTGCCGCTAACCCCGCCAGCTCATTCTGAACATCTTTATAGGACCATTATCTATTGTGGTTAATTGTCTAGGCTACTAAGTAGGTAAAAATAATAATAATTCAAATAAAATAAAATAAAAACCCTATCCCGGACGGTCCCCGGATAAGGTACTGTGTCCCCGGGCAAATAATGTCCCCGGAACGGTCCCCGGTTCACGAAGCTCGTCCCCAAATAAACTTACTATTAATCTCTCGCACTGGTCTAATATAATGTAAATGCGTTAGAGAGAAATATCCAACCGCTTTCCTGATTCATCACTGACATTCGTAGTAACAAATCAGGTTTTGAGTTTAGTTAACGATCCAACCTCCGACGGGCAGCAGTATGGAGTAGTGGTTAGGGCTCTGGACTCTTCCCAGGTGGAGGATACTGCTGCTGTTCCCTTGAGCAAGGTACTTTACCTAGATTGTTCCAGTAAAAATCCAACTGTATAAATGAGTAATTGTATGTAAAAATAATGTGATATCTTGTAACAATTGTAAGTCACCCTGGATAAGGGCGTCTGCTAATAAATAAATAAATAAATAATAATAATAAGTTACCGTGGGTTGATTGACAGAAATTCCTACCACAAAAGTTTCTTTTTATAATCACTGACTAGTTTGTTGAGCTGACCGCTGTTGTTTCAACTGCCGGTAAATCCAGCTTCAGTACACACTGGAGCGAGTGTGAAGTACTAGACTTAAGAGGACATTATTCAGATTACTTTCTTTTTTTTAATAAATGGATTACCGTAGTTATGTATTTTTGTCTGAATCCCCCAAAACGCATTAAAAAAAAAAGTGCTCTGTTTAGATAGGCTAACTGCATCGCATGAAAAGAAGAAGAAAAAAACAGCTGCATGAGGATTATACGAGAAAGGCCAGGGAGTAAGTACAAACCTTTATTATAATATATAGTACAATATTTAAGTTTAATATCCTGTTTTTGGATCGTTGGCCTGTTTTTCATAAACGCCTGTGTTATGAGCATTAATAAGTGTTCTTGATTGGTGCCTATGTAAATGTTTTGAAGAAAAAAAACAATCAAAATACAATTAAACAAAAAAAAATACTTTTTTTTCCTTCTCTAAATTGACATGACAGCATATTGTACAGTAGTAGGATGTCAGTAACATTCGATTTTATGTTTTCAGGAATCTCCTGGTTACCCATACATCCCAAAGTACCAAGTATGTCCATGTGTAACCATGGCTACTTAGCTTTGGCTTGAAGGCAGCAGGAGAAGGAGGCTCTTGCATATTGCCTGTTTTGTTTAGTTTGGGGAATTTTTAAAATGTCTGATGTTTGTTTTTTATGTGTGCCTGTGTTTGTTTCTGTAGGTTATATGTATATTTGTTTTCTATTTGTAATGAATATGTGCATCTGTTAAAATATAAGCTACTCGCGATACACCCTGCAACACACATTTCAGTCTTGGCTACTTTGCTGTGCTTCCATAACTGAGTGTCCCGGGATTTGGTTTACAAAATATGGTCACCCTAGTATACTACATTTAAGTGTATAAATATTCGTGAGTGGGTTATTAGACTGTACATACCCACTCAACACAGTATGCTACATTTTTTAAAACCACACTGTAATTTGTTTTCAAATAAATAATATATTACAAGCTTCTAGCGTTTTCTCATTATATTTACCTTACTTATCAACCTCAGAAATGAAAGTGCTCAAATGTGATACTGAGGTGAATCATGTGGAATATCATCCACTATTCATACAGTTTTGGCATGACATATCCACCCATCTGTGGATACTTTTTATAGATGTGTGGAAAGGGTGTTTAAAGTAGTTGGAGCTGGAACTGTCTTAGTAATTCTGTTGAAAAACATGGTAAGCATAAAGCATTTATAATTAGTGATGTACAGTTCATGCCATTGTTTTGCACATTCATTTTAATATTGCATGGACATAACAGGAAATTGCATACAATATTCTATTCATCAAAAATGAAACACACATGATTGAGTAAAACAGCCAGAGCACTTCAAGGAATAGCTTATTTCCTTTTGTTAGATGTGTTACTTTACATGGTTTAGCGCTGCCATGACAAACCAACACAGTGGGGAACTCTGAATTCATATTTCTGATGCGCTCCTATATGATTCTGTTTAAAATGCAGTTTCCGCCGATGTCTTGCCTTTTGCCAATTTCAGTTGCTCATCTGTGAACACAAAGCTAAACAGCCAACTGGAATTAACAAGATTAAACCTTATTACACTGAGTTTCTGAGGAATTAGAACATCCTTCATGAAAAGGCTAAAAAAATAAAGCAAATTAAGAAAATAAAATACTTGCCACGTATTCTCACTTACACAGGTGCATGCATTTTACTGTGCGAGGGAATTCGCCACACCGTAGGTGTCAGTATTAATACCTTCTTTCAATCTAATAAAATGTAAAGGATTTCTTGTAAAAAACAATTAAGAAATCAGGACCAGAAATCTATTCTGCCCTACATGAAGTCCATTATACTCATGTTTCTTTTTTAATGCAAAGCATTTTTTAACTTCAATTTTCATCTAAGCCTTGCTTTAGTTTTTGTACAAAAGAATGGACATAAAGAGTGTGGTAACAACAGAAGGGAAGGAAACATATTTTCCAGACCCATAATTAATTATTAAAGCATCACACCAGGATATTTATACAGTTACAGTTAGTCTATTTAGAAGGATAGGCCCTTTATTGTTGTTGTGAAAGTCTAGATATATTTTATATTGTAGAATAATAATTATTAGTCTCATGAATTTACAAAAAAAAGTTGTAATGATAGATATGTTTGACACTATAATTCTATTTTTTTAATGTATTTGTTTTTTTATTTATGTTTACATAGACATATTATATGGTAAATTGGTTAAACTGGAGCGTGTAAAGGTCTTAATTGTGATCAGACCAACCATAAAAAAAGAAAGAAAGTGCACACTAATTTTGAAATTTACAAAAGGAATGAAAAAGTGTTGGAAATGTTGCAAAATACCATTTGTTTGACTCCTCCAAGTTGTGCTTTAATACCAATGAATTGGGCGACGTTGACATTTTGTTGTTTTAATACCACATTTATCCCACCTTAGCTAAGACACAAAATGTAGATTTAATCTGCTCCTATGTCAGGAAAGCAGAGTTTTGTAACCGCTGATTAACAGGTGTGGCAGATGGCAGTGATTTAAGGTGTGCTTATTTGCAACAATGATAAGCTTATGAGCAACACCTTGTTTGGATCTGTTATAAAACACATAGAGGAGTACAGCTCTTCCCCGAGAACACTAGGGAGAACACAGGAGGGGGGGAATGTCATGTCTTTGTGGAGGGCAGATAATCACTAATGACAGATATTAGTCAGACATAAGTGCACATTCAAGGATGTGGGGACCCACAATATACAAGCTGCTTCTCTTTGTGTAGACACTTCCACTTCTTAAAAATAAATAAATAAATAATGGAAATCGATGTCATTAGAACTCTCAAGATGAGCATAGCAGAATTGGCACAGTAAGTGACTTAAAAATTATATTGACCGAACTATAGTACAGGTATACTCACCCACAAGTGAATCGGGTAATTATAGTACTATGTCCCAATGGGTGATAAAAATTAGATAATATCATACAGCATGTTACTTGTAAAGAATAATAATTAAGTCTGTAGATTTAGTGTAAAAGGAATTAATTTGCCCATATGAGTCATACTCTGCAAGCAGACATATGCATATTCAAGCCAATCAATATGCAATATCCAACAATACTCATGTTTAGACAGAACTGGTCCGTTTCCAGTAGTTAATTTTTATTTAACATTTTTATAGAGCGCAACAGACCACAAGTGGTTTCAGAGCGCTGTACAGAACATGAATGTACATATACATAAAACAACACACAGCATGAAATATCAGTATCAAAACATTTGACAATACATTCTCCCAAATGTTAATGATTGCTTCTCAACCAAGCAGAAATGAGCTAGATCTTCATTTGTTTTTTAATTTCCCATAATCTTTTTTTTTACCAGATTCACATCACTATTATCAAATATGCTGTTGATTTACACCCTCCTTAAAATACATCTACAGAAAAAAATGCATTTTTAGCTTATAGGTCTGTTATACAGTATATAATGAAGAAAAGTAATAAATTCACGATTTTAATAATTAATCTTCTTCATCAAGTATCTCTAGTGATAAAGCTGTTTACTGTTTTTGAATTCTCTCTCTCTCTCTCTCTCTCTCTCTCTCTCTCTCTCTCTCTCTATATATATATATATGATAGCAAAAATGCATTAAAATGTATTCTTTTTGAAGATTATATTAAGAAGATCTATAAGAGTTTAACATAATAAATAACATGTTTATAGTTTGTAAAAAAACACTTTTAAACTAAAGTGTTACCAATATTAAAAGAAACACACAAAATATATACAGTATAGACACCTTTTTCTCTTCAAAGCTTGTAAGCAGAAGGGTAAAAATCAAAGAGTAGATTTAGCATGCAAATTCTGTTCAAGATAAATCTGGTTTTTAGAATAGTGAGTCTTATTTAATACTATAGCATTCTCCATATTTGGAATACAATATCCACATATTGTATCCACAATATGACATTCCCCAGTATTCAAACAATTATTACACAAAAAGTCTTATTATTATTTTCAAAGATATAATATATATCCACTGACTTACAATGTTTAATATAAGACCTGTAACTGAAGTTCATGGTTTCATGATTACAGCATCAAGGAGAAAGCTCACAAGTAAAATACTATAATTGTCTTAATCTCATACCTTTTTTTTTAAAATGGTAGATGTTATTATCTACTTATTTATAAATTGTGTGTAATATGTACAGGCCAGTATACATAGGTAAATGATAGGTAAATGTATTCTATATAGTATGCTTTGGTGTTTTTATTTAGATTGAGATACAAGAGGTGTGCGTTATTTTCTAAAGATTATGATACTGTTTTTTTTAGAAAAGTTAAACTTGATTAAAAGAAAAAGTCAATTTCTCAATTAAAGACACACATTTGGTTTATCCTAATTGGCTTATGAGTGATGGATCATGACATTTCTCTTAATGCTTGTCTGACCTTTTCAAGATACTAAAATGTAAACCGGAGAACAAACAAAAAGAAAACAAACAAGCATGAGCTAACAAAATAAAATCCACACTCCCCTTCCTCCCCCTCAATGAGCAACACTTTGAATTGGGATGGTTCTTTCTTCTCTTTTCAGTTTTTGTTGGAACTTGATGCCAGACAAGCCTTAATTGTGAGGCAGCAAAGAGAAACAGATGTTCAATTTGAGCGCTGCAGATGAACTGAACTGAACACAGGGGAAGGCAGAATAAATGGAGTAATTTAATGGAATAAACATAAATTAAGCAGACTGAAAGTCAGAGGACATGCTGATGGAGTCATGGAGAATATTGTCTCAGTTATGCTTGCTGTTGCTTATGAAAGAATCCAATGCAACATAACAGTTTAATTTGAATTTGACCAAGATCAGATATTTACCAGTACTGTCTTTATTTAGGCAAGTAAGTTTCAGACTTAAATAATATCCGATCAAGACAAACATTTACTAGTTGTAAAAAGTTTATGAAAAACATATTTTTTACTGTCAGTGCTGTATAAATAACTATACATGCAGCTTTATTAAAAACAAAATACACTAGTATGTTATTTTGCAACATACAAAAAGGTGGTGGTGGAATTTAGATACGGTACCAAATAGTTTTTCAAGAAACTTAAAATTAGATGCTGATGCGATGATGTACAAACAGGAAAAGTGTGGTATGGCGTACACAACACATTGGGCAATTAGCTGTCAATTAATATAGCAAATAACAGTCTTCACAAAATTTGCTAAAAATATGTGGTTTATATGTAAATGTGGGTTTACAGTTACTAAACATGTCCCATTTCTTTTGTTGGAGACAACTATTGATAGGGCCTCCAGTTACTGTACAGTGGCCATCTGGACTGACCCTTCCCTCAGTTACAAATCTGGCCAACTTATTGTGAAGCAAAGTCATTCAGGTATGTTCACTTTTTGTACTAGGTTTCTAGCTTTTCATTGTTTCCAGTATCACCAAGAAATGTCCAAATTATTTTCTTGGCCTTACACTGGGCTAGAGATTCCACTTCAATGGCTGGCTCAGTAGAAACTAGACATCTATGTTAGCTAATTTATTTAATGCCGGTATCTCAAATGGTTTCTGAGATCAACAAAATGTGTTTGGGAATGTTTTTTTGGACAATATTCATTATGTTTGCTAAAGAAAATCTGAATATACTAAATATGAAGACATTTTCTCAACCAACACTGACGACCCTTTGAGTAACATTAAATGTATCTCATACCCTACAATACTGCCACCTTCATGTAAATTCCTTCATTTAGTTTACTATTAATAAACATTTAGAAAATCCATATACTGTAAACTAACATCGTGAAGCTGACAAAACTGTATCATTTACAGTTTTTGCCTTGTGTTACAATTGCATAGAGACTCAATTCTGTTCGATTTGCATCAACATAAAAGCAGCAGCTTGTGTGTTAAATAATGTCATTTCCTTATGTAGGCTATTTATTTTTCTACCTTACAGGAAGAATATATTACGTACTGCTTAGTTGTGTGCACTACTGTTTCATACCCAATTTGTAAGTTCATTGTTTTAACATAATATAATAATACAGTACATCATCTTATTTTTTTTCCTTAAGACCCTGTTCACTTTACTACTGGCTGTTTGTAAACATGTAACAAAAAATGTAAACATGGCAGCCTTAACAACAACCAAAAAAATGGGAAGACAAGACTAATCTATGCCACATGCTTTGGCAATAAGAATATATAACTTTACTGTTACTATCCTGGAAGGTGAAACACTATTATTTTTAGTCTATGAGACTATTTTTGAAAAGCACAGATACAAATGAACTGCTATGATGTGATATAGGAGTGAACAAAGTTCATGTTCAGCAAGCATTAGAGAAGACTTTATTACAGTATGTGTGCTGAATGTTCAGTGCAAATACAGTACTGTTTTATACAGATGTGTGGATCTTTGTTTATAGGACGGTTTGTGAGGCCCATAACTTCTGAACGCTTGGTAGGGGAATAAAACAGACATAGCTACAGATGTTTAACCCAAAACACCCACCCACCGACTCTTGATAGATCTATGAGCACAGTCATTTGGTGTGATTTGATGTGTGATTATTAACCTCACAGTTTGATACCCTACAAATTTCCTCCTACCATTATTCCTTAACAGTTTTATAACTACCTGACAGCGCATAAAAGTGGTGTATCTCAACGGTGCTGTTTTAAGAAATAAAAGTAGATGTCTGTCAACAGATAACAAAGGGGTTTATTTTTATGATCTAAACAGTTAACTGATCGTCATGCAGCCACCCTAAAGCTGGTATACCTACTATATTTTATGAAAGGTGGTCAATAAATAACCCATGAAGGAAAACATAACCCCCAAAGCAATAAACACTATACATGTGTTGATAATAATACTATTTTTTTAAACAGCCCACAAACATCTGTGTGGAATACCATCATTTTACTCAAACTGCTTTATAATAAAATATTTTACATAAATGTTGTTTGTAATGTTAATCTCATGTCAAGCAACAATTCACTGGCAAAGGATTATACATGAGAGTCATATAATGACTAATAATAACCTCCAACACGCTTCTACAATGCTGCCTGAAAACAGGAGTTTTTGCTTATCTGATTCTGTAAAAAAAATGATATAGGGAGTATCGTTCAAATCCTAAGGGTGAATGATTAAGTGTTTCTTCTTTCTAAAATTAGACCAGTGGTGTCACAATGATTTTCTTACTGTGCTCAAAGCATACTGCTATGCAATTCACACCTGTTTCCTAAAGGTAAAAAATATGGACATATTTGCTGTGGGGTCAAACATTTGCAGTTCATGTTGCTGATCTGAATTATAGCTAAGCTTGAGTACTAGCTTTTGTTATCTGCTTTCAAGTTCAATTAGGTGAAACTGTTCACACTATTCCAGCTCACACTATTCCCTTAACATATGTATAGAAAAGTCAATTAAAGTAAGTGGTGCTCACACTACATTAAAAAAAAACAAAAAAAACAACTAAATTATTACAGAAACTGGAATCAATTGTTAAATGCAGCTCAAATCAATATCGTGTGCATATGTGTTTACCCAGACAGTTTTTAATTAAATAAATAGCTAGTATAGAGGCAGGTGGGCCTGAGCAGGCAAGCTCCGAGGGGATTTGGCTTTCAGCTGTTGCTTAGCAACATCAACACCATCTCCACACAACAGCTCAACTACGTCTGCAGTAAGCAGATGCACCTTAGAGACTCATAGGAACACTGCAATAGGAATGAGAAATTAAATGTAGAAAAAGAAAAGGAATGATCCCGGAAGAAACAATAACAAGAATTTGTGGTCTCCCTTTCATTAGTAGAGCACAGTTTTGTTTTGTATCTGAATGTTGTTGTTTTTTTGCTAGATCTTTAAAAAGGCACTTTAAAAAAAAAAATAGATGCTTTTGTTGTTATCTTTCAAGGTAACACAAAAAGAACATTTCATTTTCACCTTCAGGTTAAAAAAAAACATTGTGTATATACAGTATGCTAACTTTGAAGAGTATGCTAACTTTGTATATTTTGGTGTTAGAAAACATGTATGACGTGGTCTGAATCATCAGCATTTACATTCTGCTGCATATGTATTCATATACAAGACTTTGCTGAAACAATCTGCGTATAGGGTTTAATATAGACATGTTTATTGTAATTTAATTTGTGTGATTAACAAGATTATGTTGCATCTAATGTATATCACCTAGAGTAGTCTGGGAACTGGTTTATTAAGATCTATATACCTTAGGGTATGTTGTTGGTGAGAAGAGTTTCTGCTTGGTGTGGGGATTTGACAGTGATCCTGCCAAGGATGTTTTCATCCTACTGAAGCACTGGGTCTAATATTTATTTAAAATGTTGATAAAATACAAGAACATTAACTATATGCAGTTACATTGTAGTTACCATTTCGTATATTTACTGGGGATGGATATATTTAACAAAGTGGATATATTTAACAAAGTCGTTTTCTGGTCATATGATATAAGTACATGTTATAAGTTCATGTGTTAAATAATGTAACAAATGTGTAAGTACAGTGTACTGTAGCTACTGTGCAGTATTGCACCTGTATTTTCAAGTGTATCCAACATGTTCATATTAACTTGATGAGCATGCTTATTTTGGCATAACCTTGATCACATAACAATATGTAAGTGTGATATACAGTATAGTTACATTTCCATGGCCACAAACCCCAGTCTGGGCACCATTCGCCCCAGTCTCTTGCATGCTGGTTAATTCAGGTCTCAGTGAGAATGGTTAGTAAGGCATCGGACAGTGGAAATTTCAAATCAGAAACGAGTAGAGATGTACTCTCCTGAAATACAAATTAGTACTGCCGATCAAAAACTGATTTTTTAATTGGCCAATTTGCATGGAAGACATATCTTCTTATTCCCCATCTTTCTCTTTTTGTTTCTCTAATTTAATAATGCATTTATATTTCCTATCTTTCTACCCATCTGCCTAAAAAAGTGTTTTCGGATTTATTTACCAACATTTTCCGACTGCTGTGTTGGCATGGGTGAATGCCTTCTTGGAGCCTGTGTTAAGCTTGCCTTGGGCAGTTCCTTGTTGGTTTGAGCAGTCTTTAAGAATGTACCTCGGGTGTGCCAGCTAGTGTGTTATTGCATCACCAACACACTAAAACACTTCCCATTTCTCAGTTTTACAGCTGGGTTTTGTGTTTTAATGTTTTGTCCCAGTAAGCTGCATATATTCTTCCCACACATGCTGCACAAAATGAAAATGCATGAGTAAATCTAAACTGCAAAAGAGAGAAAACATATTAGCATGCCATTTTACCAATGCTTTTTAAAGAGGGACTGCATAATGACTGGTGTACTATAGTTCCTGTTTACAATATACCAAAGTTAACAGAATGTACACAATCATCATTACCAGAGTTTGTTATAAAAGAGAATGAAGTACTAAGGGAGCTAGCAAAAAAAAAAAATCACCAGGGTCTGATGGAATCAGTCCAGGAATGTTCAGGGAAATGAGAGCAGATTTTTAAACCAATATGTTATTGTGGTGGGGTGCCCTGCCCCTGTACGTATTTTGTGTTTTATGTTGTATGTGGGATGTTATATGTATGTATGTAATGGTACACGGAGTGTGGATTATGTAGCACAGGTGATTTAAAATATATATTTGTATTTAGGCACAGGGATTGCACAATCACTTCACATGCAGATTAAAGTGGGTATTTGTACGGGGGCACAGGGAGTGCACAATTAGTTAACGTGCACTGTGCCGCGATTCAATTGAATGATTGATTAGCAATCGATTCTCAGCACAGCTGCATAAAAGAGTGAGTTTTTCACGCACACAGGGTTGGTTTATTCAGGGCAAAAGAATGGGAGAGAGGAGGAGAAGAAAGAAATAATAACAACAATTGCTACTCGTACTAAAAACAGCTCAGCACGGTACATGTTATAGGTTAGTGTTTTGTTTGTCTGGTTGTTTTGGCCAACATGCCTTTTTTTTTTGGTTCTGTGTTTTGTTTTGTGTTTAAATCTTTTATTTATAACAAACCGGCGCAACAGCGCATTCACTCACCATTCTGTGTCATTCAGTTTCTGGACTGACCTCACCACAAGCCATCGTGTCACACTTGGTGTCAGAGTGGGATAAACAGCGCCTTCACTGCGGATTTTTTTTAAATATATATGTATTTTTGTGGGTGATTTTTGGGAGAAAGGGATGGACTGCTTCACCTGTTTAAAAGGGGAAGAGTGGTGCTTTGTCATTGACGAGGTCGGGCACGTATCACCCAACCAACCCCCTCCATAGCAGGAGGTGGAACTACCGGTCCCAAGGAGGAAGAAGGGAAGGAGAAGGGGAAGAAGCCAATGCAAGCTCCAGCGCCCATGAGGGAGGATCTCGAGCGTCCAAAGCCCTTGAGGGAGATCTTTGACTGGCTGATGGACCCTAAGAGGAAATAGGGCAGCAGTGTGGAGTAGTGGTTAGGGCTCTGGACTCTTGACCGGAGGGTTCAATCCCAGGTGGGGGGACACTGCTGCTGTACCCTTGAGCAAGGTACTTTACCTAGATTGCTCCAGTAAAAACCCAACTGTACAAATGGGTAATTGTATGTAAAAATAATGTGATATCTTGTAACAATTGTAAGTCGCCCTGGATAAGGGTGTCTGCTAAGAAATAAATAATAATAATAATAACTTTCAGTAGACTACCTGTTGCTCCTGCCACCACCACCAGAGGAGCTGAAGCTACCACTCCAGGATCAGCTCCTTCAATCACTTCCCAAGGATCAACTCCTGCCCAAGCATGCAAGCATGCATGCCTAGGGCTACCACCTTGCAACACCTAGGGCTGCCGAGCCTGCAAATCCTAGGGCTGCCACGCCTGCATCGCCTAGGGCTGCCGAGTCTTCAACGCCTGGGGAGGCCTCCTCGCCATCGCCTGGGGAGGCCTGCTTTTCATCTCCTGGAGAATCTATTTTGCCATCGCCTGAGGAGGCTAGTTCGCATTAAATAAAGATGAAAGCATGAGAATTGTATCCCAGTGTAAGTCAAGTCTGAGTGATGAATCTCAGTCAGCTTTATTGTTGGGTTTAATCTTTTTTTTTTTTTTAATCAAAGCTAACTTTATATATTGCATAAAATGAATACCTATAAATATATATATATATATATATATATATATATATATATATATATATATATATATATATATATATATATATATATATATATATATATATATATTAACCCTACCCTGCATCATGCCTTGAAGACATTTTAAGAATTACCAATAACTAACTCATTAAGGCATTTTTTTATACATATGACGTGGTTTTGGGAAAAAAAGAGGCTTTTGCCTCCTCCAGTGTAATAGCTTTTGCCTCCTCCAGTTTAATAGCTGAAAATCAATATTTATCTGACAGTTTGAAATATTTTGAAGAATTTCTCTTTTTATTAACAAGTGCTTGCCATGAATGTGAGCATGTGGTTTTAATTATGAAATAATTTTATTCATTTAATATTTCATAGAAATGCAAGAGAACTTCTGACATGTTGGAGAATAAGCAATTCATCATACAGGACATTAGTTTTTTTTAATAGTAAACTGTAATGACGGCAAGGCTAGATAGGATTTTGCTACAGTCCACTCAGGGACAACATCAGCATGCCTTCAAGGTGTCAACACATTTAGGCAAGGTGCTACCTTGGATCCAAAAGCTCATTTTCCACTGTACCTGCAGAGTATTAAAATGTGAACATAAAACTAACTGAGTGCGCTCTGGAATCAACCTTTAAAAGCCTCAGTACTATTTCTGCTTCATCCAAAGTATTGTGCTATTGAACATTTATATCTTCTGTCAGCACAATGGTGAAACAAAGACGCACAAAGAAAATGCATGGTTAAAAATAATTTGTAACAAAAAATTCATGCTAGCTAAAAAGGCAAATGCACTATTGCTATTTGAATAAGAAACGGTTACCATAGTGCCTGTCTTTTTTTTCAGAATATGATTTTTCAATGTTGCACTTCTTTGGATTCTTACTGCATTAGCAGTGCAAACCTCATAACCCATTCGGTAAGCAGTAGCCTATATGCAGGGTTGTGGGTGATTCTGTCTTACTGTTCAGAGTCTCAGGACCTTTGTTGTAAACATTAACTGTTGTATAGTGTGACTCATCTCGAATGCTGATGCCAAGCAGAATCATAGAGGACATTTAGGGGGCAGACAACAAGCAGTGGAAAATATGTCAAATAAAACAAGATATGTTGATTAAATACAAAATGACTGGGTTGCAGCTGAAATGTGCAGCCAGCAAGTTTGGCATAATGACAGCCAGTTTAGAATGTTTGCAATGCTTACTCATTTATATATGTATATAGTTACTAAATAGACAGTACAGTAAATTGAATGCAGTTAGTGAAGAAAAATCTGAATCAATTTTAAACTACTCACAAATCTGGACATGCACTGAAAAACTGTGCTTATTTGGACTTTAGAAAAGGTTTTGGCTTAAAAACAAAATACCCAGATGGTCAACTATTTATACAATAGGCCCTCCTTAAATTTGCTTGCTTTTTATAAAGGTCAAATGTGTGTCAGAATGAGGAGATATATTTATCAAACTGCACCCAGTCATACAAAAAAGGCTGATCTTTATACTCTTTGTTTTCTATAATACATTTTATTTGGCCACTATCTGGTATATTTTAACATTAGCA
The DNA here is from genome assembly GCA_030684275.1 of Acipenser oxyrinchus oxyrinchus. Lineage (NCBI taxonomy): Eukaryota > Metazoa > Chordata > Actinopteri > Acipenseriformes > Acipenseridae > Acipenser > Acipenser oxyrinchus. The sequence continues at coordinate 44,102,763 of CM060254.1, forward strand.
CTTAATTCAGACTCAACTGAACCAGGGCTAGAGAGCTAAATTCTCAATTCCTTACGCGTGTCAGAGTGCTTCTCAGAGCTACCCCCCATGGATTAATTCCCAATAGAAAGATTACCTTACATCAATAATAAACAACCCCCACAAATAATATGCTGTAACTATACATGTTAACGCATCAGACTTTACTACATATTTAGGTACACATACACAGACTGTAGTATTGTACAGTATTTATACATTTGTGAGTATTACAGTCTTTATTCCATAGTCGTGTATAGCACTGGAAAAATCCTCACATCCCACCCATTTGGTATTCTATTCAACCAAGATCAAAATCAACAAAAACTGAACCATCCCAATGCATTTTCTTAAGCTCTGATCTATTTTTTAATAATAATAATAATAATAATAATAATAATAATAATAATAATAATAATAATATCTTTATTTTTATATAGCACTTTTCATAGTGGACCACCATCACAAAGCGCTTTACAGAGATAGGCTGCATTATATGCAGAGTCACTTACAATAGTACATTGATTTAACATCTCATCCACAGGATGGAGCAGAAAGAGGTTAAGTGACTTGCTCAGGGTCACACAGTGAGCCAGTCAGTGGCAGGGGTGGGATATGAACCATGGATTTGAACCACTGGACCACACTACCTCCTTTAATGAAATGTGTACAACTGAAAGATTTATTCTGTCCAATGCCATCACTTTGGTTGGGGTTTTAAAGGAGAGAGCTTGCACATGGTCATTGAGGGAGAAGAACAGAAGAACCTATAGCAATTTGTGAAGATCAAAGCAGTGATTTTAGGATGGGACTCAAGATTGAATTACTTGTCCTTGCTGATAAGAGTCAATCAGTTCCAAAGCATAATTTGACTTGAAGTTCATTTCTTACCATAGTTTCTTTCAGTCACTTGGAGTTTAGAACTAAACCCAGGATAAGATCCAGTACACAAAGTAATGCATGTACAGGTAGTGAACAAAAAAATGGAAACACCAATGTAAAGTCACTTAATAGGGCATTGGGCCACTATGGTTCTCGGCGGACCGTTTTTGATGAAACTGGCTGCTTGTGCCCCAGGTTGAAATTTGCAGTCAATTGATCTGCAGTTGCTCGCCTGTTTTGCCTTGCACTTCAAATTAATGCACGGATATCACCATCCTGGAGTATGCGCTTCTGCCCACTGTTGCCCTTTGCTGATGATGTCTTTCCCTCGGAGTTCCATGCCGACATCACCTTAGACACCATTGCTCGTGAAATATCAGCAAGTTGAGCAACAATCACCCCTCTTTCAAAGTCACTGAGGTCTCCTCTTGCAGCCATGCTAGCCATAATTATAGGCAACCAGGCCTGCTGGGATGTTATTTGCTTAATTAACGCATTAGCCACACCTGTGTGGAAGCCCTTGCTTTCAATATACTTGATGTCCCTCATTTACCCAGGTGTTTCCATTTTTTTGTTCACTACCTGTAGGTAGTCTGTGTATAATGCAGCTGAGTCTGAACTTTGATGTGTAGAGCACTGAGATTATACATGGATCACTACATGGAATCTTATTTTTGATCTGTTGTATGCCACAAATTATGAGGAATGATGCAAAGCTTTGAGTGACATTATAAAAAGCAATTCCTCAAAAAGGGCACAACTAACTAAACACGATTGCGGACAGCAACCTATTTCTACCATGTGCTCTTAGTTTGTTTTACCTGTATTCTTGTATTATGTATTATTAGTAAATCAGATTTAAAATATTTTTGAAACTGTACAACCTGGCAACAGGCATAACATACCTGAACAACAACTGAGTATGTTCAATGTTCAAACTTGGGTCATTGATGGTTGGATTATGACAAGAAAACTATTGCAGTTTACCTGCAGCATAAAATATTGTTGTTATCTAGTGTGGTATTATTATTGGTTTGTTTAGTTTATAACTACTCTGAAACTATGAATTTCTACTAGGGTTAGTGATCCAATCAGATTGATCCAGTCTGACATCCTCGCATGATGAAGTTAATCAAAACCTAGATGGATTAACTAATATAAAATCACTTTAAAAAGCAGACCTCATTAAATATGAATGTGACTTAACAACCCTAGACGTGATTGTCACATTATTTCCAGGGCCTCACTGGAAATTAGACTTGGTTGCTTCAATGAGCAATATCTAAATTTAACTTATGAAGTAAATGCAATTATTTTTGTAAGGTCATTATATAACATGAATAAGGTTTTTTGATTTTAGTGGAAAAACAAGTTTAACTATTTGCACATTTTACATGTTGTTATATATTTATTCCGGCCAAAATATATTAAAAATATACACAGTTTTCTCCTTGTCCCTCCACAAAAATAGAAAATGCCAACTACAAACAAGACATGATTATTTATACAGTGAACACTGCAAGACTAGGTTGTTTCCCCATTTTGCATTATATTTATGACGATGGGCAGATCTAGAAAACTCTTCTAAGAAAGGTATATTAGGAGGTTCTGGTGCAAGAGAAAATGGAAGCTGCATCTCTGAAGTGTGCCCATGGTAAGCAACTCGAGAGACACAGAGTAAATAGTACAGTATGAATTCAATTTAATGATCGAGTCACCTGTTTCTGTTTAGTCTTACCAGCTGTCACTACTTGCATAAAGTAAATGCATCTAAAGAACTTATACAAAGGCACATAGTGTCAATTTTCCTCTGGCAGAGGCAGCAGGTATAAAATAAATTATAGGGGAATGTACAGAACTGGTGTGTGTATATCATTTGATTATTGTCTAAAATTGCCATTTTGCATAAACGCATGATAAATAAGTTACATGGTCAAATAATCTCTCCTTTCTGGAAACATGTTTACTGGTTAGTTCTGTGATAAATAGACTTGCTAGGTCACCAAATAAAACATATAACTAACAATCTGTGATCTGTTTCATCTTAGCAAAGAATTACCAGTTGCTATGTTTGCAGACCATGCAGGGCTATTCAAACAAGTATATCAGTAACATATATACCCACCACATTGGTAAATTCAAATTACATCTGTCGCTATGACGATAAAGACATATATCAACAGTATGTATAGAATAAGAAATACGCTTAATTTGATGAAAATTGGATATGTGGTATTTAGGACCTAGGTTGTATTAGGTAAGCAATGAGGTGTTAGTAGCGTGGTAAATTATATTATAAATAACTTCTTGTGTTGTCGGGATACATGTACAAATCTAGGTGTGACACCCAGAGGGACGGATTTACAGACAGAGACACTTCCATGAATCATTCTCAAGTACTATTTTTGAATTATGATCTCACTAATGGTAGTCAATGAGACCTTACCAATCTTTTAAAGGTAATTTTTCACTGTAGTGTTACAATTGCTGCTGTACCTCCAAATATGCACAGATTCAGAATGGCTGCAGACTTACAAAATATGGGTTTAGTAGCTGTGCATTGCTCAACACAAAAAACGATTTCAGCAATTAAGACCTTTCTAACAATTGGCAGCCTTACGCCCCTTTGTGGAAGAAGACATTACTGCGGTACCAAAGGTTTTCCAACCCTTACACAATACAAAATGAGCTACAATTGGCCTGACTATTCTTTATAAAAAAAATAAAATAAAATAATGATTTGGGTTTTCAGTAGATAAAAAGATCAGTTTTTTTTACCACTCAAGGTTTAAAAGTTTCTGTTTTTATGGCTTGTTTCAATAAAATAGCCAATTTTCGCTTATCACAATACATTCTTAATAATAATAATAATAATAATAATAATAATCTTTACTTTATAAAGCACCTAAATGCACGCATCTCAAAGCGCTGTACAAACACAACAAACAGAGAGAACCATCTATACATACAGAATATTAAGAGTATAGGTAATATAAAAAGAAATTACACAAATCAAAAACCAAATCATGATAAAAATGCCTGAATGCAAAAGTGTGTCTTTAACTGTTTTTTAAAAGCATCAACGGTCTTAGCATCCCTGATAGATTGAGGAAGGTCGTTCCAAAGTTTGGGCGGATAGCGGCAAAAAGCCCTATTGCCCATGGAGCGAACCTTAGTTTTGGGTATTGCCAATAAACCCGAGGATGAAGAACGTAGATTACGTACGGGTGTGTAACGTGTAAGCAATTCAGCAATGTAACATGGAGCTAAACCGTTCAGAGCCTTATAGGTTAACAGCAGTATTTTAAAATCAATCCTGCTCTCAACCAGCAACCAGTGCAAAGAAGCAAGAACCGGTGTAATATGTGCATCCAGTTTAGTGCCACTTAAAATGCGAGCAGCGGAGTTCTGAATATATTGTAGCCTGCTAATAGCAGCCTCGGAGACACCTGCAAACAATGCGTTGCAATAATCTAGCCGGGAAGAAACAAAGGCATGAACTAGCCTTTCTAAATCAGGCACAGACAACATAGGGTGCAAACGAGCAATGTTACGAAGGTGAAAAAAAGGATACCTTGGTGACATTGCGGATATGTGACTCGAAAGTAAGGCTAGGGTCAAAGACCACAGCAAGATTCCTAACTACAGAGCTAGGTTTAACTTCAAGCCCATCGATCACTATGCTAAAAGAGTCCACATTTCTAAGTTGTCGAGGAGAGCCAGGCTTACCACTAGCTTTCTAAAAAAAAAATCAAAATAATTATTAAACTTTATTAAAGTGCCCTTATCTGCTGTCCCATCCTATCATTCATGGTTCTGCTGTTTTCTGCTTCCATAAAATGCTCCCTTGTTATTTGTACAAGTTGAGAAGGTTTAATATGCTGTTTTGTGGGTGGGGGCTGGAGTAATTAACACTTATTTGTATACTGCATGATTGACAAGACAAGATAAGCATGCAATTGAGATTTATTTCTGTGCATTCTTTATAATATATTATCAACAATGAGTTGATGTGACATTTCCTTTAACAATTTCTTGCAGCTTAAACATTCAGAACACTTTGGGCAATATTATAGTACGCTCTCCTTGAGTGATTTGGAAATCCAATGCTGCCATCTACTGGTATGAAAAAGCACTGAATTCAAATCAACTGAATTATTCATATTATATATTCACAATCCCACTAACTGTTGCAGACATGCACTGCTGTTAAAGAAAGTGTCAGTGGCTGGTTTATGCATCTATTGGTCGACGACACTAACCAATTTGTGATAACTGTACAACTCTAAGTCAAAATTTAAATATTGTCCAACAGCACAACACATGTCAATGTGGAGAACTTTTCATCACACATTCTGAAGACATTGAAAAAGACTTTTAATGATTGTTATAATTTTAACTGAGGCCCATGCCTCCGGTGACTCATATCTAGATACAGCCTTGCATTTTAACTGTTAACATATTGTGACACGGCTGGTGGCACCGTGCACGTTTTTGTGAGATAACCGGGTGACTGGTAGAACCTTGTGAAAGAGAGGCAGGACAACAGGAATGCAAGCAACGGTAGGTTTTATTGTTTATTCCTTCCTGTGGGCAAAAGACAAGGCAAATAAAACTGCTACCAAAGCTAGGGGTAAATCCCAAAGAAAGTTCAAATAATAAGTGCCAAAAGAATAACCGAAAAGTTCCTCTTTGACCCGGTGTCCAGAGTGTTCCCCAACCGTCCACTTAAACCTCCTGGCGTGGAACAGTATGGTATGTATCTGGAACTCAGTCCTGGAAGTTTACTGCTTTAGGTTTCCGTCCACCAGCAGGTTGCACTGTTCAGTCAGCACTCCCCAAGTAGGTATTTGTAATCCTCTGTTTGGAAACAGCAGATCCTCTCCAGTGCGGCCTCTCCTGGAGTTCAGTGGTAGTGCACTCTCCCTGGCTCCCTACTGTCCCTGCTGGGACTACGTGGAACCAGCAGCTCTGTGCACTTATAGTCCAAACAGTGTATGGATCTGAACCACTCTGGAAATTAATTAAGTCTTTTGTTAGTTGGTGGTTTCAGTTTCGTTCTTTTTCTAACTCCACTTGTTTGTCTCTCTCACAGCTTATACTCCGTTGCTGGAGAAAACGTGAATTAAAACCACAGTGCTTATTCCTCCGTGTTCACAGGCCATTTGGAACACGGTGCAGTTTCTTTGGTATTAGTGTACAACCTGTAACACACACCGTCCCGATTTCTCTCCACAGTACTGAGAGCATTTAATCAAGGCGATTTTTACACACAACAACAGTCCGTATACTTGTGTCGTTTCCTTCTCACAATTCACGGTACCTTGTTTCACTGCTTAACGTCGTGGCGGTTCTAGTGTACACAATACTAATGAACTTGAATAGCACTTTACTGCTGGAATTTCAAACACGTTGCGTCTTCGCTTGTACATAACCACTTCCCCCAGCTAGGTTCATATGCAAGCACAAGTTTTCAATAACAAATACTGCCACCTTGTTAACAGCATTTATAATATTAAATGACTTACTTCAACATATAACAATTTGACCAGAACAGTGCTTCGGTGTTCCATCGGTACGCAAGCGGATTACAGCGTTCCACTTGCTTACTGTTTTTATCCAGCTCTTTGTTTTCTGCGTGACTCAAAAACTGGCTTCACAAACAGCGTTTCTTTTAAACTCCTTTTTCCTCTCTCTATCCGTCCCTCAGCCGATTTAAATACAGCCCATTACCCACAATGCATCACCTGGTTCCGCTATTCATTCTGGGTCTTGTAGTTACCTTTGCTTAACCCGTGTGCTGCATTAAAACCAAACTGGCTATTTATTTTACGGCGTATTTTCCGATTGCCGTTTGTCTGTATACTAACAATATTTGCACTCTTTTTAACATTGTACCCTCGCTGTACCACCTTTCCTCCACAATATATATGTCTATGTATCTATCAATAAACAAGCCATAGTCTAACATTTTGTACATGTTTTTTTCATTTGGTTTGTTTAGCACTTCCCTTTAATAAGCTGTATGTTGTAATTTTAGGTATAGCATTGTACAGATATGCCACTGGAACTGGTTCTGCCATTTGGTGCTACTTGTGGTTGGACTACATTTGTTCTACATTTTATACTGAAACACCTGCCCAATTGTGTGGTATTAAAATGTTGTTTCAAAACGTTCATGTGTTTAATTTAACAGCCATGGGATTTAGTGCTAACCACACCTCCCACTATCTATATAAAAGTGCTAATTGTATTTCTGACAAGATTATTTAACAACCTAGAGTTTTTATAGAAAGAGTAATGTTCAACAGTATTAAGCAAGGCTACACATAGAAGTGGACCTCAGCTTTATATGAAAGTTGTTTAAATACATCTTGTTGTATATTGACTACCGGTATGGTATATTATTACCAATAACTACTATACCATTTATCCTTGTAATCTTTTCAAACTCATTACCAACCTCTAAATTAAAAGAGCTCAAACCGGGCTGTGTTAAAGTATTCTAGCTTAATTCTATAGCTTATTATTAGGGGTTCTGTATTTTGCCTGTGATTTAATGAAGTGCCTTGGTCCTTATTATTTTCATGGTTTTGCATGGCTACAAGATAAGAATTGTGATGATAATCACCACAAACAAAAGGGTCCATTCGGGAATTTAACAAGAGATTGTGTACGGGTTCAAATAAAGAAGATAATGTCCACAAGCATTTTTTAAATATTTATTATTTAGACTGAGGGAACAGCCTTTTGTACAGCACAAATTGCATAATATCTCAAGATACATCCTGTGTACAACCACAAAACCATGACATTTTTTTTTTTGTTTTTTTACACAGATTGAAAACCCAGACAAGATTTACAAGCATATCTTTGTACAGTTATCATACTGCTTTAATGAAATGTATACATTTTTTTTTTATATATTAACAAACCACCAACAAAACATGCAACATCCAATGTGAAAACATTGAAATTCTCCTGGAACTACTCAAGTTTTTATTATTTTTTTTAATTGTATTTATTTATTTTATTTTTTGTTGTGTTTTTAATAAGCAACACTTCAGGTTTGCTGTACAGGTTCTGATAGGTTGACAACACACACTCTATTCAGCCAATTAAATATTCACCTGAGCACATCACTAGACAACTATACAGATACAGTCAAAGAGAATCGTTTTTTTTCACATTCACATGCTCAATGCCAGACCAAAGTAATACATATGTAAATCTCTTTAGGTAGAAAAAATGATATATATTTACAAGGTTATAAATAAAGAAACCACATTCTCACAATTCACAATAATCTTAAGCCTCCTTGGTTTCCAGTTCACCAGAAAACAAGAGAGCTTATGAAAACTAAATATGGAGCACACATGAAAATTTACGAAGATCAACCATATCATTCTATATATAATGAAAAGCAATATTTGAATGAATTTGTATGTGGACACAATTATCTATCCCCAAATAATATGTATGGTAAGTATTGGCTGTTATAAACATGTATTTGTGAGTTTGTTCATTTCTAAAGTAACACTAATATTTTCTGAATGAAATGTTCAACTGATAAATAATTAGGAAACAAATACTGTAAAAAAAAAGTACTGTAAAATGCTGCATGAAATGATGAGCAGCCAATAAAAAACTGCATTGAGAAATCAGATTTAGAACGTAGAGGAAGGATGTGGTCTCCTTAATTTGACTACTGAAAAGCAACTAAGCCACTTACAATGGCAACTGTAAATCCACATTATTATTACAGACATTGTATGCATATCTTCTCATTAATAGGTCAGAACAATTTGTAAACAAATATTTTGTGCTGCTTTTACCCCAAAACATGCCCCTTTCCTGTATGATTCCAGAATTAACTCTTCCTCTTCAATTGGTACCAAATGAATGCAACACAGGAGTGCCTTTGTGAAATGGAGAATATATTGCATGCAATTACATACAATGAAAAATACAAAGTATAACTCAAATTTAAAGTGCACAAACTCCATGTACAGCTTTTAAAACTTCAACCTGGCAGGTTAAAAAAAATAATTCTTTAGAATAATATACAAACAGAAAGTAAGTTCATTATCTATATAAGATAAGTTTGTCCAGACATAACGTTTGCTTATGTTTCATTTGTTAATAAAATGCATAAAAGCACAATGTCTATTTTGCATAGAATTACTCCAACAGAACCTATGAATTTGGTTACAAAAAATTAGGCTGGTAAATGTTTTAAGCATATTTTACTTTTAAACCAACCCTGTGCCTTTTAAAACTGCAAGAGCATAGCTGACAACTTTATTGATATTGATATTGATTTGAAAGTCTCAGGTCTCGTAGCACTGTACCATAGAAGGCCAGTCAGATTGTTATTCAGTGTGCAATTCTGGGTCTTGTCCTCTTATATCATAGGGTCATGGCAATAATCCCGAACCATTTAATTAGTTTCACTAAGGATAACAGAGACTTTCAGTCTCTTTAAAATTAATCTAGAACTGAAACATATTGGTCTGTTTCGAAGAAGTTTATAATCTATTTCTTCCACTAATTCATTAAATGTTAAGCAGTCACTGCAAATTAAAAAACTTGGAGACTGTTTTTCAGCAGTAGAACATGTACTGCACTGTATATGGATGAAGATGTGAAATACCAGGAGATACCTTCTGCTACTTGGAGAATTTAAATGTCAAAATGGGACAGAACTGGTCTAAAACAGACCACAAACACATATTCACCAATTGCAGTCTAATCACATCTACAGTACAACCGCTATGGACTACCTGCACTTTGGAATTAGATTATGTTCCACAGTACTCCTGTTTAACCACAATGTAAGTTCTGCTGAATTGTAGGATACATCTTCTTAATGACATTGAAAGAATAAGTGTACATTTCACAACGATATTCAGGAATGTGTTTTATACAAGTAAGGCTGGGAAACAATAATAGAAAACTACTTTGTCTATAACTACAAAACACTGTTGTCAGGGGCATGCTGCATGATGGTCTCAAGCTGCCACTTCCTGGCAGACAATTACAGATGATTATTTTTCAACCACACAGTGATGATTCCATTTTTGACATTTCCATGGAAACCATTAGCATACTTTTTTTTTTTTTTTTACACTAGCAACCCTAGAGCTGCTTCACACCCTTTAAAAACAACAGGCCCTGACAATTTTAGTATTAAAGTGAATAATGGCAAACAGCCCTTCAAATTCTGCATTCTGCTGTATTTGACAGGGATGTATGTCTTTTTTTGTAAACCTAGACCATAGTTATCAGTAAATCATGGAAAGCTCATGCCTTTACTTTTTATGAGGCCATTGTTTTCCTAGTATATTATACTGTATGTAAATAATAACTATCCTACTTCCAAAGAACATTGAGATAAAATGGTAGCAAAGCTTTTATGTAAAGCAGCAGAGGTTCTCTAAGTTATTTATTTTTTTTTTTTTTAGCAAAAACCTTCAGATAAATAAGCATGGTCTTAAAATTGCTTAGGGTGTTGAAAATCTACCATGGTAATCCCAAACATTATACCAAAACACCTTGTTTTACCATAGGTGACTGTCTTTCTTTATTTACAATACAAAGAGCACTAAGTTCATTTTGCATTGTTCATTTTGTGTTATAAAATGGCTTGGAAGATTCCAGCCATCTGATTCACTGGCAATATTCCATAGGTGTGTAACATTACAGTGTAATAAACATACAGTAGGGTCTGGTTTTAAGTAGTAATAAACAACAGCAGCCTTCGTAATGTAATATACAGATGTTTCAGGTGTTGCTTTACAGTGCACATACTCATAAATACTGGTATAGTATACCCCCAACCCTAGTTCATGGTTTTCATTGGCATATGAAACCCATTGATTCTGTATTTTCCTATGTCATATATCTATACTGTAGAATACTGAATAAACTTCATCTGTACTTAGAATGAATAGTCCATAATAACATGAGGATGTCATCCAGGAATGTATTATGTAAAAATGCAGGGGCTACTCCTTTGAGGTGATATGCATTTAATAATTTGTGTTAGCAAAGAGAAAAATAAATGACAATCTGACCTATGCTTAAGACATAAGTAAACATTGATTCAAATCTGATATTTTTCTTCGAACAAATGCCCACTATGTTGCAATTATTAAGTATACAAAAAAAATTAAAAAAAACAATAATGACATTGCTTCCACGTGTCAACATCAATTAGAACACATCTTGTCCTAGTAAAATGCATTAAAACCCCACCAATAAATCAGATATCACTGTAATAGTCTAGAATGCCACTTCTAAAGAAACTACATCTGAAAACTTTGTTCCTGTCTTAATCTTTGTGCAATGCATTAATGACAGCTCTAGGTGTCAAGAAACGCACCTTCACACTATTCAGAAGTGCAATGTGCAAATTCTGTCTTGTGATACCCTACACAAGTTTATACTGCATAAAATAAATATCTCCTTTGTGCCACACAGAGAACCAACCTGCCTTCTATTTTATGGCAGCCAGCCTCTCTGGATTGACACCTTCCCATAGTCCTTTCTTCCTTGCTAGTTAAGTAAGTCACTGCTGTTTAAATGTGATTTGAAGTTCCATTTACTTTTTGAAAGTACCTGTTTTTGAACTTTAAAGGTGTCATATTCTGTAACTCTTTCTTCACCTGGCCTCTGTGAAGTGTAGCAGCCTCAGTATGACTGGGACTTTCTCTCCTCACCCTTTTGGCAGTCTACTAGTAGCTAACAGTACAAAACCAACGAACCCGGACATCGTCTTTCCTAAGGAACAACATAAATGTTGTGTAAACACTCTGAACAGTTGTTATGGGTGGCTTTGTGTGGAGCTGACCAACAGTTTGTGCCAATTAACCACTCTTTTCCTTAGGTCCACTTTGTCAAGCCAGATGTAGGCCTCTCCAATCAGAGTCTTCTTCACAAACTTCCCTCCATTCGAAACCAGAAACATCTGCAAGGAACAAGGTTAACATTATCTTAACCTGAGTTTAAGTAGATGTAAAACAGTCACAATTAGTGTGTCTATGTACAGTATGGTAAATGTTGTCATCTGTTACCCAGGTTTTAATCCACCTCACAAATTATTTAAAGCTGATTAGCTTTCTTCCTCAATTATTACAATGTATTTCAAAAATAAATAAAAACTGCTGTTGCTATTTAAATAAAAGTGGTAGCAAAACTGTTTTTAGAAGGTAAAGAATATAAGAATTCAGACCCATATTTTAAGTCTTTTTAAAAATCAGAACTGTGACATTACAAAATGTTGGTCACATTTTTAAAAAATGAATTACAAATGAATAGCTGCTATTCCTACAGTGCCATTGGATTTTTTTTTTCTCCAAAAGAGTATTACTGTAGATACTTGACTTGCTGTAATGTATCCTGCCTGTTCCTAAACAAACAGAAACTTTTATTTTATTTATTCAAACAATGTTATCATATTTCCTTTTTAAGTCAATGTGTTATCTGTAAACAGTTTGTTTAGGACCAGGCGGGATACATTACAGCAAGTACAGTATGTGCAGCAATATCTTCGATAAACATTACAGTTACCTGGATAGAGTGCCCTGCTGGATTCATACTGAAACGAAATGTCTCGTTAAACGAAGGCTCACGGTCATGTCTGCACACTCTCGTCTTCTTCTTAATCACTCTCTTCTGCGTCGCTACGTTGATGACGTACAGCTTCACGTACAAATCTGCAACAACAGTGGAGAAGAAAATGAAGGTCTGTGGATGAGTTCTGCACCATTATATTGATTATTTTTTTAAGTTATTGTTCATATTAGGTTGTGCTGTTGTATCAAAATGTTCTCTAAAAATGTTAAAGAATGACATGCAAAGTCGGCTCTGCAAAATGAATTTTAGATTGTGTACATTTACAGTACTTTACTATGTTGGGGGGCAATACTGTATATCTGGGGGCACTACTCTGCTCTGCAAGGTCTAAAAATGACCACTGGGGGTGCACTTGGGATGTGCACCAGTCATTTCTGCCAAATTACATATATATATATATGAGTAAACATACATTTGGCCTTTTTAAAATTAAAAATTAACAACTTTTTTTGGTATTTTCTCATTTAACAGCCTAATGGTTTACCTGGTAGATGATCAGGGGATTTAAATTTATAGGTGATGTTTCTACATTGAAGAATTTCCACTACAAGCTGTTCTCCCTCAGTCTTCATTTCTTTCTTCAGGGCAATTTTAATCTCCCCCATAATTTGGGTTTTACCTATAGAGAAGATACAGTTTGGTTAGTTATTAAGGGCTCAACAGTAAAAACCCAATGGGACAAGTGCATTACAATGTAAGTATTTAAGTCTTAGGAGTACAGTTAGGATGTTTACATCCCACTTTGTCCGCAAAGGCAACATTTTAGACAATAAAAAATATTAAATTGAACAATTGTCTATTAAAAAGATTTGTTTTAAAAATATCAGTGACAACACAGCACTTATCTCTTACACTTAAAGCAAAACACTTGTGTCACATCTTCTCAATAAAGCAACTACAGTAATTTCACTGTTGGGAAATGTTAACTGATTTTTATTGTGTGAATGATTGTCTCGGCTGGTATAACAGACTTTATAAGGACAAGGAAAAGTACGACCCAAAATATCTGTTACAATAGTACATCAATATCACGAAAAATATTGAGATATCTTGCAAACCTATATAAATGATGTATATTGTTATGCTTAATCTTGTATTTTTGTTTTAAAACAAATGACACAAAAGTCTCAGACATCCAGGCAACTACATGTTCAGCTTCTCAGGTGGAAAAGGAACCCAAAAGATATGCAAACTTTATTAAGTATAGTTTGCTAATGAGGTTTCTTGTGCTGTTTGTACAGATAATCCGAAACAAGCTTCCCCTCAGGAGCTCCATTCTTGCTCTAGGATTAGGTCCCTTAATCAGCTCCAGAGAGCACGCCCATGGATTGAAGCAGATCAGTCCCACTGGGCACCATCTTACATAAATTTATGTCAGCTATTTATCGGTATCATCATTTTACTGCAATGGAACCTAAACAGGCAACTAGGAGTTCCTTAAACTAATGCAGGCCAATCACTATGATTTAAGGGAGGTGGTGTTGTTGTGAGGAAGTGTTATATTTCTATAAATGCATTGCTGGTAAACACAACAACAAACTATGTATGGGCTTTTATATGTATTATTTGAATGCAGATGCTCAGTACCTTCAGATTATGAGTAGCCACATTTCTGAGTTATAAGGAAAAAGAAAAATATTATTATTATTTAGCAGACGCCTTTATCCAAGGCGACTTACAGAGACTAGGGTGTGTGAACTATGCATCAGCTGCAGAGTCACTTACAATTACGTCTCACCCGAAAGACGGAGCACAAGGAGGTTAAGTGACTTGCTCAGGGTCACACAATGAGTTAGTGGCTGAGGTGGGCTTTGAACTGGGGACCTCCTGGTTACAAGCTCTTTTCTTTAACCACTGGACCACACAGCCTCCTAATATTAAAAAATATGCTACATAAAGATCACTGTTAAGATCAAGCTATTTTGAGTATTCTGAATACATTTACAGCACTTTTTGTAAGACAGACAGCAATTGATATTTAAATAAATCAAACAGTTCATGTAGTACCGCAATGTGTCCACAAGATGAGGCTGGTGACAAATGTATCAAATGTAAAACATTTAATTTAACACAGCGTGCTCAATAGTTTGGCTTCTTTGAGACTAAATGAACATGTTGCAGGGACACATCTGAACAGTGTAGGGACCATCTTGTGCATATTTGCCACATTTTTAAGCCTCATTACCTGTGCCAAGAATAACTGCAGAACAGAACAATATGAAAGGTTGGTGTTCTGTCACAGTCTACATATCTCACCAGGGAGTTTGAATCTTAGTTTTAGGATTCATTCAGAGTAAGTCAGTAAACTGGAACAGCAGGATTTCATATTCTATACAATTAGCCTTGCATGGCGCAGCAGAAGTACACACATTAAGTGCATACTCTCGGTAAATACTAAATGCAGCGATGGTGCATTTGCTTTTTGATTTTGTATAATTATGAGTCAGGAATCAGGATTGATCTATCCAATGTTTTATTTTTTTCTGAAACAAATTGTGTCTCACCAGGTCTTGCAATTAATAAGTACTTATTGTAAGAAGCAGCTAGAATATCAGTGGCCTCTGTAAAATCCAGAAGAGCTCTCTTCTCAAGAACAATGATAAGCCAATGAGCCAGAGGCAACATTTAATCAACACGTTACCTGTCTGTAGGGGCTGCAAAGTTTATAACATCTATTTTAAAGAGAATATTTATAGGTGTGAAAGTTTAACAAAACAGAGCTTACCGTTGTTTTGTTTAAGATTCCTATTACTTTCATTAATTTCTTTAGGTTTGTAGATTCCATTTTAGCATGACAATTATTTTAAACATCTCTCCTCAGACATTGTAAACTAAATACCCCCATCAAACATGGCTCTTCAATGTTTCTTACTGTGACATAATGTTTTCCTGACCCCAAGCTAAGCCATGGTAGCCAAGTGTAAATTGACCCCTTAGCGAAGCTGTAATGGCGCTTAGTGCATTAAACTCAGGTTACCATAGAGATTAGTAACAGACAAATAGGCTAAACATATCTGCAGCACCCGTGTCTACAACGGCCACATATTTGGTATTTAAATAATGGCTATTTTAGACACAAGTGCTGCAGAAGGCCTTTTCGTGTATATTGGATGGCTATTTTTATTGCCCCAATTTACCAAATCTACACTTCCTGCTGTCAGATACCATATTCAGAAGACTGCCTGTTTACTTAAAAAAAAAAAGGAAAATACATTTTCTTATAATAATTATGTTGTGGCATGAAACCATCTACAACTAAAACACACTTCAAACCTCACTAAGGTATAACACAAGGTGTCAACATTTAGAAGCATTCTGTCATTTATACATGACTCACCAGTGTCCAGTGCTATCAATTAAGAAACTAATTGCTTTATGATTAATAATAAACCGCAAGTGTTTTTTTTTAGCTAAATGAAAAGTCGTTCTATATTGCATCTATACTATGAATGGATGACAGTTTGACAACCTGTAAATTCAGTTAATACTTTATTTTATACAAAATGGAAAATGACCTCTATGGTAACAGTATCCTGTGAGAGAGTCAGTCTCCCTTTCCTAAAACCATGCGTAACAGCGATTTTTAATGGGGAATGTGTTAAATGTTATATTAAAAATGACCCTGTCACCATGCAGTCTAGGCTATGGCGAATGGATTCTTGAAAATCCATACAATATAGAATTAGCCTGAATGGGCTCAATCTATCTTGCAATCTGTTATATAATGCCATTAGAAATGCATGTAACAAAAGAGAAGCCATACTAATGGGGGATTTCAACTTCCCCCACATAAAATGGGAAACCCGGTGAGGAGCACGACGGACGAAATTGAAATGGTAGAAATGACAAATGACCACTTCCTAACGCAATTTCTCAAGGCACCAACTGAAGGGGGGCATGCCTTGATTTAGTCTTTTCAAATAACGAAGACAGAATAACTAAAACATAGGTCAGAGAACCATTGGCAAACTCAGATCACAACATGGTCTCAGTTGAAGTGCTTTTTAAAACCCCAAAAGTAACGACTAAAGCTAAGGTTTACAATTTTAAAAAGGAAAACTATGAAGGAATGAAACAGAGACTAACAGAAGTAGATTGGAGTAAAATAGAGAAAACATCCACAGGAAAAGGATGGCTATTTTTCAAAAACGTAGTACAAGAGGCGCAAAACAATTACATCACAGAAGTAGACAAAGCAAAATCTAAAACAAAATGACCAAAATGGTTTAATTGGACCAATTAATAAAAAGCCACTTTACTGAGCATTTAAAAGGGACCTCAAACAAAGTACACAGAAAGAGTACTTGGAACGGCAAACACAAGTCAAAAAGGAGTTAGAAAGGCCAAGAGAGAGATAGAAATGAACATTGCCAAGGGGACTAAAACCAAATCCAAAAAGTTTTTACAATATTATAACAGATAAAGAACATTCAAGGAGGAAGTAAAATGTCAAAGAGATATAAATGGCAAAATCATAGAGAAAAGAAAAAAAAAGCAAATATATTAAATGATTACTTTTCACAAGTTTTTACAAAGGAGGATATGGACAACATGCCCCACATGTAGACCTGTTCCTATCCAGTTTTAAATAACTTTAGCATAAGCGAGGCAGAAGTGTTAAAGGGACTAGGAGCTCTTAAAATAAACAAATCCCCTGGGCCGGATGAGATCCTCCCAATGTACTCAAAGAAATGAAAGAAGTTATTTACAAACCGCTAACCAAGATCATGCAACAGTCTCTTGAGACAGGGGTTGTACCAACAAACGTAATACTGATCAACAAAATCGAACCAGGTAATACAGACCAATAAGCCTGAGTTCTATTATATATAAACGTATGGAAACTATAATAAGATCCAAAATGGAAAATTACCTATATGGTAATAGTATGCTGGGAGACAGTCAGCATGGTTTTAGGACGGGGAGATAGTGTCTAACTAACCTCCTTGATTTTTTGGAGGATGCAACATTGACAATAAAAGATTACATAAAAGATTTCTTCTCAAACTGAATGCTGTAGGGATTCAAGAAAATGCATGCACATGGATTAGGGAGTGGTTAACATGTAGAAAACAGAAAGTACTGATTAGAGGAGAAACCTAAAAAAGGAGCGAGGTAACCAGTGGTGTACCACAGGGATCAGTATTAGGTCCTCTGCTCTTAATAATCTACATTAATGACTTAGATTCTGGTATAGTAAGCAAACTTGTTAAATTTGCAGACAACACAAAAACAAGAGGAGTGGCAAACACTGTTGCAGCAGCAAAGGGCATTCAAAATGATCTAGACAACATTCAGAACTGGGCAGACACATGGCAAATGACATTTAATAGAGAAAAGTGTAAGGTACTGCATGCAGGCAATAAAAATGTCCACTATAAATACCATATGGGAGATACTGAAATTGAAGAAGGAATCTATGAAAACAATCTAGGAGTTTATGTTGACTCAGAAATGTCTTCATCTAGACAATGTGGGGAAGCTATAGAAAAAGGCCACCAAATGCTTGGATATATAGTGAAAAGTGTTGAATTTAAATCAAGGGAAGTAATGTTAAAACTTTACAATACATTAGTAGGACCTCATCTAGAATACTGTGTTCAGTTCTGGTCACCTCGCTACAAAAAGGATATTGCTGCTCTAGGAAGAGTGCAAAGAAGAGCAACCAGAATTATTCCGGGTTTAAAAAGCATGTCATATGCAGACAGGCTAAAGAATTGAATCTATTCAGTCTTGAACAAAGAAGACTATGCTGTGATCTGATTCAAGCATTCCAAATTCTAAAAGGCATTGACAATGTCGACCCAAGGGACTTTTTCGACCTGAAAAAAGAAGCAAGGACCAGAGGTCACAAATGGAGATTAAATAAAGGGGTATTCAGAACAGAAAATAGGAGGCACTTTTTTACAGAGAATTGTGGGAGTCTGGAACCAGCTCCCCAGTAATGTTGTTGAAGCTGGCACCCTGGGATCCTTCAAGAAGCTGCTTGATAATATTCTGGGATCAATAAGCTGCTAACAACCAAACGAGCAAGATGGACTGAATGGCCTCATCTCGTTTGTAAACTTTCTTATGTTCTTATGTTCTAATTGGTTCTTAACAAAGAAGAAGATAGACTGAATTATTTAACTGGTACTTTTAATATGTGTTACTAAACACTTTTCTTTCTGCTACGTAACTTTTTATGCCATCATATATTTTGAGGCATGTCAGGAAAGAAGCCATGTTGTGTGTTTCTTTAGCCCTGTGTAAGCATGTCCATTACAAACCATTTTTCATGCTGCCTTTGAGTGCAGTGCCAGGCCTGTGTAAGAGCATTTTACTTAGATCCAATTACCTTGCCTTTGATCATCTGAGAGACACTGCAGCAAATTCAATTATAAAGCCAGCACTGTCTGTTCACTTCAGATACAGAAATCACAGCCTAATCACAGAATGCATTGCATTTGGACATCAGGTAGACTGTATGTAAAACAATACAAGTAAAACTGGTAGAGGCAGAGGCAGAGGACTTAGTAGCTGTCCTGATAATTATCCTCTGCTGACGATGAAATCCCCTGTAAAGGAGATATAGTAAAGGCAGTCGTACATACACGTAAGTACATGGATACTATACGTCACATGTCACAATTTACCCATATATCTGGAGAACCTCTTATTAAATTGTGATAAACATTTCATTGCTGTTCCGTATTCTATACTATTCTTTACATAATGTTGATATATTTCATGGTCATTCATCATCATACTGATGGCTTGTTTTATTCGGTCAAGACTGAGGTGCGCTGAAGGAGCATGTAGAGAAGTTTGCATAGTGTATACTGTATGTCCTCCATCAAGCTTGACATGCACAAGCTATTTTCCTACACCTTATGAGCCACACAATTCCAATAGAAAATGTGATGCCCTTATAAGTGGAAAAGAGTAAAACATGGGAAGTTAATGAGCAACTCCAGGGATGAAAAGAAATGCCCCCCTCTATTAGAACTGTAAGGAACTAGCTTAAAGTAACAGCTTTTTTTTAACTTGAAATAGACCTCCTTAAAATACTGAAAGTAACAGTCTGTATATTGGCACAACAATGTTATTAGTCAATTTTAAACAACATTCTAAAAAAGAATGATCCATTCAAGCATGAACAAGGGATGCTGTCTCCTTTGAAATATCAAACAAGGAAACAATTGTGCTTGCTTTGCGCTGTGCCTCCTTCTGTTGGAGCTAAAGCAATTATTCAGTGCTAGCAATTTCCTTTTTTTCTATTCTCTCAGAGTATTTTCATCACAAAATACATTTTTTCTTTGACAGATTCAGCAGACCATTAGTCCCCAAACAGTCCCTGGATGTGATTCACATGTGGGTGTCAAAAGGCAAGTTGATGAGCCATTGTCACTGACTGTTAGCCAGACTGAAGTTACTGGTAGAGGTGTATCGTTTAAGATTTAGCTTTTAAAAAAACTGCAAGAAATTACAGTAAGCAGCTTTAGGAATATAGTCCAAATACTATCCACAAATCATAAGGAGTCATGGGTGCATTCATTGGTCAACAAAGATTACTGAAACATCCTAATTGGTGGTCCAACCTAACATTGCTATACTGTATATAATACCTCTGCCAATATAATGGTATGCTTCTAAATCAGGTCAACAAGTTGGACTTAAGAATTAGAGCACTTCAGTTCAGTCAAACCTAAGAAGCCTCTCTGAGCAAGTTACAGTAGAGATATAAAATGTTTTGTTCTTCCCTGTGGAATCAAAATGATAAAGATCACTGAAGCACACAACTCATAACCTGATGGTATAGTTACAAAATAAATAGAAGAAGTAAATCACAAACCATTTGTTTGCTAATCTTTATCTAAACCACACAAAAAAAAGAAAGTTAAACTTTTTTCAATCTCAACTTTATCTTGGATTGGTTGCTGTTTTCATGTCTGCGATGAAAGCTAGATGTGTAGTGATGACCAGGACCCTTACATTTTATTTCTGGAATCTTCTCATGGGAATTGAGGGGAAATAACCATCCATATTTCAAAAACCTTTCTAACAAAATGATCATCTACTTGCATAAAAACACATAACGGTACATGTGTGTCTCTTCATTTAAAACCATGAGGTCAATCAAGTTTGTAATGTCAACCATTTAATCTTCAACACTTCATCTGATATTGTTAATATATTAAAATAAAAATGTCTACAATTAGATATCTTCATGACTGGTGTGTCTATTTCTGTAATAGGAAAGACTACCTAATACCCTACTGTACCTATCAACAGAGAAAATAAAAATGTATTACAATGTTGTGGCGGAGTGTCCCGCCCCTATGTATTATTATTTGTATTTTTGTTTGCGGCGCGGGTAAAAGCGCCGCGTCTTTTTATATTTATATTTAAAAACCCCGTGAGGATGCATGACTGATCAGCTACTGATTATTTAACTAGCTGACAGTCATGCATCCTTACCAAACGATGCAGACTGTGGCCGAGGGTAATAAGATAAACAGCTAGTTAACCCCTCGGCCAGAGTATAAGAACCGACAGCTGTCTGTGCTGCGGTGTTGAGTGTTGGATGCAGAGAGGAAGTACGGGAGATAGAGAGGTACAAGAAAACAATTGCTAAAACGTGCTGGTTTAGCCAGCACGTCACTTACTTGTTTGTCTGTTTATTTGTTTGGCCAACGCGCTTTTTGTTTTCTGTTTTGTTTAAATCTTTTGTTTTGTTTATTTTGATTAATAAAATTAACTGAACGCCGCTATGCTTCAGTTTCGCCCGCCATCCATTGTTGTGGTTTCAGTTACTTCCTGGTCCGTGACGTCACCACTGCAAGCCAGACTGTCACATATGGTGTCCTCGTGGGACAAACGCCTCCAGGAGCCGGACCAGGAATACAAAGGCGTTTTTATTTTTCGAAAAGTGTTTTTGTGTTTGAAAAAAAAAAAAAAAATGGGAAGAAGCGGCCGAAGAAAGCAGCAACAGCAGCAGGTGGCGCATCAAGAGCAGCGGGCCCGGTCACAGGTCCCGTCGCCTCTACTACCCGGATGTTTGCCTTGCCTGTCTGGATGAGGAAGGGTGGTGCTTCCTGTGTGGCGAGGTAAGGTATCTTCCACTCAGCCAGAGCCACGCATGGCAGAAGATGGAGGAGCCTGAGCGTCCGGCGCCAGGGGAGAGGGCCCGCTGGCTAAGACGAAGTTCACTCTCCTCTGAGGGAATCTGGGGCTGGCTGGTGGAGCCTGGGAGGAATGCTGAAGAGGCCCTCCCGATGTGATCAACCTCCTGTGGGCCAGAGATGGAGAGCGATGGGAAGCCTGGGAAAAGCAACACTGCCCAGTGTCCCTCGCGGAGGTTGCGGACATGGTAATCCGCTACCTGGCTGCAGATATGGCAGGGCTACCGCTATCTCCAGCTCCATCGGAAAAGCCCAGCCGCTGCCATCTCCAGCGCCAGAGGGAGAGGAGCCATTGCTGCCGTCTCCAGCCCGAGGGAGAGGAGCCATTGCTGTCGTCTCCAACACCCGAGGGAGAGGAGCCATTGCTGTCATCTCCAGCGCCAGAGGGAGAGGAGCCATTGCTGTTGTCTCCAGCGCAGAGGAGAGGAGTCATCGCTGCCTTCTCCAGAGGGAGAGGAGTCATTGCTGCCGTCTCCAGCGCCAGAGGGAGAGGAGCCGTTGCTGCCGTCTCCAGCGCCAGAGGGAGAGGAGCCGTTGCTGCCGCCTCCAGCGCTAGAGGGTGAGGAGCCCTCGCCACTGTCTCCAGCACTAGGAGCAGAGCAGCAGGAGCTGCCTCTGTCTCCACCACCACCAGGAGCAGAGCAGCAGGAGCTGCCTCTGTCTCCACCACCACCAGGAGCAGAGCAGCAGGAGCTGCCTCTGTCTCCACCACCACCAGGAGCAGAGCAGCAGGAGCTGCCTCTGTCTCCACCACCACCAGGAGCAGAGCAGCAGGAGCTGCCTCTGTCTCCACCACCGCCAGGAGCAGAGCAGCAGGAGCTGCTTCTGTCTCCACCACCGCCAGGTGCAGAGCAGCAAGAGCTGCCTCTGTCTCCGCCACCTCCACCAGCAGAGGGTGAATGCCTGCTGGTTCTGCCTCAACCGCCGTGGGAGGACTGCTTGCCCCTCCCACCTCCACCAGCAGAGGGTGAATGCCTGCTGGTTCCGCCTCAAGCGCCGTGGGAGGACTGCTTACCGCTCCCAGCTCCACCAGCAGAGGGTGAATTCCTGCTGGTTCCGCCTCAACCGCTGTGGGAGGATTGCTTGACCTTCCCACCTCCACCAGCAGAGGGTGAATACCTGCTGGTTCCGCCTCAACCGCCGTGGGAGAACAGCTTGCCGCTCCCAGCTCCACCAGCAGAGGGTGAATGCCTGCTGGTTCCGCCTCAACCGCCGTGGGAGGACTGCTTGCCGCTCCCAGCTCCACCAGCAGAGGGTGAATACCTGCTGGTTCCGCCTCAACCCCGTGGGAGGACTGCTTGCCCCTCCCACCTCCACCAGCAGAGGGTGAATACCTGCTGGTTCCATCTCCACCTCCACCAGCAGAGGGTGAATACCTGCTGGTTCCACATCCACCATCATGGGAAGAACTGCTCCTGCCCTGCCTCGCACCGCCTAAGGATGCCTGTTGCCGCACCTACCAAGGATGCCTGCCTCACTTAAGCCCAAGGATGCCTGCCTGCTTCGCCCAAGGATGCCTGCCTCACTTAGCCCAAGGATGCCTGCCTCGCTTCGCCCAAGAAGGCCTGTCTCATGTCGCCTGGGGCTGCCTGTTGCTCCGCATCGCCTGGGGCTGCCTGTTGCTCCGCACGCCTGGGGCTGCCTGTTGCCCGCGACGCCTGGGGCTGCCTGTTGCTCGCATCGCCTGGAGAGCCACCAGTTATAGGGTACGAGGGAGAAGTGGAGCTCCCGCTGCCGCCTCCATGGCCAGGGGCTCCCCTCCCGAGTTCGCCTCCGGAGGGTCCGCTACTGCTGCTGCTGCCGCCGCCTCCCGGGGTCCGCTGCTGCTGCCGTCGCCTCCCAAGGGTCCGCTGCTGCTGCCATCGCCTCCCGAGGGTCCTGTTTTGCTTGGGGTCGCTACCAGTCCTGCCATACGGCAGGAAATACTGTGGCTGGAGCCCCATGAACGGGAGCTGCCGCCACGGAAAAGGGGGAGGTCAGGAGACCAGCTCCCCAGCCGCACTTTCGCGGCAGGAAATACTGTGGCTGGAGCCCCATGAAGGGGAGCTGCCGCCATGGAAAAGGGGGGAGGTCAGGAGACCAGCTCCCCAGCCGCACTGGCGGCAGGAAATATTGTGGCTGGAGCCCCATGAAGGGCAGCTGCCGCCACGAAGAAGGGGGAGGTCAGAAGACCAGCTCCCCAGCCGCACTTTCGCGGCAGGAAATATTGTGGCTGGAGCCCCATGAAGGGCAGCTGCCGGCCACGAAGAAGGGGGAGGTCAGAAGACCAGCTCCCCAGCCGCACTTCGCTGCAGGATATACTGTGGCTGGAGCCCCATGAAGGGCAGCTGCCAGCCATGAAGAAGGGGGAGGTCAGGAGACCAGCTCCCCACAGCAATTTCGCTGCAGGAGAGGGTGGCCGGAGCCCCACGGAGGGGAGCTGCCGCCATGAAGAAGGGGGCAGGTCTGGAGACCACCCCAAAAATTTTGGCCAAAGGAGCCGGCCTGTGCGCTGGCCATTGGAGCGCTACGGCTGTTTGGGTGGGAGGAGGACATCCCACCGTGGCCGCCACCTTTGGCCCGTTGCTGCCCCTGTTCCTGCGCGGGACTGCTAGCGGGACTTTAGGGAATAAGGGGGAGGTGGCCGAAAAGGCCATGTGTGCTGCGCAGGGGGCATGTGTGGCGGAGTGTCCCGCCCTATGTATTATTATTTGTATTTTTGTTTGCGCGCGGGTAAAAGCGCGCGCTTTTATATTTATATTTAAAAACCCGTGAGGATGCATGACTGATCAGCTACTGATTATTTAACTAGCTGACAGTCATGCATCCTACCAAACGCTGCAGACTGTGGCCGAGGGGTAATAAGATAAACAGCTAGTTAACCCCTCGGCCAGAGTATAAGAACCGACAGCTGTCTGTGCTGCGGTGTTGAGTGTTGGATGCAGAGAGGAAGTACGGGGAGATAGAGAGGTACAAGAAAACAATTGCTAAAACGTGCTGGTTTAGCCAGCACGTCACTTACTTGTTTGTCTGTTTATTTGTTTGGCCAACGCCTTTTGTTTTCTGTTTTGTTTAAATCTTTTGTTTTGTTTATTTTGATTAATAAAATTAACTGAACGCGCTTGCGTTCAGTTTCGCCTACCATCCATTGTTGTGGTTTCAGTTACTTCCTGGTCCGTGGACGTCACCACTGCAAGCCAGCCTGCCACAAATGTATAAAACTTGAAATGGTGTATTAAAAAATCAGAATATTTTCTAGAATCCTTTTTGCATTCTTTTATGCATTTTTCAGCTGATAAATTAACATAAAAGTATCTAGTTTGTTTTAATGTATGCAATCAATTTGAAGACCCCCCCCCCACAAAAGCACAATTGTTTTTTAATGCATTAAAGAAAACTGCCTAAAATCACTAAAATCTAAATATATAAATAGGATTGTAATCTTTTCCGTACCTTCTGTTTCTGATAGGCCCAGTCCTTGTTGCTTCTCAGCACCATTTGGAGTAGTCTTTCCCCTTTGGAAAACAGCACAATAAAGAGTTTAGTTGTGGAGTCTGAGATGAGATTTAAACTCTCTGCAATGCAATAAATAAATAAATAAATACAAATAAATTGTTTCTTCAAAGAGATACATCATGTTGACCATCAATTCACAATTCACTTTTTGTTCATATAAACTGTCACTTTATAACGTGAAAATGTGTTACAGTAGAAAAATATGGGAGAAATATGGACATATTTTAGTGCCTGGAGACACTTCTCAACAGTCTATTTCATGGGGGTGGAGTGGAGGCGGTGTTCAAAAATCAACAGGGTAGAAACAGACTTTTCAAAAACTAGTATGTGCTGTGATTCAGGCTTTTCATCGTCTGGAATCTAATTATGCCGATGAGCGATTCCAGTGATTCCAGTTAGCCTCCTGCACACTTAGCTTTCAATACTGCAGAATATTGATTTGAGTATAAAATGAACAGTAGAAGATAATGACCAACATAAGATATGCACTCAATTTAAAGGAGAGGGGATGTGTGCCACACAAAGCTTGTCAGGGCATTTTTAAAGTAGTTGTGGCCCATGCAGTGGGTAAGTTATAAAGGTGTTTCCTGTAAAATGTTATCAGTGTAATTAATAGAAGGCTTTTTAATTTGAGATATAAAGATCGAGGCAAACTGTATAGAAAGTTTGACTATGCATCTGAGTAGTTTGTTAACCAACAGGTATGCAGTATTTTTATTTGCTATTCTTTAACTAACTGTTTAATATAAGGATATAAGGACTAAGAAAAATGTAAGGAAAAACATATCTTTCCCATCTTAAAAACAGGTGACATTTTCTGTTTTAAAATGTGTTTGCCATGTAGGATGCCTGCCAAAGAAATAGCGTGTTGGAATTGCTGAGTTCATAATAATAATAATAATCATCTTCTTTACACATAACCCAGTTTTGTTTGTACGAGCATGGCTGTATTTAACAGGATGCATAGCATTTAAACCCACTGGCAACACTGTATTTATTTAGAAGTGTCAATCTGCTTCTAAAGAGCAGCTGTAACTAACTCATTTAGATGCTGCTACCTTTTTTTCTTACTAACACAACATTAACTTAATTTTTCCCTCTTTTAAAATGCATATTATTCAAGCAAGTCTTGAATAAATGAGTGTGCCTTACCACAAGCCTGTCAGGTGGTAATACCCAGGCAGGTGTCTTGGTATGCTTGTAAAGTTGCAAACGTTGTCATGCACCTTCATATAAAGTGTGACTTACAGTAGGCGTAGCTGAGCAGTGGGAGCCATGGCCTTGTGGTTTCAAATCCCAATTCAGACTGATAAAGAACAAACTCAGCAGATTTACTTTTTGCTTAATTCTTCCCTCCCCCTAAAATTGTAGTGTCCAATTATTAGGCAAGCTCATGATCGCAATACTCACCCTGCCTTCCCTGTGATAGAACTTTTACAAGGTGGGACTGGGGAAGCCATTGCTTCAGTTCTAACCTACAGTACTACAATATTGAATGCTAGAGCAGTTAACACGTTTGGTTAGCCCAAGTGAACTTAACAATGCAAGGATGAAATGAACAACAGTACTTACATTCGTGGAGCAGGGAAGGTGTTGTTTTCCCCTGCCGTGGCGCTGCCTTCGCTGTCTACACTGTATCCACTGCCAAAGCTGCTGATGGATGAGGCAGTCGAGACAGACGAGTCAGTGGCTCTGTGGCTGGACCTTGCTGTACAAAGAGGGAACAGAATTTTAAAGTAAGGGATTTCAATCTATGGTTTTTCAATCTGTTTGCCATTGAAAAATGAAATTCTGGTGCACAGTATTTTTTTGCTTTCAATCCAGTCGACATCAGGGGATATTTTACGTTCCACCCTTTCGATATTTAATATGCTGAACGTTGTCAGTATTTGCACTGGCACTGACACTGACACTAATCCTTTCAACCTAATTTAAAAGGTTTGATCAGAGGTCTGGAGTTAAAAAAAAAAAAAAAAAAAAATCTAAAGAAACACGACACCAATAATACAAAATATATTCTGTACGGGCAAAGATCTGTTTTAGGTGAAAAAGCAATTAGCCTGCTTGTTGCTACTAAAGGAATATGCATATCGGCAGAATCTAGTCAAAGGGAAATCTGTTTTACATTTGCCAAGAAATTCCATGCTGTACCAATCAGTCAGTTATTAAGTTTCTTGGCAGATGAAAAACAGCACTTGTATAATGATGTTTATTCACCCGAGTCTGTCTGCATCATCACTAAATACAGAATGCACATATAATCAGAGATGCTTACATAGACATACAAGCATGTCTATGAGCATGTTACACCCGGCATACACAACCATACTCACTCAAGCACACAGTTACACTCATGTCCATAAACAGTAAAACAGAACAGTTCAGAATGCTTCAATATGATTTTAAGGGGTAGGTGCAATAATCGCAAACCAGTTGCAAACGAGTCGGAAGTCTTGAGTGAAATGTACCAAATAAGCACAATGCTATTTGTGACTTTTTAGGGAATGCTCTGCAGCAGCAGTTTCTGTTTGAGGTTCAAGCGTAGATGAATATATAATTATGGCTGTTTCTGCATACATTTGCAAAAAGGGGGGTGGAGATAGTGCAAATGAGGGTTCTCAAATATTATAATGAGATGTACGAAAGCTGCAGGCAGTTACGACACTTACAATTGTATCAATTTGTTAAGAACTTTTGAAAGCATGTTATAAACAGAGCAATTGTTGCTGGCATTTCCCAGTCCGTTTTTTTTCATGTGTTGCCAGTTGTGCTCAATGCATTTTTGAGAAACAGCCAAATACCTATTTTTCCCTAAATGCAGGGTGTACTTACAAACCTTGAAAACAAATTTCGATGACATTTCTGGTTTCCCCCAACGTGTTGGGAGCAATAGACTGCACACATGTGCTGCTAACCCCTCCAGGTTACAGACAGCATGCCCCACATGTTGACCTGTTCCTATCAAGTTTTAAATAACTTTAGCACAACAAAGGCAGAAGTGTTAAAGGGACTTGGAGCTCTTAAAATAAACAAATCCCCTGGGTCGGATGAGATCCTCCCAAAAGTACTCAAAGAAATTATTTAAAACTGCTAACCAAGATCATGCAACAGTCTCTTGAGACAAGGGTTGTACCGACAGACTGGAGAACTGCGAACGTAATACCGATCCACAAAAAGGGAGACAAAACTGAACCAGGTAACTACAGACCAATAAGCCTGACTTTTATTATATGTAAATTTATGGAATCTATAATAAGATCCAAAATGGAAAATTACCTATATGGTAACAGTATGCTGGGAGACAGTCAGTATGGTTTTAGGAAGGGGAGATCGTGTCTAACTAACCTGCTTGATTTTTTTGAGGATGCAACATCAACAGTGGATAATTGCAAAGCATAGGACATGGTTTATTTAGATTTCCAGAAAGGTTTTTACGATTACTGAAATTGAAGATGGAATCTATGAAAAAGATCAAGGAGTTTATGTTGACTCAGATATGTCTTCATCTAGAGGGCTCCCGAGCGGCACATCCAGTAAAAGCACTCGCTAGAGTGCAGGATGCGCTCTATAGCCTGGACGTCACCGGTTTGAGTCCAGGCTATTCCACAGCCGACCGTGGATGGGAGCTCCCAGGGGGCGGCGCTCAATTGGCCGAGCGTCGTCCGGGCCGAGGGAGGGTTAGGTCAGCCAGGGTGTCCTCGGCTCACCGCGCACCAGCGACCCCTGTAGTCTGGCCGGGCGCCTGCGGGCTTGCCTGTAAACTGCCCACAGCTGCGTTGTCCTCCGACATTGTAGCTCTAAGGCGGCTGCACGGTGAGTCTGCAGTGTAAAGAAGCGGGCGGCTGACAGCACACGCTTCGGAGGACAGCGTGTGTTCATCTTCGCCCCACCCGAGTCAGAGTAGGGGTGGTAGTGGTGAGCTGAGCCTAAAAATAATTGGGCATTTCAAATTGGGGAGAAAATAATAAAAACTAATTGGCAACGACTAAATTAAAAAAAAAAAAAAAAAAGAAACAAAATGCTCGGATATATAGTTAAAAGTATTGAATTTAAATCAAGTGAAGTAATGTTAAATCTTTACAATGCATTAGTAAGACCTCATCTAGAATATTGTGTTCAGTTCTGGTCACCTTGCTACAAAAAGAATATTGCTGCTCTAGAAAGAGTGCAAAGAAGAGCGACCAGAATTATTCTGGGTTTAAAAGTCATGTCATATGCAGACAGGCTAAAATAATTGAATCTATTCAATCTTGAACAATGAAGACTATGAGGTGATCTGATTCAAGCATTCAAAATTCTTAAAGGTATTGACAATGTCGACCCAGGGGACTTTTTCAACCTGAAAAAAGAAACAAGGACCAGGGGTCACACATGGAGATTAGATAAAGGGTCATTCAGAACAGAAAATAGGAGGTACTTTTTTACACAGAGAATTGTGGGAGTCTGGAACCAACACCCCAGTAATGTTGTTGAATCTGACTCCCTGGGATCCTTCAAGAAGCTGCTTGAACAACGAAAGGAGCAAGATGAGCCAAATGGCCTCCTCTCATTTGTAAACTTTCTTATGTTCTTATGAACATCTGTATAGGAATAGGAAACAATTAATGTGCAGGTAGTTTGTAATTGTGCACAATTTAGCACTGCAACCCTGACTAACTTAAATAAAAACGAACAGTATACATTGGCTTATAGGCTACTAATAATAATATGAATTACTGGTATAATGCAAAATTTGTTGCTGGTCCCTTGAAATTCGTATTAATGTGAATTGACTGTCGTGAATTGACAGCAAACCACAACTCAGCTCCCGCTATTTATTTGAAAAATGTCGCACGACTCTCGCAATGCTAGAGATCTTGCTAAGCAGACACAACAAATATTTAAATTAGTATATTGCAGCTCTTTTCATGAACATATTTTCTCTCAGCACATACGACAAAAATGTATACTTTACTTAGTGTCGCAACAAAAATTCAAATTGCGGTATGTTTGTGCTGCGACTGGCCCATCTTAGTACACCTACCCTTAAATGACTTAAGACGGCAAATAATTGCCACAGGGAGGTGATGGAAACAGTTCTTAACTGTCTTTCACACAGCTTACTGAGATGTTTAAATTATTAATTTATGTTAATTTTGGGTAATCTCATTTGCATACATTACAAGTTCTACTGTCTATTCATAGAGGGTTAGACTGTCTTAATAATTAGTGATAGTTAACCAAAAATAGTAATATATATATATATATATATATATATATATATATATATATATATATATATATATATATATATATATATATATATATTAAAAAATGAATCGGATTAAGTTAAGGCTATTTCACTTTGTGTCATTGTTCGATACAATTCTCTGCACTGTTACAATGTTAGTGAAGAATTATGTACTGTGATATGAAATGTATGGCTTGCTAAGTAACCTTTTAACTGGTAATAATTCATTTAGGGTGGGGTTTCTAGGAAGACTTCTACTGTATAAGCAGTTTCCAATATGCTGTCAGAATATTTAACTGATATCCATAAAATGAAAGTTGTGAGTTAATTTGTTATGGTGTATGAAAATACCATAAGGCTGAATGGAAGCACCCATTTATACACATGGAAACAAACACACACACACACACACACACACACTTAGAAATTTCCTTGTTTTCGAAAGAAAAGCAAATTTTTTGTCCATTAAAATAACATCATATTGATCAGAAATACAGTGTAGACATTGTTAATGTTGTAAATGACTATTGTAGCTGGAAACGTCTGAGTTGTAATGGAATATCTACATAGGCGTACAGAGGCCCATTATCAGCAACCATCAGTCCTGTGTTCCAATGGCACGTTGTGTTTGCTAATCCAAGTTTATCATTTTAAAAGGCTAATTGATCATTAGAAAACCCTTTTGCAATTATGTTAGCACAGCTGAAAACTGTTGTGCTGATTAACAAAGCAATAAAGCTGGCCTTCTTTAGACTAGTTGAGTATCTGGAGCATCAGCAATTGTGGGTTCGATTACAGGCTCAAAATGGCCAGAAACAAAGAACTTTCTTCTGAAACTCGTCAGTCTATTCTTGTTCTGAGAAATGAAGGCTATTCCATGCGAGAAATTGCCAAGAAACTGAAGATCTCGTACAACGCTGTGTACTACTCCCTTCACAGAACAGCGCAAACTGGCTCTAACCAGAATAGAAAGAGGATTGGGAGGCCCCGGTGCACAACTGAGCAAGAGGACAAATACATTAGAGTGTCTAGTCTGAGAAACAGATGCCTCACAGGTCCTCAACTGGCAGCTTCATTAAATAGTACCATAAAACACCAGTCTCAACGTCAACAGTGAAGAGGCGACTCCAGGATGCTGGCCTTCTAGGCAGAGTTGCAAAGAAAAAGCCAAATCTCAGACTGGCCAATAAAAAGAAAAGATTAAGATGGGCAAAAGAACACAGACACTGGACAGAGGACGATTGGAAAAAAGTGTTATGGACAGACGAATCTAAGTTTGAGGTGTTCGGATCACAAAGAAGAACATTCGTGAGACGTACACTAAATGAAAAGATGCTGGAGGAGTGCTTGACGCCATCTGTCAAGCATGGTGGAGGCAATATGATGGTCTGGGGGTGCTTTGGTGGTGGTAAATTGGGAGATTTGTACAGGGTAAAAGGGATCTTGAAGAAGGAAGGCTATCACTCCATTTTGCAACGCCATGCCATACCCTGTGGACGGCGCTTGATTGGAGCCAATTTCCTCCTACAACAGGACAATGACCCAAAGCACAGCTCCAAACTATGCAAGAACTATTTAGGGAAGAAGCAGTCAGCTGGTATTCTGTCTATATTGGAATGGCCAGCACAGTCACCGGATCTCAACCCTATTGAGCTGTTGTGGGAGCAGCTTGACCGTATGGTACGTAAGAAGTGCCCATCAAGCCAATCCAACTTGTGGGAGGTGCTTCAGGAAGCATGGGGTGAATCTTTTCAGATTACCTCAACAAATTGACAACTAGAATGCCAAAGGTCTGCAAGGCTGTAATTGCTGCAAATGGAGGATTCTTTGACGAAAGCAAAGTTTGAAGGACACAATTATTATTTCAATTAAAAATCATTATTTCTAACCTTGTCAATGACTATATTTCCTATTCATTTTTCCTATTCAAACTCATTTCATGTGTATATATATATATACACATATATATATATATATATATATATATATATATATATATATATATATATATATATATATATATATATATATATTCTTTAATATGTATGTTTAAAGAAATACACAAAGACACACAGTAACACTAATGTAGTCAGTAAAAGATCATGTGTTTAATGTATTAGTAAACTGTGCGATGACATATTCTAAGCCCATAAAAGCGCACATTCTCTATGAATTATTTAGGAAACACATTACTAGTGCACTCCATTTATAACAGATCCTGTTAGAATTGTTTACAATGTATTGAGGAGGCATGTCCCTGCCAAGCAACATGGGTTTCAATGGAGAATTACTCTGGTTAAAATGGACTAGTTTATAACGTATATACCGTTTAATACGTACCGTTTTCCTGTTCCACGGGCAGGTCTTTTGCATTTAATACGTACAATTTAATACATACAGTGCTGTTTAATACGTACAGTTTTCCTGTTCCACAGGTAGATATTTTGCGCAAATAAGGTGCATCCGGGACAGTAAATGACAGTCATGACGGCATTTGTGACGTCAGGCAGGAAAACAGTTGCTGTTTACTTTTATTGTTCTATGTTTTTGTTGGCACAGCCGTACAATTTTAATGTGTAACGAATACAATTTTAATTACATTTAGTGAAACTATAAATTTGTAAAATGGTATTACTTATTACATTGTATGCCCCACAGGGGTGTGTTTTGTACAAATAATAAACTCCTATTCTTAACTTGGCAGTTAAGCTTTCTTGTATTGTTTATATTGAAGGTACTTATGTTTGCAGTTACATACAGCATTTTGAACTGTCTTTACTACGTACTTTGTTTATAAAGTATTGTGGCGACATGGGGTCTCTCTTGTTTTGTTTTTAACAGAATAAATGGACAGACTCAGGGATTGCAAGTGCAAACAGGATATCCGCTTTTTATTCTCTTCCCTACGCTCGGTCTCTATGGGCTAAGACCATGCCAAAACAACAACCAACTATTCAATCCTCCACTCCATGCCTCTGCTACCTCTGCTAGTTCAGTCACTCCTACTCTGTCATGCTCACAGCCTTTACCGGCTCTATCTCTCACTGACTCCTGCAGGTTTCGTTCTTGCAGCTTTTCGCAGATTGTCACTCACTTTCACTTTGTCTCTTAATCTCGCTCACCACTGTCACTCACAACTCACCCTCATATTGACGTCGCTCCTGTTCTTATACCACCAAGCTGCCCCCAACTAGCTCTCCTCTAATCACTACAGCACATCACTCTACTTGAATGCCCCCCCCCGCCTCCCCCACACATACACATTTCCTTGCCTTCCTAATCCTCCCCGACATGGTCCCTGTCTGAACAATACATGCACCTGCTCAAAGACAAACAGACAAACAACATAAAGTGTCCCTTCAGGGTGCAGCGCCCTCAGCAATAACCCAAGTCCCTACAATATTGCTTTCCATTGTCCCATTGGAGTCCATTATAAGTGGAGTGCACCTGTATATTGATTGTATTTTCAACTCTTTCAATGAGATTCGATGTGCATATTCTCACCTCCTTCAGACTTGGGCGATCCTTCAGACATCACTTTCCTGATGGCAAGCTGACTTGTATCTTTGCTCTCATTGGCTGGTGAAGGCAGATTGTCAGATTGAGTTCTTTGAATTGGGAGGACTCCCGCTATGCTGTGTCTGTGCTGCTTCTTGGCATGACTTGCCAGACCGCTTTTATGAACTGCTGCGGCAAGTGTGGGTGAAATGGAAACCCAGAGTATGTATCCTCACATGGAACCAGCTTAAGTGTTATTCATGCAAACAAAAGTGTTTCTGGATTTGGTCTGTATTTAGGTCAGTAGTGTTTCAAAAAAGACATCACATGCACAGCATTAAAAGGGTCGAGTTTGTCAAAACTGGCTGTTTCAGACATACATACATACTGTACATTACTTTCTGATTTAGGGGCTACGTGCACCCAAGCATGGTGTTTGTGGAAGAGATACTAGGGAGCTCTGTCTCTTCGGTGTGGGGGCTATACTACTGCATGTATGTCATTATTTTATATTGTAATTTAATATAATAGCAGGCTTGGTTTCTAAACTAGGGAACGGGGAGGCAAAGGCAGGGGTTGATTGTTTAGAAACAAAAGGCCATGCATTACATAGTTAGATAGAAATCAGGTGCCAGGGTTGGAGGAAAAAGAAATCCAAGTCTTTTTATTTTTTCTATTTGCTTTGTTAAATACGCAGGATTTCAATGTAAATACGTAGCTTGGTCAATTTGACTATAAAGTACAGTAAACCTATGCTTATTATATATTTCTGTCTGTACCATGGCTGTACAAAATACAGTATAACAATAAGATATACAATAATTTCTGTTTTTTGTTTTTTTTCAATTCCAAATTGCAATCCACTTCAGTTTTGTAAGTGTATGACCTATGTAGGTAGCACTGTGCATCTCAGATATTTTTGATTGCAAACCATCTTTGGCAGAAGGAACATCACCTTGTCATACAGGTTGTTATACATGTACACTATGCCTGGTTCCATGACACTCAGGGATAAACAAAATACAGTTTTGCCTTTCACCATTAATATAATGTGTCTTAAATCACAGTCATTTATAAAACCAAAACTGTGTGTCTGTTGCGAATTACTGAATCTCAAGTTACAGGAAAATGTTTGTAGTATTTTTATTTTATTTTTACTTTCTAGAGGTTCGTGGCTCTACTCTTTAAAAGTGTTTCTATTTAATTCACTTTTTTACTGGGTTCATTGAGAGATGATGTAAAAAAAAAACCAACATTCCACTTAAACTGAAGTTATAGTTGTATAGTTCAAACAGCCAGTTTCACTCTCCTTTTCTTAAATAAAAAGAGTAACATTTTACACAAGATGGACTCAGTGGAGTATTTTAACTACACAAAGAAGTCAGTGAGTTGTATAGTTCAAACAGCCAGTTTCACTCTCCTTTTCACAAAGAGTAACATTTTATACAAGATGGACTCAGTGGAGTATTTTAACTACACAAAGAAGTCAGTGAGCAGACCGTGTTTAAAATAATTTAAAAAGGCAGAACAAAGGAAGAAGGGAAAAGGAAAAGAACAAAGAACACAGGTAGCAACAGATAAGAGTTAAGCTGCCATGCTGAGGAAGTTATTTGCGTCGTTTACTTGGTTGAAGACGGAGTTGCTGGACGGCTGCTTCGGCCGCTGCAATGGCAGCCCCTGCATCTTCAAGATGGGTCTGAGTGACACTGGTTTTGCTTTGACTGCGGGATGGTCCGTGAGAGCGTAAATGTCCTTCTGAGGAGGACTTGGAGCTGCCAGGGCTGCTGTGAGATTTCTCAATGGTGGGCACCTGCATGTCTACAAGAATAACACAACAGCTGGATGTGTAATACCAGTGTTCCACAGGCTTTACTGCTCAGCGCAACACTAATATTGTTTCCCACACTCAGCCTTGAGGGGTCTTTCTCTTTTGCAGGTGTAATATGATATTAAACAGATAATATTAGTGCAATGTAGTTATCGAACATATAAAGAAAGCATCCTTTTAAGTCAAGCTGTTTTTTTTCTTTTCCTCATTCTGTAACTTGTTTATAACAAGCATCTTTCTTTGATGTACCACCACCAGCACACACACCAAAAAACGGCATGACATTATATCCTGTGTACAACATTTTAAAACCATGTCAGTGTTTACATGATCGTTTAAAGACTTGTGACCCACGTTTTTGCAAATGTGTTTTTTGGAAATATTTTTTAAATTGGCTTTTTTTTAAATTTCTTTCCAGAATAATTGTGGAGCAATATTCCAGAACATAACATCCTAATGTAAATATCTGTGTGAAGGTGAATTTATTATTAACACAATATCCCTTACCTTTGGATGGATCTGGGAAAATTCCATGGCTTCTGCTTTTGCTCACAGATGGCTTTGGTGATTGCTGGCTGCTCTGTCCGGAATGAGATCTTCCATGTTCGATGCTGTCACTCTGTTCCTTTAGAGGGTACCACCTATGAGCATTGTCGAGGTGGGAGGTGTTGGACAAATCAATGAGAACCTGGGTTCATAATAAAAAGGGGAAATAGAATGATAATTCATGAAAAAATCAGAACAAACCAATTGTATGCAATAAAGGATGCAATGGTTATAACTCAGCGTTGATAAACTCACCTTTGTGTCTTCATCGCACAGTACACCTTTTCTAGTACATTTTCTAGTTACACAGAATAATTCCCACAGATTCATAATGAATTCTATTGGAACACCATGGGAGTACCAGCTAGACAAAGAGGACCGAAAGCAAGAACACTGCAATTCAGTTTTATTGGTGAAGTCAAGAAGAGTTGATTAAAGAAAAAGATTACTGTGAAAAATTAAGGTCCTTTTTTGTTTGACAATACCATCTTGGAACATCTGTCTCTAGATTGTATATAAGCACAAAAACAAAAATAGCATTTCAACACCTGTGCAGCCTTACTAAGTTCTTAACGTTGACACAGTTATCTGTTTTGTCTTGGCTTTACTATAATTCAGTACCGTTATTAACTCAGCACAGTCTACTTCAGCTGGTGCAGAATGTGGCAATGTTGAAATGGGTTCTGGCTAGCAGCTGCTGTATCTTTAGAAAGGCTGCAGCTTAAATATTTGTTGAAACCTTTTGTTTACAAGTCTAATTATCATACACAAGTCTTCTAGTACAACACGATTGAAGGAATGTGCAAATTCAAATATATATCGGAACACTTGTAGATCAAATCTCACAAACTTGACTAACAATGCCCAAGTGTGATTTTTTATTGATGTATCAAACTGTCTTCAGTTTCAGTCTGAATTTGCATGCATTTAGGAGGGTAAGAAAAAAAAAACTCAACATTATTTGCATTAATTATGTTATACAGGTGCACTCCACTTATAACTGACTCCAAGGGACAATGGAAATAATTTCTTTATAAACAATGTTGTAAACACAATTTGAAATGCTGTATGTAACTGCGAACATAAGTACCTTATATATAAACAATACAAGAAAGCTTAACTGCCAAAGAATGGAAGTTTACTATTTGTACAAAAGTCAAAACACACCCCTGTGGGCCATACAATGTAATAAGTAGTACAAATTTATATTTTCGCTAAATGTAATTAAAATTGTATTCGTTACACATTTAAATTGTACAATGGCTGTGCCAACAAAAACATAGAACAATAAAAGTAAACAGCAACTGTTTTCCTGCCTGACGTCACAAATGCCGCCATGACTGTCATTTACTGTCCCGGATGCACCTTATTTGAGCAAAATATCTACCTGTGGAACAGGAAAACTGTACATATTAAATGGTACTGTACATATTAAACTATACATATTAAATGCAAAAGACCTGCCTGTGGAACAGAGAAACTTTATGTATTGAACGGTATATATGTTATAAAGTAATCCGTTTGAACCAAATCCACCATTAAAACCCATGTTGTTTGGCAGGACCCATTATAAGTGAAGCGCACCTGTACATAAAGCTGGGTAACAGACGAATACAACTTACTTCCCCAAGAAAGTCATTGGAAGAGAATCTATCATAGTCCCAAACAGTCACTTCCAGGGTCTTCTTCTTCAGCTATAGTTTAATAAATTAAAAAATAAATCGTTACAGATTCCTGTTTTCACCTTGTTGTCACATCTCTACAACAAGTACCATTTGATATCTTCCCTTCTCACCTCTTCTTGACAGGCTTAATATGACAGCTGTCTCTAACAACCTTGATCCAACTAAATTGATTTTAGAATTGGGCAAGCTTAAATAGACCTTTATGCAGTTACAGAATCACAGACTTAAATGATGAAGATAGTGGGACCCTTTCTAAAATTTCATTTTTTTTTCTGGAAGATAACTAACATATGGTTTGTTAATTCAAACCACAGTAACAAAAGATGAGAGCACATGCCGAACCTGAAATTATATTAAAATTAGTTTTTTTTGTGCATTATAGTATACTTCACAATTCTGTTTCTACAACTGCAACCACAATTTATAAATCTGTCTCTATAAGAATGAAGCAACACTGTTAAAGCAACTCAAGATAGAAAGCATTCAAAAAGTTACCTGCTCCATGTGGATGTTTTTATAAATGACGGTTTGATTCCATTCAGGGTCGAGGCTTTTCTGCACATACTTGGTCCTTCTCTTGTTCTCGGCACTACATTATAATATATAGTTAAATTAAAACAGCCAACTAAGTGTATAATGATGTAACAAAATGCAATTGTTAGCTAAAAGATTATTTGAACTATTAATGTACTGTATCTACAGCTATGGCCAAAAGTTTTGCATCACCCTGTATATAGAATTAACTAATTTTGCTTCATAAAGTCGAACGAAAGCTGCTGAATAATGTTATGTTGACACATTGGACAACATAACGCTTTGTAGTTTACCATAGACTTAACCAAAAACTGACAAAAATGGAATAATGTGAAATCTAGTATTAAATATTGTACTACTATTATTGGCTTCCAGTAGACTTGTGCGATATCCTTTTGTCATTTCTTTGATTACATGATGTTAAATAAAATATCTGTTCATAAAGTCTCAATCCTAAAATTCTGCTTTTGGCCATAGCTGTACATTACACAAGTATATGGACACAGGTAGTACTGATGCAACTATTTAAATGATTGTGTCCCTATACCATTCCAATACTAGTTGCAGAGTAGTGTAATCTTGGATTAAGGCACTGCAAATATATAGCAAACCCAATAAAACAGTAATTTAGTTGAGCATTCTGACAGAAAAACAATGTATTGCAAAGACTTATTTTGATAATTTCACGTTAGATATCTATTTTCCTGTTCATTTTCTTATCCCTTGGCTGAATGTGGGACATGTTTATTCAAACAATGTACATAGAAAAACAGAACATTTACTTAACTGGCTTAGTATTTTTTTGTCTTCTGAGAGAAAGCTCCACCAAAACTACATTTTTAATTAATGATCTCTAATTCAAGACTCTAAATGTATCATTTCTCTCTTTAAACCAGTCATCTACATGTTCAAATAGAAATAAATACTGACAAGGAAATACAGATTATCAGATTCCACAGACCATGTCAGATCATGTTTAGGTCTTAATTTGATATACAGAGAACAGCATTACACTTATGTTTAGATGTTCTTAAAACATTTAACAATATTTTTGATGGTAATGCTCAATGGCATACTCAAGCCATTCACACCTGTCAGCACATGCATAATTATTACATTTAGTGTGGACAGTTGTTTTTATGGGTTTGTGTTTGTAGGTTTTTCAGCAGAAACAGATACTAGTTTGTGCTGTGACGTGGTTTGGAAAGAAATGGGTTACTCTTTCAGGAAGAAGGAAGAAGATTCACACTGTAGAATGGCAAGCAAACAAGCAAAGAAAAAAAGAAAACACAGCACAGTACCATACCTTGCATTCTGGACAACCATGACTTGGCTACATAGATCCAAAGGATTGCAGCAGACATAAGAAAAGTTGCCAAAAAGTAATAGAAGCAGAGGGAAGAAAGCCAAGAAAAAAAAAAAAAAACAAAAGAAAGAGAGAAAAAGCCAGATGTGATTGTAAATATGCGATACATCCTGAATGAACTGTACTGACAATTGTAATATCTATCAGCACAGATCTATAGTGTAAATCAGCGCCATTGTACAGCATAAAAAGCAAATCATCACCATTAGTCTAGAGCAGTGGTTCTCAAACTTTTTTGTTCGTGGACCACCTGAATATTTTTTTTTTTTTTAATCTTGGCAGACCACACAATAAACAGTATAGGTCACTGAAAAATAAGTATGTAAAAAAATCACTATAATACTAAGAATAACCATAGACTTACCTTTCTTTGTTTCAATGTGATGGGTGGGCTTGTTTTTGAAATTGTTTTGAAATTGTTAATTTTTTGAAATTGATAATTACAGCAGAAATTGATTTATGTGAATTAATAATCTGTGAAGTTACATTGCATCCATGAGGTACCAGCATTGTTGGAGCTACAAATCTCCAGCTATAACCTTTATTAATAAAAATGATTGTTTGGATGCTGCACATTGGTTGGCTGTTGAGGATTTTTTTTTACCATACAGAATAATACAATGCATGGCAGAATTAATTTTTGCCAAAGCAGTTCAATTAATAAATAATCAATAGAAAACATATAAGAGGCAGCTCAATGCATTCTTAAATAATTCTCTCAGTATATTGACACTCTGCACACGTCTTTATGGGAACTTGTAATTTGGTAAAACTTGTAATTAGTTTTAGAGATGTCATTTTTAGTGATGCCAAAGGGGCTTGTTTCCTAGGAGACAGGGAAACTTGCACAAGAGACAGACAGCAATTAAACGATGTTTAACAAGTTGCTGAAATTGACATGTAATGACTGAGGCTGAATCCACAGCTCCTCCAGTGTAGTTATTAGACAGTTCAATGAATTTAACATGTTTTGGGTTCTTTGGCTATGAAAAGATCATCAAAAAGTAATGTGAGAAAAAAACGTCCAAAGTATCCTTCTGTGAGTAAACTTACCCTCTCCCTGGTAGAAGATAAACTTTAACGAAAGGGTCAGAATAGCCATTGTTGTCCCTTGGGGCAAGGTTTCTTGCTTGTAGAACATGGACAATAAGATTGCCAAGGTGTTTGTCGTAATTCACTTGTAACTGAAGAAGAAACAAAGTTTGATATACTGAAGATGCTTTGCATATGTTTCAACACAACATTTTCAAGAAAATACAGAAATTATTCAACTTCCACTTCCACAAATCTTTGAGCGAAAGGGTATAAGATTATGCTCATAGGAAGCTCTACTGGCACCTTCTATGACTGCAGCCAGTGCCATTGTACCTAACGTTTCATGTACACTAAATTCAGAGACATAAAAAAGAGCAAATATATGCAGTGCAGTGTATTACAAAAGCGGACAGTACAGCCTGAAAACCAAAAAATGACATAATTCAATAGAAAACTCTTACCTGTATTTCACCAGTGATAGGATGGGAGTGGGATTTTGAGGCTTCAGCAGGCTGTAAACAGGGGAGAATAAGGATGCAATTACTAAAATGTTGCCCTTATCCAAAAATGGACATTGATTTCTAATTTTGTAAGAAACCTGACCATGTCTAGATGCTTTTGCATATGTGTATTTACAGTAGTTAACTAGAGCTAAAAAAACAACTAAAAAGAAAACAAGTCGAAGTAAACTTTATAGTTTTACAGGACACAAAGTTAATTTTAAACAAAAAAAGTCAGTTTAATGTATGTGCAATTTATTCTCATGGAACTGTGCTTTTAAGAACTAAAGTCATTGTCACACATACTTTTACTGTACTGCTAAAAAGATTGAAACACACAATTGCATAAGGAGCTCACAACTAACCGATAATGCAATAAGGATAAAATCCTTATCTCTGTCAGTTATGGATGAATGTGCTCTGTAATCATTTGTTGGAAGTATACATTACTCATCACTGAAGTACTGAAGCAGTCTTCAGTATATATTTATATTTTATCATTTCAGTAAATAACCCAATGCATCAATATAAACATACCAGGACTCATATAAAGGTGTATGTAAAATACTGCATCTGAAGGTTACTGCCCAGAATCATGTGTTCCATCATTTTTATGCCATGAATGATGAAGAATAAACAGTGTCAAGTGAAGTCATAAAAGGCCAATCTTTGTGATAAAACACAATATTTCAGACAGTAACCTATTTACTACGTTTTTAGTTTAGTTTTCTTAGAACTATTCTGTAGAAAGGATCATTGTTTATTCCTTCTGATTGTCCAGTGACAGATTTATAATATTTTTTCAAACCATAGAACCAGGCAACAAGACAAGTTTGATTATATTGTGAACAAAACAACTAGGAAACAGATATTCAAGTAAATCTATAACAAAAGAAACACATTTAGAAAATACAAGTGCAATAAAAAAATCCAGAAAGTACTGGAATTGCTATGCTTTGGAATCTAAGATAAATGACTTGAGCTAAATTTAGAAAACTAATTTTATTTCCTTAAAAAATGAATGACTAAGACTGGTACATTTGCAAGATTAATGCACAAAAGTACTGTGCAAGTGTCAGCCTTGAGATGTTCTCCAGTTCTGCAAGCTTGTGTCCTGGGAATGGGAATTGCTTATTAACATATAGGTTTTCAACGGTACAGTATATCTCAGTTGCAGCAATAATGACAAATGACTGTTCCAGACTGTGTATCATTTTAAAAAGATGGCTAACCAGTGCTCTAAAATGTCTTACCTATTAGCTTTATTAGCATTGTTACTCATCCCCCTTTTAGAATATTGAAAATCTTTTTTTCTGTTAATTCAGGCTATGTGAGCATGTACGCTGTAGATATATCT
This sequence comes from Acipenser oxyrinchus oxyrinchus, assembly GCA_030684275.1. Lineage (NCBI taxonomy): Eukaryota > Metazoa > Chordata > Actinopteri > Acipenseriformes > Acipenseridae > Acipenser > Acipenser oxyrinchus. The sequence continues at coordinate 44,145,538 of CM060254.1, forward strand.
TTGTATCTGTGCTATAGGTAACATAGTTTGATTGCAGCTAGACCATTGAAGGGCATCTTTAATGCATTAAAAAATCATGACTGAAAGGAGTATCTTTGTTGGAAGATCTGCAACCTATAATGCATGATTGGATACCTATAGCTTTGTCTGAAATAGCCTGTCACCTACCCCCTGCTTAGACAGGCAATGTTCCTGACGATGACTCACACGCAGCAAATGAGACACAATGAACAAGAGGAATATAGTTGTGAGTCAGCATACATGCTATTACAGGAAAACACCAATTATATTTTAATCCACGATGAATATATTTCCCCAGAGTGCAGGTACTAACCCAGTCGTGTATTTTATAATTAATATATGGAAGAAAATGAACTCAGAGTATCAAGCTAGGTCTGATATAAAGTAGGTGCAGGTAAAATAATGAAACAAATAATAAAACAAGAATAAAGGATTTGCTCCACAATGCCAATAATAGTATTAGTCCACCACCCCAACCACCAATAGGGTTTGCTCTTTCAGACACAGTTTCAGCAATCCCGTTTTTTATTATATGATATTGCAATCAACTAGTCTGTCATAATTGTTTAATCAGGGCATATAAATAAACCAGTAGCATCAGTATCAAGATTCATCAACATACTGCAGTCTGTCATTGGAAAAACACATAACTGTCCCAACGTGAACATGACCAAGGGTTTGGAGGAATTGAATTCACATACTGTGTTTAAGTGCATGTATTTAAAACAATGACACAATTGAAAGCAATAATTGACTTCTGATTCATATTTGTATTTCGTCTTGCATGAAATGGCAATTTGACTGCAGGGATTGCATTTATTGTATTGTAACCCTGTCTTATTGGAATGCTGACGAAAGACACCTTCTAAAAAACAAGCACGACCATGGGCTTTTCTCTAAATGTAATTTCAATAATATACAAACAATTCCATTGCAGTACTTCAAAATCCTGCTGTGTAAGAAATAATTACTGTTGAAGTACTATCTTCCAGTCTGACTAAGCTGTTCCCTCATGATGAGGTAATCAGAACACAAAGTGAAAGCTCATTTTTGGATACTATTTTCTGCACTGGTAATTTTCAATTTCAGTTTGGAATGTGACATGTTTAAATGCTTAGCTCTGAAAAAATCTGCTGATTTTTATTCATTTAAGCAAGTAGAGCATTTTGTTTTATTATTTTACAGAAATTGTATTTACTGTATTTTTTAATTTACTGCTATTTCAAATATAAACATGATCAGCATTATTTACAAACAGGGACACATAAGAACTACTGTAGGGTGCTATCAAACAACTTTTAGTTAGGAAAAAAAAACATAAGCAGTGACTTATATCAGGTTAAAACAAATACTATATATATATATATATATTCAACCTATTCTGGCTCCGCCTTTTATAGCATAGAACTGTTTTTAATATAGCTGTGGCTTGCATTTTCCCCATAATGCCATTTCACTTGATATTTAACAATCAAATGCAGAATGCTGTTAAAAATACTGCCTAGTGCATAAAACATTTGAGCAATGAAACAAAAAAAAAAAAGATATTTCTCACCTTGCTACTGTGTCTTTTCTTGCTCACTGATGGTGAACCAGGCTGTCTAGGGCTTGGGACAGCACTAGAGGCAGCTGATGGAGTGCCTGAGTGAATATGGGTGCCTTTCTCCGTGGCTGAGATGACTGAAGAAGGTGCCTGTTGCTGAGAAACCTTCTGTAGTTCTGCTGCTAGTTGTTTAGGATCGACTCCTGGGGACCTTTGTCTTTCTGCTATGGAAACATAAAACAAAGAAAACCAGTGATTTTAACAGCATAAATCATTTATTTGCCATTGAATGTAAATACACTTTGGCCCTCTGACTTGGAAACATAAGGTCCCTATATAGAAGGACGTACTATTATGAGCTTACACAGAACTTCACTGCCTCTAAACCTATTTTAATTCAGGGAATTCTAAGAAGTGAGATACGCATTAATTACATTACGTGAACAGAGTGCTGATCTAGTGAATGCTGTGCCTATAGTTGAAATCTTATCAGAAGTTCTTTAAAAACACTAGCATCAGGTATGCACTGACAACATGTAGTCGGGCATTATGAAGCCATCAGCATTCACCTACCGGCCTTTGTTTGGTCGTGGAGCTCCAGGTGCTCTGGGTTTTTGGAATCTGATAACATGTTCAAGTCCCTAAGGAAAAGAAAGTGAAAAGAGAAGAGACTATTCTCCAATGCTTTTGATTCTCAATGACCAGGAAATATCAGAAGTGGTTAATGAGAAAACTGCAGTTTTCAAGCATGACATACCTGCCAAATCTATTTTACCAACCAATTTAAAGTTATAAGTAGAAATAACATGTAAACAATACAAAAATAAAAAATAAACATTTTGTGTGAAAGTATATTATTGCTGATAACACAGGGACAGTTTTAATACATAAAAGACATATACAATAATTTGACGTAATAAGCAACCCCCAACGTTTCCACCTTAAGAGGGACCACCCATTCCCTTGCCAACTCCCACTATCCCTCAGCCTATATTACGCAACTATTCTCCCTTTTCTTGAATACTCACAGCCAACACTGCTTAGACTGCACTAAAAACCAATATACTTGAGACTGCAGCACCCAGCACACCATGTTCCTATCCCACATCCATTTTTCTGAATGTTGGGAGGTACAGTATTTGAAAATAGCTGAAACCTAAATCTTTCTAGTGTACCATACCAGTGCAAATTCACTCTTTTATGTAACCTTGCAGTGCTGAATAATTTATTAAAAAATCTAAAACAAGGGCTCCTGAGTGGCGCATCCAGTAAAAGCACTCGTGTAGAGTGCAGGATGCGCCCTATAGTCTGGACGTTGCCGGTTCGAGTCCAGACTATTCCTATGCCGACCGAGGACGGGAGCTCCCATTTGGCGGCGCACAAATGGCGGAGGGAGGGTTAGGTCGGCCAGGGTGCCCTCGGCTCACCGCGCACCAGCGATCCCTGTGGACTGGCCAGGTGCCTGCAGGCTTGCCTGTAAGCTGCCCAGGGCCGCGTTGTCCTCCAACGCTGTAGCTCTGGGTGGCTGCATGGTGAGTCTGCAGTGTGTAAAAAAGCGGGCGGCTAATGGCACACGCTTCGGAGGACAGCGTGTGTTCGTCTTCGCCCCTCCCGAGTCAACGCAGGGGTGGTAGCGGTGAGCTAAACAAAATAATTGGACACTACTAAATTGGGGAGAAAATAACAAAAAAACTAATTGGCGACTACTAAATTAAAAAAAAAATCTAAAACAAACTAGCCAGACTTAAAAAATCATTGGAGTAACAAAACATTTATGCTGAGCTTAATCCAGTATTCCTGTCTTGATTACCGGTAAATACATGAATTAAATCACAGTTTGGAGATGATTCTAAAGAATTATCTAATCTTTCATTATTCAGAAACAAATAAACTTTATTTAACCATACACACAGATTGCATTATACCTGCAAATAAAATTAAGACACAATGACAAGCCAAAATGGAAAGAGGAAGATGGGGAAAAACTCACAGTCTTACACATATTTCAGCTTCCCCACATGGCTGACCAACAATACTTTGGACTTCCTCATAAGTTTTACCAGTCAGAGAAATTCCATTCCACTCCAAAACCTGCATTCCTGGAAGAAGATATGTGAATAATAACCAGATAGTGCATACAGTATATAATATATATATATATATATATATATATATATATATATATATATATATATATATATATATGGGGGGAGAGAGAGAGAGAGAGAGAGAGAGAGAGAGAGAGAGAGAGAGAGAGAGAGAGAGAGAGTACACTTTTTTCTATCTGAATATCAATATCGGAAGGTACAATATGTATAAAAAAGAGATCAGAATTAATTTCACTCCACAAAATCTGAAATACTTCAATGGGTTGAACAATGTGTTTATTCACTTAATATACATGTTTTTTTTATATCAGGCATTTAGACTGGAAACTTAGACTAAGATACATGCTAAGATTCACTTACAATAATGTCAGGAACTCTACAGTAATTTACAAGCTCTTTTCATCAGTCAGCTGCTTCTTTGATTGAACATAACATGTAGAGCTCATTTCAGTTTATTACACACATCACAGCAAACTAAGTGATTTAAAACAAGACCCTTGCTTCTCCTATCAAACTGTCAATAACTGAAGAATGTTTTTACAGTATTCCATCCACTAATCCTACAATATGTAGTTAGAAAACTGGTGAAATATACAGCATATAAAACACTTTCCTTTCCAATACAAATCCAAAGCCTGTAACTTTCAGATACATTATTCATTTTATTTACTATGACTCACTGATTCTAATGACTTCTTCCACAATGTATTATTCTGGCTTTGGGTTGTGAAGTGTGATTTTAAAAAGGGTATTATTTTAAAACATGCCAGAAAAAAAAGAAAAGATTCCCTTTCAGAGGAGATATATGAGATATTGTTTTTAACATGTTCACAGCAAACAAAAGCACTCCGTGGTTTAACCACTTACACTAGTGAAACCGGGTCTTCAGATTTGCCTTTTGTTTATGACGGTAATCATGAGCTGATACATACAATAAAACAAAAAACACAAGCAACTTTCAAAGCATTGTTCTCCATCGAGAGTGCCATTGAGATCAAAAGCAACTTGAAACAGCAATATTAAAACAAATGGTCCCTGTATGTTTTTTCCAACAGTCATTCTGATGGGGAAACTAACATTAGAACTATGTGTTTTTGGGGGTCTCTGTAAATTCTGGCAATTATTATTATTATTTATTTCTTAGCAGACGCCCTTATCCAGGGCGACTTACAATTGTTACAAGATATCACATTATTTTTACATACAATTACCCATTTATACAGTTGGGTTTTTACTGGAGCAATCTAGGTAAAGAACCTTGCTCAAGGGTACAGCAGCAGTGTCCCCCACTGGGGATTGAACCCACGACCCTCCGGTCAAGAGTCCAGAGCCCTAACCACTACTCCACACTGCTGCCCCGATCTGAGTTCATACCAAGGAGGGTGCCGTTATTTGACCTTTGTTGTAAACATCCAAGTGCAAATTTCTGTTGTTGTATTCATTAACATGCCCCAATATAAGGCATATTTCCTGATAATTACAATATAAATAAACAGATTCTTAAAGTCTAAAGCATATGTTATTGACCCCCTCTATGAATATGCATCTCCGGTTGTTTTCTTTGGTATTTAAAAAGTTCAAAGGAATGTGGTGGGGTAAACCCCGCCCCTACGCGTATTTTGTTTGTTTTGTATTTGTGTCGTTTTATTATTATTTCAATGTATGTTATTGTCGCACTGTTGTTTTAGATCAGCAGGGGAGGGTTAATTGCTTGGCTAAATCACTTCACGTGTGGAATGTGCCTGAGCCCGACTCAATGATTTAATAAACAATCAAGCTCAGGCAGAGGTGCATAAAAGAGTGAATGAGTGCTCAGAGGAGGAACGACAGACGTGAGTGAGAGTAAGACCTATATAAGAACTACAATTGCTACCCATGCTGGTTTTTACACCAGCACAATACTTGTGTGTTGTGTCTTGTTAATGTTTTGTATGTTTGTTTTGGCCATTGTGCCATTTGTTTTGTATTCAGTGTTTTGTTTTGTTTGTGTTCAAACTTTTTAGTTATAATTATTTAATAAAAATGCGCAACAGCGCTTCATACCCCTTAGTACTGAGTCTGACTATTTCCTGGTCTAACATTGCCCACAAGCCATCTGGGTGATAGGCAAATATAATATTACAAGCTGATTCCTAAACTGCCCAATGAACTTTCCAATGACATTATGCTTATTGTATAGCAGAAAGTAATAATAACAAGATCTACATAACACATGTGAATACATTTTTATGAGATGTTTCAAACAAGTGAATGAGCAATCATTTTTCTAATAATAAAACTGCAGTGGCTTATTTTATGTTTCATTTGTCCTTTTTGAAGTGGAGTCACAAAGCAGGCTGTCATAAAGCAGGTCATAAACTAAATCTATTGCAACTTAATAATACAGAGATTTTAATTAGATGTATGTTACATTGCCTAGGAAATAAACCATGCTCTGCTCTTTTTATCATTCTTTTCCTTTCTTGGTAAGAAGGTATTGTAACACATAAAGCTTGTAAAGCAAGTCAGTATGACACTTCTTCAAAACGCTATACTGAACCCAATTACAGTATAAATCTTGTGTCTGATAAAATAAAAATCATCTTTCCAGTTTTTATGAGGGAAAAAGTGTTTCTGAGGAAAGAGTAAAAAGCCTGTAACTCCTGGTTGTGAGAGACAGCTTACTCGTATAAGAAATATATCATATCCACTTCTACTGTATAAAGTTAATTTTATAAATACACACTTGCAGATTTTACAGAGCATTAGAAAGCAATTGAGTATAATCAGCCAATCAGCTTCCAGCTCTAACAGGCTGGTAGATGCCTACTGTTTTGTCACAACATCAGCTGTGAATCAAATTTAAAATCAACCCACACAAGTACCAGTTTTTTTACATTTGACTTACCTTAATGAAAACTCAGTTCACCTCTATTGGACAGCAAATACCAAACAGAGACACAAATGGTGCACATTTGTTTGGTTATCCACCAAAACAAGCAAATCAATACTTTGCAACTACAAAAACAACAAGTCCTGAACCGGCCACTGGCGATCAGCCAATCACAGTCTGTTTTTACACAAAACAAGGCAAAGGCATAGTGATGGCAGGAATATGAAAATTGGAGACTGCTATATTTAAATGCCAATGTATTTATCAAACGTGTCTTGAAACATCGGGATTTGTTTGAATTAGTTTTGTATACCATGCTCTAGAAAAAGAGGACTTTTTACTGTGAAAAGAAGGTTTTTTTTTAAATTATTTTTTAAAAAGCATTTTAACTCGGTAATGATCGATAATCGTCGTTAGAATTTGCACGATAATCAATATCAAAGTCAGGGTTTGATTTAAAAAACAAATAAAAACTAATATATATATATATATATATATATATATATATATATATATATATATATATATATATATAAACAGTAAATGGTTCAAATACTTGAGATATATAAACTATGCATCCAGAAAGTGTAGCCCTGCACCCTTATTTCATGTGTTTTATCACCGCTGGACTGACCTTACTTCGTTTTATTTTATGCTCCTAGTCTGGGCAGTTAAAACTTATAAACATTATACTTTAAAAAAGGGTACACAGATAGCAATTTGAAATTGAATGTTGTACTGTAGCAAAGATGGATTCGGACTGCAACTGTGCACTAGAGTTCAAAGCCTTTCATATATCATCAAATCTGAGATTTGGAAAATCAGTGGTAAATGTAATTCATTTGAAATCCCAGGGACTAAAAAAACCTTCACTGTGACTAAAAACCTGAGCAATTGCTCCCAAGTTAATGTTCTTTCATCAAGAACATTAATCTCGTAATCTTTGTCACTGTACTATGCATTATTAATATAATCCTGTGTCATGTGCTTTCTCAGAACTGACGAATATAATAATAATAATAATAATAATAATAATAATAATAATAATAATAATAATAATAATAACTTTACTTTAAATATTTCACACCAAAGTGTCCCACGGTGCACAATCAAAATGTCCCAAATACAAATTAATTTATAAACTTCAATACAAACAAGATAAAAACTGAATTTTCCAAATACACTGGTAAACAGTGTAAGCATAAAAACAAGATAAAAAAAATCTCAGTTCATATTTCAAAACTTAGGAAGCCTAAGAAGAGAAGACAGCCGAAAAGAGGTACATTTTAAGAGAGGTTTTAAACTGAGAAACTGAAGCAGAATTTCAAATGCAACTGGGCAGAGAGTTCCATAAGGAAGGGGCAATGCAACTAAAGCTGTGCCCACCAAGAGTAATACGCTTCAGTGAAATGCATTGAAGAAGTCCTGAATTGGAAGACCTAAGCTGTCTCCCGGGGATGTCTGGGCTAGAAGGTCCATGATGTAAGAAGGACCCTAACCATGTAGGGCCTTGTATGTCAGCAGCAGAATCTTGAAAGTGGCACGGGAACAGGCAGGTAGCAAACGCGCAATAACAGGAGCAACGTGTTCAGTCTGTCTAGTGCCTGTCAAGATTCTAGCTGCTGCATTTTGTACCGACTGTAAACAATTAGTAGAGTGAGCAGGAAGACCAGCAAAAAGGGCATTGCAGTAATCTAAGCGAGAAGTGACCAAGGCATGAACAAGGATCTCAGCATCCTTGGGAGACAGAAAAGGACAGATTCTAGAGATTTTCTTCAGGTGGAAGAACCCTGCCTTCACCACTGTAGAGATCTGTGTCAAAAGTCTAACTGAACACCTAAACTCATTAAAAGACCTCAATATGTATGTATACTGGAGCTGTATTTCCTATTAAATCATGCTTGGCAAGATGATTGCATGATTTATATGGATAAATATTACAAGCAAGAATATAGAGACACCCACAAATCTCAGTGAACTACGGGGTACACTAAGACTTAACCCATAAGGGAAGCATATGGCTGATGATTACGTTATTGATTGAATGGTGAATTCTCCTTTTCAGAAAGACAACAAGTTTTCAATTAATTCCTGCCTCACACCATCTTCACAAGTTGCTTTTAAATAACTCTGAGGACGGGCTACTAGTGCTTCACACTGCGTTTATATTTGTACAATCCGCTAGAAAGTACTGTCAGAAAGAACAGCTGAACCAAAATGATAAAACACTGTAGCATCCCAGGACCACGAATTTGCAGGTAAGAACACTTTTAATATTATTTATTAAAGTCCTATTCACAACACTGGCTGCCCCCTCTAGAGCTGTTTGCAGCAACAGGCCTGACTAACCCTTAACACCACTAATACGCGCTTAAAATAGTCTCACCCCCTTCCAATGGGTGTACCCCACCCTTGCTTATCTTTTCCACTATTAGGGTTGCCCCAAACGTAACCCACAACATCAGCATTGCTGCTACATTATGGTGATATTTAGTTTTAGAAAAGTGTGTTTTTCAGCTATCTGCTCATAATCAGATATAGATTTGTGTACTATAGTGTGTTGCTAAACTTCTTTAAAGGGTATATCAGCACTACATGAAAGATAAAACATAAACTATCCCACCATGCTGTTCCGAATGTATCTGGTCATTGTATACTGATCCGTATGTGCCATAATGTCACACTGCTATGTCCAAAATTGTGAAAACACACTAGTCTGTGTGACAAACATGGTCTGTCTAATTTTCCGTAAGGAAGGAACTTGTACCTGCTTTTGTTTTGTGTAGTAGACATCTTTCACACTGTACATGTTTCCCTCGCATGTTGTATATTGATGTATTATTACGATTAATGTTGCATTCAATAAAAAAACAACAACAACAAAAATGTCTGTGCTGTGTAAGTGGTTGCAGGGAAAATAAATTTCAAATTTTCCTCAGCAACACAGTGTGACTGTACACAGGGAACATCTGAAATAATGTCAGACAATATTTCAACATCAGATTGTTCAGAAACTGATATAGGAGATGGAATTTGTGGCTGAATTCGACTTTCCCACTCAACGCTGTGTACACGATTGTGCATGTGTCAGGAAATGCAAATGAAAACCAAATACGAAGGATGAAAAAATGCAATATTTATTTTTTTAGGTCGGATCATCCTCAAATACTTAATTCCGAAAGGAAATACATGGTTTCCGAATCTCATTTGCTAGTTTGATACGTGTCCATTCTGCAACACAACTGGGAGAGAAAGCTATATTTTTAGACAGATTTTGAATCAAAACAATACCTTAGAGTCCTTTTAAAATGTGACCATGCATACTGTATAGTATACAGTCATGGTAGCTTTGTATAACCTTGCCTATATTCATGTACTGGTTTTGTATGTCATATGTGCTCATGTGTAAGCACTGCTGAAGCAGGCCTTGGTGGAACTAAAACAGATAAACATCCTATTTACTTTCTTTTTTCTTCCAGAACAATTAAGAAAACAAGTGTAGTCTTTTTTGTAAAATATCATTTAAGATTTGAAGTCTTTCTGAAATGCTTTACATTGTCTTGTTTAATTAAATTACTTTTGTTGGCCTGTACTGATTATTTGTCTGAAAAACAATGGCACAGAGTAAGGGTGTTTGCCAGTAATAATCACAGTAGATTTACAAAGCTAAACTGCTTCTGTTATTAGCAAATAATTAAAAAAAAAAAAGATAAGTTCAATATTCTTTAAATAGCAGCTCCAGGGGTATAAAGTATATATTAACATTGGCAGACATTAATGCAAACATGCCCAATGTTACTTGCATTTAGATAACTAATACATGATGATATGGACATATCACAAATGATTGAAAATAAAAAATATATGTTATACAATAAACAAACTGAGCGATGAAAACATTCATCATTTTTAAACTGTCTTTCTTCAGCCGTTTCTAGTATGCACACATTTCTCCTCCAGGATATGTTATTTTCATTAGTGCCATTGTGGATGTTGTTTAATATTCACTGTGTTTTTTATGTTATCACTTTATAAATGTACATTCTAGTTGAATTACCTCCTCCATTTAAGCCATTTTTTTGTTTTTTGCTGAAAGTATATTTTTACATTTGCCTCCCTGTCAATCCATTGCTGGTTTTCTCCTATATTTTCAAATCTGCCCTTATCATTTCAGTGCCCTCAAGCTGCTTCATGCTGCTTTACAGAATGTTAATTATCATCACACAGTATTGCAGCATGTCACAGTTTTACCACCCTATGCTTATATACATAGCTTCAATATCCCAGCTTCATTATCAAAATAATTATTTTATAAATGCTAAGCCATATGAAATTTTATAGCGCCTACAACATTCAGGTCTTTGTCTGTTTCCATTCACTTGGTGTCACAAGGCATTAGACTACAGATGCCTTGACCAGACTGCACCCAGCTACCTCCAAACCCTCATCTCTCCCTACACCCCCACTCGACCTCTCCGCTCCTCCTGCACTGGAAGACTGGCTATACCTCCTTTACGCTCCCCTGCCTCCAGAGCCCGCTCCTTCGCCACCCTCGCCCCGCAGTGGTGGAATGACCTTCCTACAGATGTCAAGACTGCCCAGTCCCTGACCACCTTCCAGCGCCTCCTCAAGACTCACCCTCTTCAGACAGCACCTGTAGAACTCCTCTGTTTTTCCCCCTGGACACTTATCACTCTTCCTTAAATGCACTTTACTGGCTCTTATCTGCCCCCTATTTTACTGCATTTAAATCTGTACTTTAGATTACTGTAATCTGTCAAGTGTTATTTAATCTGTAGTATTTTGTATTTAATTATATCCTGATGCTACTATCACTGACACTGTTATCTGCTCCATTATTGAATCATATTTTGTCATACTTGTACTTGCTAGAACCAAAGTCATTGTATTTATCTTGCTCTTAATTGTATTATTACTTGTACTGTGATTCTTGAAATGTATTTGTTTACGACTGTAAATCGCCCTGGATAAGGGCGTCTGCTAAGAAATAAATAATAATAATAATTAATACCATTGGCAGCATCTACTGTATATTGTTCAGCAAGCTCTTACTGAATCATGCTTTTGTTGGTAATGTACAGCACTATTTGGAGCTGGGGAGAGCAGTGGCGTCCACAAAAGTAGTCTAGGGGCAAGGCAAGCTTTACACGAAGATACATCATTAATAAAAAAAAATATATATATCTATCTACATATATCTATTTTTATTTAGTCATCACCAATGATTTTACCCCAGTTTTCTCCCCAATTTGGAATCGCCAATTGTATTTTATTTATTCCGGTTCACCTCTACAACCCGCCGGTGACTCAGGGAACGGCAGCTGACACACGCATCCTCTGAAATGTGTCCCTGCCTAGTCGTCTTTTTTCGCACTGCAGATCCACAGCAAAGCCATCAGACCTTTGGTGCCGGGGAACAACACAGATCTGAATCGCTCTACAGCAGACCCACAGGTGCCCTATCAGCCACAGGAGTTGCTGGTGTGTGGTGAACTGTGGATTGCCCTGCCACCTAAGCCCTCCCTACCCGGGCGGCGCTCGGCCAATTGTGTGCCGCCCCCTAGGAACGCCGGTCACGGTCTGCAATGACATAGCCTGGATTCGAACCCATGATCTCCAGGCTATGGGGCACATCCTGCACTCCACGCAGAGCGTCTTTACTGGATGCGCCACTCAGGAGCCCCCAAAATATATAAATCATTTAAACCAACAAACCTACACTACCAGCCTACTCAATGTGCTAGCTAAGTACAATGTTACATTTTCCATCAAGACTTATAACATTTTGCATTAGTATTACATTTTGTGGCATGGTTTATTGCACCAGAGTTTATACAATATCATTCAGCTATTACATTTTGCATTGGTACATGCATTTGAAAGGTGCCAATTCAGAAGTACAGTGTTGAATGACACTGTGACTGGTTTTAGCCACATACGATCACTGCTACTCTAAATATAAGAACAGCTCACTGTGAACTCTTTAAAGAAAGATGTATTAACCTGATTAACATTTTGACACAACCCATAAAAAACCTTTTATTAAAGTGCTGACAAGAAATACAAAACCAGCCTGCTAAAGAGAACCTTCTTTGTCTGTATAGTTGTCCACAGAAAATGACAAATAAGGCAGCCCAGGGATTACAGCAGGAATGATTTAATCACTGAGACAGGATGAGACATAGTTACAATATGGCTGGAGAATATCCTTCACAGGCAATGCATTTGGCTCAGCATGTATCTTCACTTAAACAGTATATTTAATAACCCATGTTAACTTTTAAATGTTAGCACATTGATTTATGGTTTCTCAGAGACATAAGTGTAAGCAACCTGTGCAGTAGTTCTTTTTTTATTTTTTTATAATCCAGCTAATATTCTTATATAAAGGTTGTAGTTCTAAGATCCATTTCCTTACCTTTATGTAGCTTTAGAAGCATTTTCGCTACCCTCATTAGAGTCCCCCAAAGGTTGTCTCTACCATGTGTACCACTTCAGAGAATATATTAAACTGTGTCATTCACCTGCAGGATGGCAGTTTGTTTTAAGTTGAGTTCTGACTAGAAAGGGACTCTTTGTCCAGTAAAGATTAAAAAGGGGGGATGCATAAAGTGGATAATTCTTCTTTTTAGTGTTCTACCCTCCAAAACTTCTCAATGAGAAGAAATGCATGTGAAGTTCAACTGCACAATGAGAAATAACAATTGGGCTTCAAGTTGATGATGACAAGTATTAAAAATCATTATAATCTTACCTTCAACAATCTTTCCTGACTGCTCAGCAGTCCCTCCGGGTAGGATTTTGGCAATGTAGGCTCCAATTTCTCCATTGTTCCCTGGAATCTCCTTCCCACCCACAACCCTAATACCTAAACCATTTCCTAAAATATAAAGAGAAGAACAACTTCCAATAAGAAAGTCTTGCATACTGTGTAGAAAAAGTCTTGCGTAGAGTGCAATTTATTTGCAAGATCAATTCAAGGAAACAACAGCATTAATTAAACTACAGGTCTGGTTTGGTAAATATTCATATCAACCTATAATACTGTAAAGTTACTTGACTCTTTTATAGTTGTAATGAGTTGAGATCTTCTCAAATCAAATGGTAAAATATATACATAAAGCTGTATATATTAGAGCCAATTACAATTGTTTGTAGTATACCATATCATGAAAAAAAACAGTGATTGCAGACATCGGTGTGTTTTAAATTGCAGTAAGAAGTTTGTGTTGACTGCCTGCCTAATACAACTTCTAAAAAAAGTGAAAAACTATAAGTTGTAAATATGATGCAAAATGGGGGAAAAAAACATATGATCAAAAAAAAAAAACATTCTGGAAGACAAGTGTAACTTTCACTCACACAATATTAAATACAAAAAAGAAGGAATATAATTTGTTGCATTTTAAAACGTGCAATTGCTGACGAAATACATCATTGAAATAAACTGCAGAAAGCAGAGAATCATGACCATATTCAATAATCAATAGTTTTCAAGATAATGTTTTATGTTTATGCTCCTATATGCCATTAGTTGGAAAAGGCACACTAATTCTTATATACTGTAGGGAGCTGAACTGTTCCTCTAATCAGATTTATAGCTATTCAGCTCAACCTGAGAAGTGCACTTGAAACAATTTAATGAGTCTTAGATGTATTTAAAGGTCTGAGCTAAGAAGCAATTAAAATCTATTTCCTATGGTTTGATAACCATGTGTAAAATATAATTACATTCTGCCTATGAAATTGGTTTTATTGTGAGTTTTTTTCAATAGTAATACAATTGGGGGACATTGATAACGCAAAGTTCGAAAATAAAGAAGCTTGACACCTACAAAAATCGTATGATTTACTTTCCCCCTTAGTCCCAATTGTTCTTGTGTGAAGGCAGTTAGCTAATGTGCTATTTTATGTAATTGACATATAATTTATTTGTATTGTGAGTCAGCACTTCTGTCTGTAGTAAAGACTGCCAACAGTGTGTACAATACTTGCTTATTATTATTTGAAATATCAATTGTATATGAAACAGTATGTAAAATATGCTTTGGGCCCAGTTAATCTTAATGGTTAATGCATGCTTTGCTAAGTCAAAGCTTCAGATCAAAGCTCAAAATACTTCAAGCACTGCAAATACTGCAGTGGATTGCATATTTATTTTGTTGTTTAAAATTCTACAGTATTTCTCAGATATTTATACTCACTTTGATCACGGCAGCACTCAATTCTTGGTATGGTAATTAGTTAGTGCACTTCATGTGATACATGATTTATAAACTTGTTTTGTCATTATGATAAGGTTGGAATTCCTTTAGTAGCTTCAGAATTATCCTCCAAATTTGTAACATGACTTAGCAGTATAATTTGAGATTGAGCTCAGCATTGTAAGATGTCAAATGGGATGACTGACTGTTTGGCCCAGGCTCTCGCCTTCTGGACCGATAGGAGCCGTCCTCGTTTGAAGTGCGACCTCCGACGTCGGTCATAGGTCACCAAGGCCAGGTGATGGAGGACCACTGAACCCCAGATGGGAGACACAGTTGCAAAGGAGGAGGTGGAGGAGAAAGACTTGTAGAACAAGTAGTGGCCAGTGAGCCTGGACTATATAGGTTAAGGAACCAATAGTATTAGCGTAGCAAGCTGAGCCTCACCCCTAGAACTACAGCAAGCCTCTATTAGAGCACATGCATCTTTTTATTTTCTGTCTGAAAAGTCAAGGCCAAACCATCAATTTAAATTCATATTACTCTTATATCTGTAAATAAATCCAATGTACTGAATACATTATAACTGTTGGCGAATTCTAACAATTTTCAGATGGGAGGTGATAAGTCACATTCTGCAATGTCAAACAGTTGTTGATGTCTACAAAAAAACAAGGATGACAAAAACAAGGATCCCCTTAACTTGACATGTTGGTCAAGTTTGCCGAACAGTGTCTCAGTTGGACAGTCTGTCAGGTTAATGCGGGAATGGATCGATAGATTTAAGCAATTTTTTTGTGCCCATATCCATAAGAAAAGATACACTGCAGGCAGACCTACATCTATTGGTCATGATACCACAATATTGATCTTTCAAATGACCACATTTCAATTGGATTATCTTTATTTGCATCACTGAGACTACAAAACAATGAACACACATGAATGAAAGGGGGTGTGCAAGACAAAATGTAGTCTCTAAGAGACATTCCAAATTCTTGCACTGCATCACTAAAACAGCTTCAGGCCAGTCCCATTCAACATATTCTTATGAGGAAAGAAAGCTAATTCCACTGTAGTCTATTAATGTTTCATATTCTTTTTTTCAGAAAACGCTAGTCCTTAAAAGAGCAGGAGCAGATAAATATTGTAGCGAGCTAGGCTCAATGGGTCCTTTATAAATTTCAAAGGTTTTTGATTAAACATAGTCAAAGGATTTATTGAAAATAATTTACAGATGACCACTATATATCGTACACATATTTCCAAAAACCCAGTTGACCCAGCACCCCCTTAGCTGACATAAACCTGTTTTACACATTTCATGCAAAAATAACAGAGTCAAGAGATTTATATCTACCTGATACACTGTGATCTTTGGGGTCCTTCTGAAGTTTGATTTTGGAATAAGGGAAGCTGTACTGAATAGGCTTGGCCTAAAGGAAACAGCATTTGTGTTATTTGGTTTATAGCACAATAAGTAATTTACACTGATAACCGTAGCGTAAAAAATTGCAAGAAATACATGTACATTCATTTGTATTGTCTTCTACAGATGGCTGAGGTTCTCGGAATGCATTGGATGTTTATTTTTTAAATGTAGTATTTAGTAGAATGGTTACAGTTTGAGGCAAGCATATACCTACAGTGACAATATTTTAAATCTGGAAATGAGAATTCTTATTCTAGATCAGAAACATCTTTCAAGCCTTTCAACTTTTACAAGCATGAGATGCTTTATCAATTCCATCAGAAAAAGTAATTTTAGGTTAAAAAAAAAATCATATTCAACAAAACCAACCATACTTGCAAAATCCAAAATCAATATCCAGCAATCCTCTCTAGGGGCATGTCAGCACAGCAATACTTTGGTTTTATTAGAGGTAAGACAAAAAATGGCCCAACAGCTTTATGAACTAGGTATTTTTTAAAAGCTAGCATATCGGCCTATTTAACATCCATAAAAAGAAAGCATATATCAAAAGTGTTAATTACAAGTCATGACAGATCAATATGTTTTAATGAATCCAAAATGCTACATTCTCAAAGCATTTACTGAATTAACATATATTTTGAGTAGAAAAACAACTACTTCTGTTATAAAATATAATTCAAGGTCTCTTATGCACTCTGAAGTTTCGTCATAGAGTGGTTATAAGCTAATGAGACATTTTAAGCAGCCAAAGAGATTTCATCCAAAATAAAACTTACAGGAAAACAATACATTATTTTAAAAATGTCTATACCTTACTATCACCACAGTCAATTATCAAGCAGACTATGACCAATGCTTATCCTGATATCAGAAGTTATTTTTTTATTTTCTTTGGCTAATCTGACATGTAAGATAAACTTTATTTGCCTTCAGTTTCCATTTCTTACTTCAAAAAGTGTTCTCGGAAGCTAGTGCATGTTATACACATATTCAGCTGAACCTAATTAAATGTATCGCCAAGAAATGTAACCTACAGTTGGTGCTGGCTTAATCTCCCTTTAAATGTGTCCTTTCTTTATTTTTGATACTGACAAACTATACTGTAAAAAGGTTTATTAAAGTTTGTACTGTATTTCCAAAATCCTGTAATTTGTGAGCCGTCAATGTAGGAGCACTACTAGAATTAGAGGGGAATTTGTCTATTAATTTGTATGTAAAGCCCAATGAAGCCAGATGAATTCAATAATAAATCAGTACATTCAGGCCTGGATGCCTCAAAGCACTAGCAAAATATTTTGATATTCACTGATGATCAATTTGCAGAGACATATTCTGGGAATTTGTGCCAGTGGTCTCCTGGACTATTGCTGCAGGCTACCAACCTCAGCACCAGGCTTTAGCAACAGTGTATAGAGTGGAAGTAAAATCTCTTAATCCAAAGAAATTTGTTTCACAAGAACGAGGGAAAGAAAACATGAAAAAGAACAGAAAAACTGTTGGTTCCATGAAAATCTCTCTCTTTCTCTCTCTATATATATAATTCAAATTACAAATGCTACAAATGTAATTATAAAGTACGTTTCAAGCCATCTGTTATTCATTATATGTCTTTCAAAACAAGGAATGAACTGAACCTTTTTATAAAATGTACATTTACTCTGTTGTTGTTTGTATTGTTTTAAAAAGAATAATTTATAAACATGCTAACGTTAAAATAAATCCATCACGCTCCTTGAAACATGAACACTTTGTAACAAGGCGTGCTTACTTCTCCCTGCTGGTGTTGGCTTTGCTTGCTGTGTGACATTCTTTCAGGGAGTCTTCTATCCAAGGCAAGTCCATTCTCTATCCGGGACTCTCGTGGCTTGTCAAACCAATCAGTCTCCTCCCGACGCAGGTGATATGCTTTGGAAATCAAGTTAAAGTCAGTTGTCCCTGCCCATCAATGAAAAAGCTGAGAAGGGCAATCAGGACTTTACATGCGCTGAGCAACCCGCATATTATTATATAGCTTTATCATGCAAGGGAAATGTGATACATACTGGCAAAGTATAGAAAGCAGACACAAAAACAGAAAACAGAAACAATACTGACTTATGTGAGGGTATTTCTGTTAGAAAAGAATACACTGCATTTTAGAGGTTCTTGTCAATAAGTTTATTCTCTTAGCATATTAAGGATTATTCTGGTGTGTAAAGCCATCTGTCTTAACACAAGGCTTTTAAAGCAGTGCTACAGTATATTCTATACTGTGTTGCAGTTATGGAAGAGTGGTGGAAGTCTTCCACAATATGATGGAAGTCACTTTTCTCAAAACTGGAACTGAATTATGCAACCACAATTCAAAATACTGTGATGTTAGTCCCATTCTCACATAGACTTAAGACTGAAGAAAACTGCACTGAACATTTGTACCAAATGAAAAATGCGAAAAAAATATGACTTTTCTATCACCCACCCAGAAAAGAAACCTCATAAAATGATATTCTTTCTAAACAACATCATTGCTACTAGTGCCAGCTAACGCTAGGAAATCAGCGACAGATAGGAATCTGGGTGTATTGACATCTAGCAAGTACTTCACATACTGAAATTAATTTGTAGACAGTTTAAATTAGCCTGAATCTCACATGTAATGTCTGTTTACCAGTATCTGGAACCTCAATGTTAAGTACTGTAAATGGTGCAAAGATATACCTTTACAGCTTATTCTACCAAATCAATACGTGTTGAAGGAATTGGTTTCAATTCTTTTCACTTGAAAATGTTTTGTACACTTCAGTGTATTTCAAGTACAGTGAAGCCTGTCTAAAACACTGCCTACAATAGTTTATACAGACAGCCCAGCTTTTGTATGACTAGCGATGACTTTCTATTTAAACACAAGCTCTACGGTTTCCTGTGCATCAGCTCAAACATTATGACTTGACTTTATATTCACTGATGGTATGAATAGTCTATCTATGACAGAATATTTATTATTATTATTATTATTATTATTATTATTATTATTATTATTATTATTATTATAATAATAAACATGATATAATAACAGGTGTTACACACAATGTCAGATCATGTTTTTGCTTCGTTTGAAGCATTTTTTAGCGGTTCAAATTACATTCAGATTATTTTTGTATGAAAAGTATTGCCCTGTGTTGTATGTCAAATCTTTTGATTTTTCAAAATTAAGCTTAACAAAATTTCTGAAAAAAAATATACCGTAGTTATGCAGTGGAGGGTTGCATTCCAATGTATTCTCGGAGCTTTCAATTGTTTTATTGTTGGGGCCACATTCTACAAAGGAATTAAACTGCAGTCATAAAAAAGATAATTATTTAAAAATGTATATGAGCAGTCAAAGAAACATGTTATCTTGAATTAAACCAAAATACTGGATTAAGTAATGTGTTCTCTTTCCGGCCTGATTATCAAAACAGACTTATGAATTGATTTGTAATGTTAATTTAAAAAAGGGTTCACGATTTACCAGGTTATGCTAAAACAGTAGCTCAAAACTTGTGTTTGCATATGTTGTTTCTAAACTTTGAGCTGCTGATGTTTACAGAATGTAACTGGGTAAGGTGCATGCTGGAAATAAAAGTACAGCATTATCCATTTTCATGCATAATATAATGGGTTGTCATTTTCAGTAGTAAGAAAGCTAAACTGTATTGATGGTAATGGACACAAGGTCAAGTAAATACTACATTATGGTTAGTGTAAATATTTCAGTGTTTATTCTCTTGTTTTTAGTGCTTCTTTGTTTCTAATAGTGTGCATTACAAATCTATCCATTTGTGTGATTTCAACTGTACAGTACTCAACAACAGAACAAATGTGAATGTAATTAGTAATCATATAGTTTACAGTATACAGTATAATTTGAATACATAAACATTTACTCTAACCTTGAATCATTTCCTGATTCAGCTCTTAACTTTTAAAAGTTGGCATAACATACTGGTGTATTTTATTGACAGCACATATTGATCTCCATACAGATATATGCATCTCTGCTTATATTCATATTTTCATACATTGAACATACAAGCCTACAAGCTCCTGAATCCTAAACAAAAATAGTTAGGGTGTATATGAGGATGAATTGGATTGAACCAATGGATCAGAAGCATACCACTGAGATATGATTAGTTCAAACCATGAAACATATGGTAAATACAACTGTATGCTTAAATAATGATTTTTAAAAATTATGTTAATTCTCACCTTCTAAATCCCAGCTAGTGCCTCCTGCTGTGGTGCAAAATTAAATTTTAGAACCTAGGTACCAATACTTAAAATAATAAATAACAAAGCAATACAAAAAAAGAAAAAGGTATTTCTTCTCCTTTTAATTCAGTTAGTGCTTTCTGAAGTATAACCTGGAACCTTTGAGGACCCTGACGAAGCTAGGACTTGAAATCAGGAAAAAACATATAATATAAAATTCTTTGATGGATTAATAGGTCACATCTCAAATGCCAGCCAGGTCCATAGTGTAACAGGTATGACAGAGACCGCCATATCAACAAATGAATACAGAACACATCACTTGAGATTTGTGTTAAAATATATAGCTGTTGGTTGGTGACAACTACACTATACTATATCTTAACATGCATCAGGGCAAAAAACAACCTATACACTGAATACCATAGCCCAGACCATCAACTCCTTAATACCCTAACATACCGAATAACAGAAACAAAAATTTCAAATAATGTTCCCAGATGTACATGCTGCTTAAAAGGTGATTTCAGCAATACAAAGTAAATTACACATTTAAACAAAAGATTTGGAAACCATTTTTTTAGACTACTTAATAACTTTCATTGTACACATGGTTGCTTAGCTGTTCTGGTGTTATTGTATCAATTTGTCTTTTATTACACTTTCTCCTGTGAAAATATCAACATGACTATAAAATGTCAACTGCATTCATACAACAGTCACACACTCAACGAGGAATATAGAGATGCTAGTTTTAATATGGTAAGTCATTAATATTGGTTTGTAATTAGTAGTATAATTATTTAATTAACACAAAGTGCATGTATATTTATTAAAATGTAATTCTTGATTGTCTCAAAATGTATACATATATTGACACAAAAAGGGATGCACTTTCAAACTCATTTGAGTGCTCATGTTTTACATGGGTTTTACATGAAGTAAGAATATGTCTTTTCAGCTTTACACAGTATAAAATGCTGGCCAGTTGTATATGCTGTTAGTTGTATATGTGGTTAACATGAGTTTTCCACTTACTGTATACATGGTAACCTTAACCCAAAGCCAAAATCTTTGTGTGAAACCCATGTAAACATAGTCAACCTCACTGAAATTAGAACTTTTTAAAAATATACCATTCTGTTATCAATATTTGTGGTTAAATATAACATAGAAACAGAATTATAATTATAATGAACATGGTTTAAACATATATTTGGCTAAAAAGCAAGTGATAGCTTTGTCATTCTAGTTTTTGACATGGATGAAATTATGGGTGAGGTATTAGGGATTTATGTTAAGTGAGGGCCCGTAACTCAAGCCATGCAAAGCCAGTGAAGAAGTGGTCCAATCTGACACGGCAGTTGCTGTTTTGCAGATAGATTACACGCATCACATCCAACATAATTGTATTTCTAATGCCTTGACTACATTATATATTAGTGATTACTAAAACCTATTGCAAGGATCAACAAAGTCTTTCTTGCTGTTTTCCACAATTTTGCATTAAGAGAAAGATTCTGGTTTACCTATTATTTTGGTGAATCTATTAAAAGTATGACATTAAATATTAAAAACACAAAGCAAGCCATGCACATTTTGTCAACAGACATGCTTTTTGCAATCATTTTACAAAGTCAAACACATGCAAATTACTGCTGTTTGATTTTAATAAACATACATATAAGTTATGTACACAATCATGCAGTTGTAGGGCATTGTTAAAATAAGACGTGGAAAAGTACAGTAACAAAAAGGTTAAACTCATTTTGTAAGATCATTTATAAAGATGGTGTGTATTGTTAAATACAATACCTTACTTACACTATGAATTGTATTCCTTATATCAAGGGATATGTTACACAAAATTGTAACCCTAGAAAAATGTCAATTTAATCATTGCATTGCACCAGCTAACATTCAGAGACCATCTTTGTGTATGTAAGCATGCATACAGTACTACATTATCCCATTAATTGCACACAACTACTCATCAGCTTAAACTTAGTGTTTCCACAAGTCCCAAGTACTTCAGATAATTCGACCTTGCATACTATTACACTACTGATACAACTGGAGGTCAGGTCTATACAGTATATTATATAAATAAGGTGCACAAGTTATGGTGGCACCATTTTCTGAAATGAATGTGCCTCACACCATCCTGTGACAAGAGAAACTGTAGACAATCCAGCAAAAGCACGTTCACGAGAATTTATGATTGTATTTGTTTCACCATGCAATGTGGTAAATTTTCAAAGCATGTACTGCAGTCTTTAACTGACTCCTTTTTTTGAAAGGAGAAAAACACCTGCTAATTTTACGAAATCAGAACCACAAAACTACCGGTGAGTAATATAATTAAACACTCAGACTGGAAACTTAGGCTCACTTTTAATCACATACCCATTAGTAAAGGGGCATAGCTAACATACAAACAGCTTTGTAATTGTTTTTACATGCTGTTAAAGTATTCCCTCTTCTTCTTTTAGACTGTAGAAACATAAATAACCCTGATAATAAGTCGTTTTGGGCTTTGCTTTAGAAGTGAGCATTTAGTTTGTCAAAGAGGCACGTCCCTGGTTTTACAAAAAGCTAAACAACTTGATTTTATGAAAGATGGGACATCATTGGACTAAAGGACTGTCATATTTAATAACAATGAACACCATTATCAATTGGCAATGCTATTTACTATACATTATATATTAATAACTCCTTTGATACACGGTAGGTTAGGTATGTTATATTGGGATCAATTTCTTAATTGACTTGATATATATATATATATATATATATATATATATATATATATATATATATATATATATATATATATATATTCTATACAAATAAAACCAAACAAACAAATAGAAAAAGCTAATGGTAACGTTACAGGCAAAATTGCATGCATTTGGAATACTATTAAAAACATGAAATAATATCGGGTATAGATACATAGGGTATAGATATATAATGGCATACAGATCACACACAATCAAATGAACAAGAAACACACAATAACAAAAATACATTGAAAAGGGACATCAGCATGCTATAGTGCAGTCAGAAAGCATTCCAATAACAAAAGAGTACACAATGTATACATGAACAGACAGAAACAAACAAAACAAAAGCCTTCACACAGAATCAGATACATGCATAAAAATGTGAATCTGCATTATGGTAATGGTAGAACAGTCTGAGACCTAGTTTACCTTCGCTATCTGACATTGCATGCTGGAAGTCATCCATAATGAATGCTATATCCCGGTCATATCCACAGGTTCTTGATTCCTCTCTCATATGTTGCTGGACCTCAGGAAGGGAGTGGCTTGAGCCAAACTGCTCTCTTGTATCAGCAGAAATAGGTGGAAGTGGTCCAGCAGCAGCACGGGCCATGCCCATTGGTTGCCCAACTGGACTTAAAGGACTTTCTTCTTCTGAGTTTTGGGCTACAATTGGAATTCTCCCTCTGCTTTGGCTAATTGGTAGGCTTGTTGGTTTTGCCCTCACAGAAGGTGATGCATGAGTGTATGAGACATCTAAGGGCTCATTCTCTTGAGTTTTTAATCTCAGGGATGTGCTGGAGGAATCTCTTTTTATTGAAAGGTCAAGTCCATAGACAGATGAAGGTCTTGATGAAGGCCTTGACCTAGTGCCACTGGGATATGGTTTATCAAGGTCATCATGCAGTGATGATCGCATGTTTGGGACCAGATTTAAAGCGTTTCCAAGGGAGTGTGCAAGGTTTGCACCGAGTGTTGACCCAAGGTACTTCTGCTGATCTGAGATGTTCTTTCTCAGTCCAAATGTAATATCATCTTGTATTAATTTAGCTCTAGAGGAAAGACCACTAACCGAGGATGTGCTAGAGGCCAGGTAATTACTATAATCTGGCTCTATGTCTCTGCTTTCCTGAATAGGAGAAAACTTGGTGACTTTAGGGTCCGTTAAAGGCTTTTTTTGTTTGGTCTGTTTTTGGTACAGCACAGATGATGGAAGCTGTTTGGCAGCTTGCTTTTCAAGAGTCAGTCTGCTGATGCTGTACTTTTCAGTTTTAGGGAAGTGTCTGTAACTGCTATCACTTTGATAACAGTGGGGCAGCCCAGACATGTGATCCAAACCTTCTGTGCCTCTACGGAACTCCTGTTTTATCTGCTGCTTTAGCAGTTTTAATTCATATGGGTCTTCCATTGAATCCTCATCAGCCTTTCCATAAGTATGCATCCTTGAAGAAGTCTGTAACGGTCCAAGGAAATCTGTTACTTCTGGAGTCCTTCGTAGCTCACCAGTGAGAAGCAGTCGATCCGTTTTTGTGAGATCCTTGTCAGGGATGTTAAATGTAGAAGACATAGATGTAGAACCTTTGGTGAGTTCACCAATGTCATCAATTAGAACATAATTCCTAGGAGTATGTTGCTCAATGTCTGCATAGAAGGAATCTGCCGATATGTTTGATATGGGACTGCTTGCCATACTACTTCTCTCATCCAAGCCTATTCTCAGGTCCAGATTGCTATACTTACTGCCCATATGGGGAACTGCATATGTGGTTTCAGTGGAAGAAGGTACAATCATAAGAGGCTGGTTGCGTATTACCTCATAATTGGTAGTTATCTTTGGTTCCAGATCAGCTAGTGTGGTCTGCCTGGGCTTTTGCATTAACAGCATCTGTGATGGATGTTGATAATTCGGCTGTTGGGACTGAGGGAGTGGTGCTTGTGGGTAGGATATTGTAGGTACAGATGAATAACTGGGTTGAGTTTGATAGGGTGAAACCCGTTGGTGGTACAGTGATTGCTGCTGGTAATGAGTTTGCTGGGGATACTGAGAAGGGGCTTGTGTTGGTAGTGAAGGGGGGGCATATTGATACTGGGTGTAAGGACTTGTGTTTTCTGCATACTGCGATTCAGGTTGGGTCTGTGGTGGCATAAACTGATTAAATTCTGATTGTGGTGCTGTTCTTGGTCTTTCTAAGCCATGTTGACTATCTACCCTAGTCCCCCTAATGTTGCTTATTTCACTGTCTGACATGTAATCCCGTTCCTCTGCAACACCCTGCAGATAAGCTCGCTCCCTCTTCTCTCTTTCTTTAAGCAAGGCATCCTTTCTTCTATTAATGCCCATTTCAAGGTATCTCAGCTTTGCGTCGATTTCTTTTTCTTCTTCGTCAAGCTCTGCTTGTTTTTTCCGAAGCTTAGATGATTCTCGCTCCACAAGGTCTAGCTCTCTGTCAATGTCCTGAAGGATCTTAGCTCTGGCCATGGTGTTTGTCCTGCAGATTCTTCTACGGGAAACTGACCCTACAGTCGTATAACCTGACTGGTTTTCAGCTGTATCTTCTTCAGGAGGGGGATTCGGAAGAGTCCTTTTTACTTTTTTTTGTGTTCCGGATGGTGTTCCACTTTGACTACCTTTGGTCTAAAAAGAGAAAGAGGTTTTACAGTAATGGCCATGACCGTTATATCTAGTATAACTAGATTTAATAATCATAAAATGAAATATTTATTACTGACTTAACATATGTGACCATGGTATCTGGAAATTTGAGAAAGCACATAACTGGCCGCAGGGCAAGTGGAATTACCCAAAGAGATACTTTGTCTGAATATCAGAATACTTCACATATGTAGTTACTGTAGTAGATCTGGACTGTGAGCCGGATGAGGTTTTTTTTACTGCTCCCAGACAAGAAATTATTAGTGTGCTTCAGTGTTGGTATTTATATCTGCCACTGTTTCACATCAACTAAACAGACCTCAGCGCTGTATTTACTATAATACATTTTCTAAAACATATTTTAAGAGAAGTCTCTGTATTGAAAATGAACTTAGTTGAGTGAATGGGGCATTGTCTTCAAGTTTTTTTATTTGTTTTTCTGCAAACAAAGTATCTCCTCTTACTTTTTATGCCAGAACAGTTAGATTGACCACTATACGTACGCTTTAAGTTTAATACAAGTTAACATCACTTCTGAATCATATGGGGTAGTTTAAACCCTCACGCAAAGTAGTAGATTACAAGGCAAAAACATCTTAGCATCTCTTAAGTCAACATAAATATGTTCAGCAAAGTAATTATGGAAGTGGTATGCAACAGCTGCAGACAGGATCATTTATTTCACATTAAGCTTGTAAAGATTTTCTGGAACTCAATATTTTGCTTCACTCATCTGGGTCTTTCTAATGCAACTCATGTATATGAACAGCTCACTATAGGATTGGAGCAATCATGCAGAAAACTGATTTCTACATCACTGGAGGGGTGCCTGCATTAAGGATGCCACTCACATAAGCTCTATTTAATGTTTTTTTTTATTGCAATGTCTGTTAGAACAAGGGGGATGTGATGAAACAGATCTCAGAAACTCAAAATTTCAGAGCCAGAGGATATACATGGTCACAAGAGATTTTAATAAGACATCAAATCATTTAAATTACTGAATAGTGAATATAACAAGACTACAATTAACTAACTATCTGTAACACTGTTTACTATTTTAGCTTTCAAAAAGGACCTACATTTTAATTTTTTGCGATGTGGCACTGAAGGTGTGATATTTAACTTAAAATACATAGAATGGCACCTTGCCGTTTGGATCGATTGAAACCTTTGATACTTTTGACAACCAACATTACATAAAACCATTAAAAAAAAATGCCAGTGCTTGTTTCTTCTATAAATATGTTATTATATTCTAGGCACACTTTCTGGAACTTTTTTCAGTTAGAAAGCATTCCAGTTCCTTCCATTTTCATAGAGTGTATTTATAAAACAACACCAGATGCTGAGATATGAGGCTGTGCTTGTGGGTTCATCCTAGGGGTTGTTTATAAATGATCTTGTCTAAACACATAATCAGTGAATGATGAGGGATACAATGAAGCTTTCAATATTTATGAAACTTGTTCCTGGGAACATGAACGCAGTTGTAAAATACCCAATCCCAGTTTTACTATTGTGGGTCTCCTCAGTTAAAAAATGGGGACCCTTATTGACTGATCATGTCCGTCCGTCTGTCACACTACACAAGGTAAAAATGATAACAGCCTTGACTTTGCACCGATCTTTGCCAAAATTGGGTCATACACTCCTTGCACCCTACAGACATATCGGCTTGCATTTGACTATAATTCGATACACCTTTATACAAAACAAAATGCACACTTTTCTTACTTTTGCGCTTACATTCAGACTACTGCTGTGGCACCATAACTCTGCTACACTGCATGATGTCAACCTTATTTTACAACCCATCCTATCAGTGCAATTCTCTAATAAGAACCTACAACTTGGTTGAGCTCGAGAGGTCAGAATGAACAGACCCACGCTGCTTATTTTCCAATTTTTATTGTGTGTTTTTAACACACCAATGCGTTGCAAGCTGGTTGAAAACAAACCTGTATTTACAAAAGCATATATATGGAATTTATTTGTATCAAATAACATTGCCTCTGAACTGTCACAATACTGAACTAATTCCTGTATGGTTTATATACTACTATTTCATATACTACTGGTTTTAGGAAGAAGCTGATGACTAGTGATTTTTAATAACTGAATAGGGTGGTTTTCACAACACAAAGTCATTTTGAAACACACCATTTTCTGTTTTTTCAAACCTGACACTATCAGCACACAGAACAAGTCTGTTATCGACAGTATTATGGAACAAACACATTTTTCAAGACAGGATACAGGAAGCAATAGATTGTGTAATCAGCTGGTGTTATCTTTTTAATGTACGACAAATTAATCAACTAAATGGTAGATCGTCACTTGCTTTTAAATAATTGTCAGAATAGAATATTGCTTTATTAAAAAATGTGGAATGAGGAAAACAATTACTGTCAGTATTAGAGCAGCTGGGTGCCGTCTCTAAGTTGATTTGTTACAAATAAACTACATTCCAACTATATGCAATTTTTTCTGTGATGCCATTCTCATTTTAACTACAGCCCATGAGTGGCCTAACATGCCATTTTAACTATACTCATTTACAGGACTTGCATAACACAACTGAAGTGCTTCTGGGGTGAGCGAGGATAATAAGAATACAGCAATACAGTATGAAACAGCGCACCCTCCTGGGTTGTGAGGGTCCTGATATAGAACCACTTGACACTGTTGGCACCGCAATGTTGGATTCAGATGTTTTCTTGTAGAAGCTTGCCTATCCATAGAAATACTATGGAAGAGTATCTACTGTTGTACTGTTTTATGTTTTATACATGTATCCACCCATGTCACAAATCAGTACTGATACTGTAAGATGCTTTCTTTAAAATGCTTAATAATAATAATAATAATAATAATAATAATAATAATAATAATAATAATAATAATAATAATAATAATATGCTTTTAATTATCGCCTAAGAATCCACAGTATGTTATGGTTAAAAACATACACAGCGACTTACTGAGTTATATGCTTAAAGCATTAAATAAAAGCTAAACCATGTTTCTACTTTGTAGTTATACTGCAAATTCCATTACACCTCTCAAAACATCAAGAGACTAATTTCCTAATTTCACTGTTGTTTAGCTTTTAAATAATTGTGTCTCCTTAATTTGTTCATGGTTAGAGTGGTTCTTTCTCAATATAAACCATCATTTACAATGCTTGGGTTGTTGATGCTGCAGTTGCTTTCTTCTGTAAGAAGCAGCTATTGACTACACCCATTTTTATAGTGTTTATTTAATTAAAATTAAAAGGGAAACTACTGTATATGTTTTCTTAAGATAACAAAAAAGCCAAAATACAAATATATTCCTTAACACAGGGATGTCTTGTCCTAAGCTCAGTTCGTGATAAATGTTTTGAGTGCAGAAACATCAGCGAAGATGCAAATCATTTTTTATTTAAGATTCTTGCTGATGGCTGAAATTATTCAGTAAAACATCAGCAGCCATTGGAACGAATGTTACTAGACCTGCTATGGTCAGATTAACCTCATGGCAAACAACTGTTTCCAAGCATAATTGGCTAATCTTGTGTAAATACTGTAATAATTGTAATTGAATGTGCTGGTGGCAATATAAAAAAAAAGAAAATGGTTGAAAAGAAAAGCTATTTAAAAAGTTCTGTAACAGAACATGACCAAAAACTGAGGAATCATTTCAGTTCACTGCTGTACACTGTGACCAATGGGAAAGTCATTACATTGGACTGTCTCTACTCTACTCCCACCCAAAACTATCTAGACAATCACATCCTTTCATCTGCTATTTATAACAATCCTAAACTGCAAATGTTGCTAAACTGCTTGACTTGTCTCAATCTGGCCAGCCTAGTGCTCTTGTGGGACCCAAACCAAGATTGTCAACTCACTGTGACAGGGATTTAAACGAGTCAACTCTAGACTGAATGACACCCCTTCTGCTATTGTCATAGCAATCCTGACATGCAGTCACTCTAAAAGTTTAACCTGATTTTCATTGGGAATTGTGACATTCATTACTTACATTAAATGGCTTGTTCATTCAAGACAGCACATGGCATAAAAGGGATGGATATTCATTCTTACTGAGGTAAAAAAAAATAACTTGTTATGAATGAGTAGTAATGACTGAGTATCACTGTACTGTTTACTGGCAGATAGTTTAAATAGGCTTCAGGACACTTATAGTAGTCTTAAAATAATAAAATAGATTGGAGCACCTATTTTGTCAATTCTGAGTATAGTTAGTTGTAAATCTGAAATCTTCTTTGATTTTGTAATCATATACAGTAGAAACCCAGAGTTACGAATACCAAATTTACACACTGACCGGTCTACCAAACCCCCACTTTCAACCGGAAGTATGCAATCAGTCAATCATATGTGCAATGCAACCAGATAGGTGCTCCTACGTAAGCAGCATGCTGGTCATGGAGATGGGAAAATTACTGTACCAACAAATGTATTCAGAAAGATATGGCAGATTTCAAAGCAAGTACAGGCAATTTTACTGGGAACATTTTAATTTTAAAAAAAGCATGTTTTTTTTTCAAGCCAAGGAGGCTGAACGGCTGAGCAAGCTGCACAAATGCATTGTGTTTAAAAACAAGCACAACGTTAACCCAGGTTTTCCTGGACATTTAAATTTGTGTTTTTTCTACAGTTACAATTTCAATTGTAACTTCAATTTAGCCTTTTTCCATGTATATTACTGTTTTAAAGACTTTGAAACCATAACAATATGAGGATTGCATTACTGTGCTATATCCTTGCATTGTTCTTCAGAGTGCGGATGTAGATAGCGGGTGTACACATGTATTAAAACCATTGAAAACTAATTTTCAGAGTTACAGGCATTTCAGACATATGAACAACCTCCATTCCCAAGGCGTTCATAACTCTGAGGTTATACTGTACCTTTAATGCTCAGCCTATAAATCAGTGTTATTTCATATCATATCCTTTTGTAATTTATGACTTAGTTTATTTTTGAACAACAGCAGTATTATATGAGATGCTCACTGTGTTGGTTTGCAACATTACTTTCAAAGACAAGACAAATTTCTAGGTGGGAGTGCAATTGCATCTTGAGTATTTACAAACCAGTCCAGGCACGTACAGGGGGTCCGCATAATAATGTAATAAGCGCACAGTAAGTGAAAGATTATAGTCAAATGCAAACCGAAACATCTATTGGAGGCTAGGAGTGTATAATAAAATACAAGTTTGGTGAAGATCAAGGCAGTTATGGGGTTCGTCATATGTTGTGACAGACAGACAGACAGACAGACGGAAATGATCAGCGCATAAGGGTCCCCATTATATAAATAATCCTAAATATATAAATAAATGATAGCTGATGTAAGAATGTGATATTTTAACACATGATATTTAAATCTTACATGAATTAGACATTTGGAAACAGGATATCAGAATATACTGCTTTGTATCCATTTTATAGAATGTTTTCGCAAAAGTCTGTTTTTTTATATATCAAGATTCAATTATTGACAAACTATAGGTTCTTTGGATATTTGAAGTGTCATTTCATCCTTGTAACCTTACACAATCATATAAAATCATTTAAAAACATATTCTTACCGAATAACCATCAGAATACTGGAAATGAGGCCTGGTACTTTCATCAGCTGTAGGACTCAGTGGCTTTGGATCAGACATAGACCTCTGCATCATCTTTGCTGTTCTAGGGCTGGGAGGAGGAGCTGTGGATGCTTCAGATGTCGAAATTTTCTGTGGAGTAATCTCAGCACCAAGAGCTTTTTCATATGGCACAAATTCTAGCGATTTACTTGGAGACACAGGAGAAATAGGAGAGTACAGAACTTTAGGAGATTTTGGAGGCGATGGAGCAACTTGCAGGGAAGAGTCTGCTTTCAGGTGGGTGGAATAACCTAACTCTAATGGCGTTGGACGCTTCTTGTCTTTTTGAGGAGAGTACTGGCCAGTTTGTTTATCTGTGTCTACTTCTGTCTGGCAACTTAAGCTACTACCTTTATAGGTCTTTTCTGGGGCAGATATATGTTTTTTTATGTCTACCTTGGTATCCATTCGTGCCCTTATTGAAGGTGTCCTTATAGTTCCTACAGGTTCAGTTTGAACTGAAATTTCTGTCACAGTCTGGATTGCTATGCTGGATACTTTAGAATTGTGTTTATTTTTATCTGTCTCAGTGCTGTCACCATATTTGCTTACCCGTGACCTTCGTCTTGACCGAGTAGGGATGTCCCACTCTTCTTGGTCCTCATCATCTGTCTGAACACTGGTGTCAACACTCTTCTTGGTTCTCCGTCTCCTGCCAGTGTAAGATCTGTCCACACCATCTTCATCGTCTGTTTGCACTCCACTGTCTACAATCTTTCTGTGTGACCTAACATCATCATGCAATGGTTTGTCAGGTTCATCGTACTTTCCATGTAATCGTGGCATAGAACTTCTCTTTTTCAGCTGTCTATCTTCTTGTACATCAATGTCTTTTAATGACATTTCGGAGACAGAGTTGGGCAAGCTAGGGATAAACTGAGCTATCCCTTGTGAGGGAACTGTGTACCAGGTAGCGTTTTGTTGAAGCTCAATCCCGGATACAGCAGATGAGGTTGCAGTTTCATCCTGTATTGGCCAATACTGGCCGTTCTCTCCTGCTGTATACTGTGTATCCTGCAGTACTTGTTCTGAACTTGTCTGTGGTGAAGCACTGCCAGATGGGTCATAGCTATACTGATAGATCTGTCGAATCTTTTGCTCTTCCAGTTGTTGCTGCAGTTGATGCTGTAGCTGCTGAATTTGCTCAAGCTGCATCTGTTGCTGGGCAAAGGTCTCCTGTTGCATCATTAAGTGAGCATGTCGCTCTTCTTCTTGCTGTAAAAGGAGCTGGTGCTTCATAGTATGCAGTTCTTCTAATTCTTGTTGGACTATCAGCTTATCCTGTTCACGGAACCTTTGTATCTCTTGGCGTTCCCACTCCAGTTCTTCAGCTAGGCGCAGCTGCTTAAGCTTTTCAAGTTCAAGAAGTTCACGTTCCATTTGATACTGTTGCTGCTTACTGTCATCGTATGCAATGGGTGAGGCCAATGCCTCCAGGGACAAGGCTATAGCATCTAGTGATGCATCTGTATATGACTCAGAAGCTGTTGTTACAGTAGGAATCAACTCACTCTGCCCAGTCATCAATGTTTCTAATGGTCTACTCTGTAAACTTGTTTCAAGACCAGCTGTTCTTTCTTGACTAGTAGCTGTGATTGTTAAAAAACTGTATGACCTGGGAAGTGGTTGGTTCTGTAGACTTGACAAAGATGGCATGGTATCACTAGTATGCAGTCCAGACCAATCTTTGTATGGTGTGCTAAAGACAGATCCAGGCTGTGTAGTGATGGCAAACGTAGATGGGACTGGAGCTGCCACTGAAGAATATACAACACCATTGGATGATCTTAATACACTGTTTACTCCATACTGGGTTCCAATTGGTGGGGTTATTCTTGCTTGTGAATACTGTGGAATACTGATTCCAGTTCCTGAAATCACTTGTCTGGTCTCTGGATAGGGACCAGTGCTCTTGCTTGAATAGTTCATAACTTCACCTGTAATCATATGGTCAAAATTATAGCTCAGTCCTTATCAACGATTATGTTTTCCAAAGTTATTTTCAAAGCCATGCCATCCAGATGATTTTAAAGCAAAATAGAATGCATGCAACATCTTCAGTGTGTTCAAATTAGTAAGATGCGAAGCACAAACACTGCGGGATAACATGCAGGCACATGCAAGCACCTGTGCGCAAAAGAAAAAAAAGAAAAAAAAGGTAAACAAAAATTATACCCATACCAAAATATGTTGTCAATTTACTGTCCAAAATGCAAACAGATGAATTACAAAATAAAAAAGGAAAAAAAGAATAGAAAAATCAGCCAGGTATGAGCTGGGGTAACCCATGATATTTTAATTAAAGATCAATCGCTGTGTCATACTGACCTGCAGATCGTCTTCCAGAAGTAAGGTCCACCGCACCCTCTGTCACACCACTACGATAGTCAAAGCTGTTCTTGCTTTTGTAAAGAAACAAACCAGCCTCTGCTAAGTTAGTTTCAGACATGGAAGGTTTCATGCTACCAATACTTCGCATGCCATAAGGTCCTGGGCGGTCATATTGATAATGATCATCTCTGTAACCAAAACGATCTTCAGGCAGAGTTGTTGCAGGCTGCTGTGATGTGCAGATCCCTCCAAATGGAAGTTTATAGACAACATCACAGCAAACAGCTCTTCTTCCTGCAGTTAGGTCCACAGGTTTGTCATCTTCTTCTATAATGGTAGTAACCACTTCTGAAGTAGATTCATTAACAGCCACCATCGTTCGAAGAGGCTTTGTAGTGCTTAGGTCCACAGCTGCATTCTGAACAGATTCTGGGTTTGTAGAAACATCATTGAAGCCATTGGGTATGCCTGTAGGAGCAATAGTTACAGGCTTCCCAGCTCCTATGTATGCAGCAGTACCAAAAGACAGATTTATAGGGGCTTCTGAACTGCTGGTGGCTAGAGACTGCGTATCCAAGGTTCTGTAGGTTATTTGGGCAACAGGCTCAAAAGGCTTCGATGTTGTCAATTGTAGTGGCATTGACATTGCATGACCTACATCCATGGGTCTCTCACCTGCACTGCTGTAAGCTGCTATAGTAGCAGTGCAAGTCACAATGGTTATGCTCTCAGTCACAACGGCCAATGTAGATACTGGTGTTGACTCAGTACTCAGATTGACAATAGCTGACTGCACAGCACTTATCTGCCGTCCACTGCCTTCACTTGACCAAGACTGCCGTCTTGAATCCACAGAACCAGTGGATAAGTCCATTCCTTTATCAGTCATCTCAACATCTAGCTTTGTTAAAGTACGGAGATCAATCACATCACCAATGTTGCCATTTTCTTTACTTGTTGTAGGTTGTTGATGTTTAGCTGTTTCTGGGGGAATGGTAATGACAACACTAGCAACATTTGTAGTGGGTAACCTTTCACGAACAAGAGAAACTGTAGTTCTTTGAACCTCTGTGGTCACAACTTGTGCTACTAGGTTGGGCAAAGTTACAGGAGGTTTTGCTGAAGTTGAAACTGAGGAATAAACATGACTCACACTTGAAACATATTTATCTGGACCCATAACTTCTTGGCTTTCCACAGATTTTGTATACTGAGTAAAAGGCATAGGTGGCATGCTTGATTGTCCCTGTTGCTTTGATGAATACCCTAAAGGAGCCTGGGTTGTTATCGATTCTGTTGGCGTGCCAGGCTCAGATGGTAAAGTGATAACCACATAGGTTTCATGAAGAGAATTAGTATATCTTGGTGAGGATTTATTAGAATAGGGAGACATAGGGGATGAAGGGGATATCAATCTACATTCAGCCGGGGCGATTAAATTTAGTGTCATAGCAGTTGTGCTTGGTGGGATGAATGATCTTGCTTGTGAATCCCCTGTATATCCCTTGGTAGTTATGGTTGGCTGGGCTACCCCTGGTTTAGGAGCAATTGGAGGCTTAACTCCTTCTACTGTTCTGTGACCAAACAACAACCCTGTTGGAATGGATACTGGCTTAGGTGGAACAGGTGGAGGAACTGGGGTTTTCATATTACGAATCACCGAGGCTTTTACCGATGGACTTGGGCATGTGGTTATAATGGTTGCCTGAGCATATGTTACTGTTGTGGAAACTGGAACTGTTGCAATAGTTGGAATTAGTGCTGGTGTACTAACTGGTGGTTTCTTTTTGTGGTAAACAGGTGGCTTGGCTAAGGTTGGTGGTGGTAATGGAGGAGGAGGGGGGGGAGGAGGTGGTGATGGTACTGGTACATGTACAGACTCCTGAGAAGAGCGTCTGATAAACGAGAATACTTGAGAGGAAATAGATGGGGCTGACGAGGTTGTAGAGGGGATTCTTGACGGAGTGGTTGTGACAGCAGTAGAAACAGTTGTAGAAATTGAGGAATTATACTGTGGTACAACAGGGAAAGGGGATACACTTACAACAATAGGAGGAGTACTAGAAATTGAACTAGTAGAGGCTGATGGGACTTTGCTAGTAGCCTGAAAGACAGCTTGAGCAGCAGCAACCCCTGTTGAGCACGTCACTGCTGTTGTTTTAGGTTCATAAGGTTTTAATACCTCTTTTGATTTTGTTACAATTGGTTCCCTCACCACTGTGTGAGTAACATCAGTAGAACTGTCTAAACCAGGCACAGATATTACAACATGGTCTATGCTAGGTGACACTGTTAGGGGTGCAGTAGTGGGAGAAACCTGTGCAAGGGAAACACTGACTGAAGTTGGATTGGTCACTGATGAACTTATTTCAGCTCCTGAC
The DNA here is from genome assembly GCA_030684275.1 of Acipenser oxyrinchus oxyrinchus. Taxonomy (NCBI): domain Eukaryota; kingdom Metazoa; phylum Chordata; class Actinopteri; order Acipenseriformes; family Acipenseridae; genus Acipenser; species Acipenser oxyrinchus. Next base: position 44,181,795 of record CM060254.1, read on the forward strand.
ACAGGGGGGGCAATTGATGTAACCACTGGTGCAGATTTTAAAAATGTACTATCTTCAGCTTTAGATGGTATGTCAACTATTACAGAGTCTCTGTACTTGGGAACACTAAATGCATCAGCAGAAGTGGCGGCGGCAGCAGTTGATTTTGTTGCAGAAGAGACCTCTGCTACAAAGACTATGCCTGTAGTACTTTGGAATGAAGATACAGGTGGTGGTGGTGGTGCTGGTGGAGGGTGTGTGTGTTTCATTGAAACTGAAATAGGGGTAGACCCAGAAGTTGGGGTTTCACAAACTACTGAAGTGGGACTTGTCATTGGAGATGTTACTGTAGTTGCAGATGTGGATGTTGTACTTGCAGTTGATGTCCGTATACTGATGTTTGTAGCATGGTGAGATGCTTCTGATGAAGCTGTTGAGTGGGGCTCCTGTGACTCACCTGCATACTCATTTATGAACACCTCTTCAATATCTTCCTCTGCTGTAAAGTGTTGTGTAATTGTGACATCAGGAATGGGGTATACTGTGCTGCTGAGTGGAGCTACTGTGACTACTACTGATGTACACGTTGCAGGTTCATGACCTGTAATGGGAGCTGACATTATAGATTTACCATGTATTTCCCTGAACCCAGTTGCAGATGAAGTTATAGACAGGTCTGATGAAACAGGAGGTGACTGGGTTGGGCTGGTCCCAGGTGTCAGAATAGCCCTTTGTCGCTTCATAAGCTCCTCATAAGCGGCATCTGCAACCAACAGTGGTTTCTCTTCCTTTGTAGAGGATTCTACACCTCCTGTGGAATCTGAAACCTGGCTTGTCTTACTGACAGAAGGTGGCAAACTCGTGGCATGCTGAGGTAATGTTTCATTTGACAGCTGTGAATAATAATATTCCTCTTCTGTCTGATATTTCTGTGTTTGCATCATATCATCAAAAACCTGATCTGGTGATCTTAATTTCTTTCCAGGTTCCTGCACTACTCCTTTGCTTGATTCTTGTTGTGCAGTCAAGTAGCTGCTGTCTGTTGTTCCACTGTATGTGTCTTCTACTAATGATTCATAAATATAGTCTTCAATTAGCATACCTCCATATAATGGCTCCTTCTCATGTGTTACATCTGTTTCCTTCTGACTTTGAAGCAGTTTAGCTTTCTGCATCATTTCTTCATAAACTTCATCAGCACATTTTAAAGATTTTGGAGTAGTAGCCTTTTGGGATATATCAATATTCTTCTCGTCAGTTGGAGAATACAAGGATACAGATGTAGGTAACTTGTACACCTTTTGAACTGCTAGAATTTTGTCTGGGGAAATTTCAAAACCTTCAGGTTCAGATTCAATACTTGGAGAGTATTCAGAGCAAGAGGACCTATGGAGTTCCTCCATCTCTGCTGCTTGACGTAACTCCTCTGTAGGAGATGCATCTTCAATTGGGGACAGATTGCTTGGTGGTGTTTTAGGACGCTCGCGTCTCCTCTGTGCTCTTAGTTCATCTTTGTCTTTCTTGGATTTCCTGCTGGAGCTTTTTCTCTGCTGCTGTTCCAGCTCACGCTGCTTCTCTTGTTCCATCAGGAGTTCTTCTTCTTCTCGCAGCTCTTCTTCTTCAGAAGAGTCTTCAATAGTAGGGAGGACTTGGCCATGTGCTCGGTGTCTGGCCTTTCTTTGTTGTTTACTTTCTCCACTCATTTTTTTGTGACTGGGACTACTGTCACTGTCTTCATCAAGTGATGACACAGATGTAGGTGAAGTTCCAGGTGTAAAGCTGGATGCATGTAGACTGGATGAACCTTCCCCTCTTGATCTGTCCTCAGGAGAGTCAGTTAGGCTTTCCATCTCAAGCTCTCCCTCATAGCCTTCCTGACTCCCTTGTTTCTTTGTCCCTTCTATATATGGTGTTGCAGTGGTACTGTTTAGCTCAATTGTCTTAAAACGTCTGAGGCCTCCTCCACTTGAGACAGAGAGTTCTTCATTTTCCTGACTTTTGGTTTCTCTGAACTTTGACTCTGGGATTATATCATACACTTCCTCTTCCTGATCACGATCATGCCATGAATGCCTCCTCCCTGGGTCATCCTCATGACTTGTGCTACTTTTTTTGGTTAGTCGTTTGCTTTTCCCTGCTGTACTTTTCCCTTTGCTTTTTTGATCCTCATGCTCTTTTTTCTGCTCTGCACTAATTTCTTTAATCTGAGTCCTAATGTAATCATCCTCATCAGAAGCAGAGGCATCCTCATCTGCACTCATTCCAATGATCTGTTTCCGAATGAAATCTTCATCTCCAGAACCCTGACTATCCTCTTGTTTGTATTCATCGCTACTGGAGGATCCAATACTTACCCCCCTTTTTCTTTGCTGAAGAGGGGAGTGTTCACTTTCACTGCTGTCTTCGATGGAATCATAACGTTGCCTACTTGCTGAACTACCATTCTTAGAATCGTGACCTTTTCTGCCATATTTGCTAGGTGATGCATCACTCTGATCTTCCTCTTCCAGAGCTTCTTCATCCTCTTCTTGGATGTCTTCCAGATCCTCCTCGTCTGAACTGCAAGATTCTGGGGTGATTGGCAATGTTCTAGATCTGTGGCGATCCCTTTCCTGCTCACCATAAAGGCTGTATGGATCTTTTTCAACTGTGCTTGTTTGGGCTTCTAAAATTGAAAGCACGGTGCTTTCTAGCTTGGCCAAATCTGATGGACTTGAAGGACTACTCTCTTGAGAAAGTGATTCGTTTTTTGAAGGCTCTTTAAGCAAGTCCTTTTCATTGCTTGGAGCAAGACTTGGGATTTCCCCAAGTGAGCTTGAGATACCATCAGATGAGTAGCCAGTATCACTTAAACCTTGGGGGCTTTTCTGCTGTGAAGAACCTGAAATATCAGATTTATCATCTTCCTTTTCCTGTAAATGACAATTGTGTCAGGTTAATTTAAAATAAAAAATAATTATAAACTTTTTCAATCTAGAAAACAATTGCCAACACACACACATTTATTAATGTGTTGATATTTAAAGGGTAAAATGCCATTTCTAATCTGTTCCAAAATAAACATTCCTATTTTTCTCGCATTTAATGAAACTGAGGCAGTAACAAACACAATAAATCTCTTTTTGTGTAGCGTGATTGTTATTTATATTGAGGCTTTTTAATTACCTTTGAGTCATGGCACCATAACTATTACTTGTTCATAATTATAACAAACATGTTAACAGCAAATAAGGAATTTCTCCCTAGGTTACCTCTATTTAAGTAAAGTAACACAATGTAATGAATTCCAAAACATTTGCCTACTTTTAATGCAGTTATTCATCAAAAGCTAGAATATGTGTGCAAATGGTAGTAAGCTTCATCTTAGTGTATGTTGTACTACTTTTTGTGATTTTACTTTATATATATATATATATATACAGTATATATATATATATATATATATATATATATATATATATATATATATATATATATATATATATATATATATACACACAAAAACATGTTTGACTTTCAATGTTTACTTACAATTATCATATTTTTTGTGAGTTTTTAAACACTTTTGCTCTTTTTGCTTTATAACTCAATGCAAACACTAAATTTGTTATAACTTTAATTTGCAATAGTATTTGCTAGCTTTTATTTATTTATTTATTTTACATTCTGTGAGAAACTTAAAATAATAGGGCGATACAAATGATTTCTAGAACTGCTGGCAGGTAAACACCTTTTTTTTCTGGTTCGTTTCACTCCATCAAATACTCACAGGCTTTTCTTTCACAGTTTCCACTTGGATGGGTTTTTTCAATGGCTGTGCTTCGCCTGGAATCTCTGTCATATGCTTCTTCTCTTGTGTCCTGGACAAGGAGGTTTCTGCTGACTCAGTATTAGGACCACCCTCTGCTTGCTTACTTACTTGAAGAGATGGAGTAGTTTTCCGAGGTGTGTCTGGCAAGGGCTTTGTAGGCTCAGTGACTGAAGCTTTCTCATTTTTGTCTATCTTGACCTTAGGTTTGCTTATGTCTTTAGGCTTCTGCGGTGGTGTTTTGTCAAGAGAAGGTGTCCTTGTCAATTGCTTTTGAGGTATTTTCTCATCCCTCTTTTCTATCACAGGGACTGTGGGTGTTTCTCCTTGATATGGCTCTTCCTCCTTTTTTTGCTGCACTTGTATAGGTTTAGGTGGTGTGGGTTCAGTGATGATTTCAGTGCTTTTTTGGGTAGGTGGCTGTTCTGTGGGCCCAGGCTGAATTTTAGGTGCTGGGGGCTGCTTGGCTGCTGGTTTCACGGAGACAGGCATTGGCGGTGTCATTTTTCCCATGTCTCCAAGTTGTCCAGCGAGGGCCCTTTGTGTCTGGCAGTTTAAGCAAAGCCATTCTTTCTGTAACAGAAACAGTGGGCATAATATGTTACTATCAATTTGATCCAAGTGAAATTAACTGTGTTAAGTTGCTAATTACATTAATCATTTGAGCACCAGAGTTTTACTAGTTAATGTACAACATAACAACTTACTGTAAAATGACCATGTTTTACCTACTGCTACATATTTTTAACAAAGGGATAAACTGATATGGGTTTCATACAGTCTCTGTGGGGATAAGTTATACAGAGCCCAGTATAACTTATCCCCACAGAGACAGTATGAAAGCACAACTAAGTAAATATTTGCCTACATGTCCACAACCATGTAATTATAAAGCACTGGCTCCATGTAATTACACCCATATAGCTGAATTAGATGATGAATCACCCAAATGTAAATAAACAAGAAGCTCCTGTTTCCTTACAGTGTTATCCAAATAAAATACTCTAGATTATCATTTACGCAACACACTTTACCATACAGATCTAGGAAATGCATTAAGATAAACATTATTTAAAATGACTGCTACTCGTATCAAGAAGCAGGATGTGAAATAATCTCTCCACCTTTAATATCGTTGAAAGTGTGTATTTAATTTAAATCAAAACTATATCAATACAGAACAGGTAATAGAGCAAACATTGCATTAGAGAAATTTTTAAATGACAGTCAGTTTTTAGTATATTCTTTCTTTTAGATATAGTGAAACAAGAGGAGTAATTTTCAGAAGTAAAAGACATCCTGCAAAAAAAAAATTGAAAAAACATTTCATTTCTGAAAAACATTGTGGAATGCTGATGAATTTCAGGCATTATGTAACAAAAAAAAGAATAACAATAGGTATGACAATCTGAAAAACAGTATGCATATTTGAAAGTGCTCTTGCTATGGTATTCAATTATAGATATTTTACATGTGATACCTGTAGCTGTAATATCTGTAAATTGATTGATTTTAATAGGGCATTCAGATAAAAAAAAAAGGTACTGATTTATACAAACATTTGTTTGAGAGTGATTTAATGTTTAATGATTTTATATATATATATATATATATATATATATATATATATATATATATATATATCACTGCTTTTGACAAAAGAATCATATCTCATGGTTTGCGTGAGTGCTACAGTTTTCAAGACATAGCAATAGCTTTTATTATGTATCCTTAAAATTAAAAGAGCTACTCAGGGTAAAAGCAATAGCCTACAGTATGTAATGACCATATTTTTATAGTGACACATGAATCTGTCTGACAATCGTGTTCCCTCAGATGTTTCCAAGGCAATACTATTCCCAGAATTCCTCGCAACAGCATCAGGGTCACTTGTGTGAAACTGATTTGCATGAAATCATTCTCATGACAAATGAGTGCAGGTGGATTTTTTCAATGCATCTGACCTCCAGTTCTTTGTCTTACATAACTGCATTGTGGGTGTTGTTTTCTGATATTGAAAAATAAATTCAGGGCCCTGTTCAAAAACCTTAAAAAAAGAGAAATGTACATAAAACTGGAAACTGAGCAGTTTTTTTCCTACTTTATATATATATGGGTCATTCTACAGAAAGTGGAGACATTGGGGTTCCAAGAAATTGATGTGATATTTTTTTTTAGTGAAACAACCAAAATAAAATAAAATAAAATCTTATCTGTATGTAACATAACTCAGCCGAGCTGAAATTTTAGGCCCTGGCTACACTATGCCTTTAAACTGTATTAGTTGCCTTTAAACCGGCTTAAAAGTGTTAAATACGGTTAGCGTCCAATTATTTTATATGTAAACTTAAGAGCAGTAGGCGCTGTATGAGATTTGTAGAACACGAAAATCAAAGCAAACAAAATAATATGTCAGAGGAAGGGCAGCAAAGTCCTCTTTGGACACGGAAATATATATATATATATACAGTACTGTGCAAAAGTTTTAGGCAGGTGTGAAAAAATGCTGTAAAGTAAGAATGCTTTCAAAAATAGACATGTTAATAGATTATATTTATCAATTAACTAAATGCAAAGTGAGTGAACAGAAGAAAAATCTAAATCAAATCCATATTTGGTGTGACCACCCTTTGCCTTCAAAACAGCATCAAGCATCAATTCTTCTAGGTACACTTGCACACAGTTTTTGAAGGAACTCGGCAGGTAGGTTGGCCCAAACATCTTGGAGAACTAACCACAGTTCTTCTGTGGATTTAGGCAGCCTCAGTTGCTTCTCTCTCTTCATGTAATCCCAGACAGACTTGATGATGTTGAGATCAGGGCTCTGTGGGGCCATACCATCACTTCCAGGACTCCTTGTTCTTCTTTACGCTGAAGATAGTTCTTAATGACTTTTGCTGTATGTTTGGGGTCGTTGTCATGCTGCAGAATAAATTTGGGGCCAATCAGATGCCTCCCTGATGGTATTGCATGATGGATAAGTATCTGCCTGTACTTCTCAACATTGAGGAGACCATTAATTCTGACCAAATCCCCAACTCCATCTGCAGAAATGCAGCCCCAAACTTGCAAGGAACCTCCACCATGCTTCACTGTTGCCTGCAGACACTCATTCGTGTACGCTTTCCAGCCCTTCGGCGAACAAACTGCCTTCTGCTACAGCCAAATATTTCAAATTTTGACTCATCAGTCCAGAGCACCTGCTGCCATTTTTCTGCACCCCAGTTCCTGTGTTTTCGTGCATAGTTGAGTCGCTTGGCCTTGTTTCCACGTCGGTGGTATGGCTTTTGGCCGCAAGTCTTCCATGAAGGCCACTTCTGACCAGACTTCTCCGGACAGTAGATGGGTGTACCAGGGTCCCACTGTTTTCTGCCAGTTCTGAGCTGATGGCACTGCTGGACATCTTCCGATTGTGAAGGGAAGTAAGCATGATGTGTCCTTCATCTGCTCAGTAAGTTTCCTTGGCCGACCACTGCGTCTACGGTCCTCAACGTTGCCCGTTTCTTTGTGCTTCTTCAAAAGAGCTTGGACAGCACATCTGGAAACCCCTGTCTGCCTTGAAATTTCTGCATGGGAGAGACCTTGCTGATGCAGTATAACTACCTTGTGTCTTGTTGCTGTGCTCAGTCTTGTCATGGTGTATGACTTTTGACAGTAAACTGTCTTCAGCAACCTCACCTTGTTAGCTGAGTTTGGCTGTTCCTCACCCAGTTTTATTCCTCCTACACAGCTGTTTCTGTTTCAGTTAATGATTGTGTTTCAACCTACATATTGAATTGATGAGCATTAGCACCTGTTTGGTATAATTGTTTAATCATACACCTGACTATATGCCTACAAAATCCCTGACTTTGTGCAAGTGTACCTAGAACAAATGATGCTGTTTTGAAGGCAAAGAGTTGTCACACCAAATATGGATTTGATTTAGATTTTTTTTCTGTTCACTCACTTTGCATTTAGTTAATTGATAAATATAATCTATTAACATGTCTATTTTTGAAAGCATTCTTACTTTACAGCATTTTTTTCACACCTGCCTAAAACTTTTGCACAGTACTGTATATATACAGTATATATATGTTTTTGTTTGTTGTTGTTGTCATAGTGCATTGTGTCGTACAGCACATTCGCTTATCGCATCGCGTCGCGTCCGGTGTGTAGAGGCCTTTACTCTAAAAAAAGTGTAAAAATAGTAAAGCATTAAGCTATGCACTGCCTGTCCCTTTATTGTGTGCATTTCTACCCTGCTGGACTTGGTGGGGTTGCACATGCATCAGTGTGGTTCATTGCATTTTTCCATGCGATTACTTACACTGTTATTAAAGTATTTTTAAAATGTGAACTTTCAGTATTATAAATGAGATGTGTATTTAAAACATCAAAACATATCTCAAAATAACTGCACTTAATACTTTTAGATGTGTTGTGCATTTATATGCAAAGAAGATTAAATTACTTACAGATTGGCTAGCCTGTGCAGTGAAGTATATAAATATTTCTGTTTTGAGGTGGCTGATGATGGCATGGAATAGTAAAACAATATAACAAGACCTTGTTTTTCTCCATGGATACTGTGAAGCAAAGCTAAGTTAAAGCAAGTTATTGCTTTTCTTATGTAAATCTGTTAATGTCTATATGTTTTAAATAAATAATTCTTTCATAAAACATTTAATCATAGCAGAATAGCATGTACGGTAATGACGCATAATAAACGTAATCAATGATTTTCAGATACTTTTGTAAAATAAATGTTTGACACTGATCTATTCACCATGTGGCCAAGTTGGAAATGATACAATCTCTTTTCATGATCACATGCTCAAAGGGGTGGCCTAAGGCATATTTTCACTAGGGGGTCAATACACTGTCTGTTACAGTAATAACACTGAAAACTGGGGCAGGTTTTCAATGGATTTTTATTAAAAAATAGAAAATACTATTTCAACATTATACTTTTATACAACATTCCTTTTTAAAAAATATTGTCATTTTTAAAAAAAAAAAGATTCCATAAAATACATTTGTTCTGATGAGAAAGTATAAGAGCTGGAAGTGGGGACACTGCACTTTTATAAAAAAAAAAATCTACTTGGGTACACCCCACACACCTGTATATTACAGTATAAACGTACAGGCTGTTGTGTCTTATTACTGTAAATGTGAACCATACTACAGCGGTAAAGGTAACATTCTAAAGCTGAGAAGATGTGCACAACAGTTAGAAGTAAAAAGGCCTTAGATCTTCTGTTAAAATGAAAAGTGTTAAGCATAGTACCAGCTGGCCAGAAAATGTTATTCCAGATAGACTGCTTCTCTAGGAAGCATGGTATTTTTTTTTTTTTAAATCAATCTGCACTTGTGCACCATAGTATGGGCAGTATGATGTAACACACTCCCACCAGATTTACAGAAAGGCTTACTCTAAATCCCGGAAAGGCCTAGAAACCCTGATTTCCTGAAGTCAAATCAAGCAATGAGTGAAATGAATGTAACTGATACGACTGCAGCATAAATAAATACAAGGATGTGGATTCCTTGTTATAGTGTTATAATTCTGTTACAATATTTAGACAATTAAGAAGTGTCACATAGTCTGGAACAAACAAATGATGTTTTTTTTTTTTTTTTTTTTTTTTTTATAAAGTTACCGAAGTAGATGCATTATATACATAATTTAAGATTAGGAATATTTTAACATGTAAAGCAAGAAAATGAAACTAAATAACTAACTTAATGGTTTGAAACGGTGGTGTATGAGAACAATCCACATGGTAAAATTCACTGCACATAAACTAACCTAATACTCGTCCATTAAATAAAAGATCAAGAATGCAATCATTTTTTAACATCAACTGGCATTATGTGTCCAAAGAGAATGCCTGAATTATTTAAACAATTTAGTGATCAATATTTAATCAACATCAACAGATCTGTGTGCGAAGGTGGAGGTGTATATCATATGTTCTAAAAAAAATCCCTGATAAGACACCTAAAATTAGCAAAATTCCAATGGTGCTGCAATAGACATACTGCTAAACTGCTCGCTAGTTGGAATCAAAGGGATTTGTACAAACAGTGACATAGCAAAGGTATGGATCCCAAGATCAATTGCTGTGAGTTGCGGGAAAGCTGGAGGAGATGTAGAAAAGGTGTGTCACATCTAAAATTATTGATTTAGTGCCACAGATATTTTTGTGCAGTGTGTATAATACATCAATTTCTAGCATTTCATTTGATACCTGCAGTATGCAAATATTGCACTGAATAGACTAAAATCAAATCAACCTGTTATATAAAACATATAATTAATATTTAACAATATTCAATAAAATTAAAAAAATAAAAATAAACAAACAATAGTGATGTTAAATGCAATTTTGGAATAACGATCAGCTTGACCTATAGCGGGTATGCATGTTGTGGTAAGTAAATCAATGTATTATTATTATTATTATTATTATTATTATTATTATTATTATTATTATTATTATTATTATGTTTTAGCCAGAGATTTCCGAATTGTGTGTTTCACAGATGCAATGTGTGATGCTGCAGCTGTCACTGAATAAAATAGTTTTCATAAACTTGTGTCTAGTTTATATAGATTACATTCCAAAGTACTGTAATCTCTTTTGGAATAAGTATTTTAGTAACACTCCTGTACTATGTTAAAATCGATATTTACTTGAACAATTATATTTTGTGTGCCCAATTAATCGATTGCTATTTCAGGCTTAACTGACAGACCTACTGGATTGTACACATGGGTGTACAATGCGAATAAAAGATTATTTTAAATTGAAACAAAATGATTTCAGGGTTTTTTTTAAATTTTATTTTATTATTTTTAACTTGGTCTACTTAGTAGCCTAGACAATTCACACAGAATAAATCATGGTCCTATGCAGATGCTCAGAATGAGATGGAGGGGATACTGACTGTCTATTGCTCCCAATACGCTGGGAAAATCAGAAACGTCATAGAAATTTGTTTTCAAGGCTTGTAAGTACACCCTGACTTTGGTGAAAATTAGGTATTTGGGTGTTCGTCTCAAAAATGCATTGAGTCCAACTGGCAACAGAGGAGAAAAACCAGACTGAGAAATGCATGTTATAAACAATTGCAACTGTTTAAAACATGCTTTCAAATGTTCTTAACACATTAAACCATTAGTTAAAATGATGTTAACAGTGTGAGTTTGTTTAGTACATTTCCTGCTACACTTCCAACTGGTTTGCATGTGGTTTGCAACGATTGCGACAGACGCAACGCTTTAGTATATCTACCCCTAAGTGTTGTTTTTGCAGTTCTTCTCTCTGGGTATTCCTTCACATCCAGTGTTTCTGTATTTCTATAATTATTTTCTTTATTATCTCATTTTACATCAAACTTGCAGATTTAAATAATTATCCATGTATGTTGAAATATTTTATGGGGCTTTATGCATATCAAAATCATTTATTGGAAAAATAGTATGTGAGTATGAAGACACATTGCAATTCATTCTAGCAGACTGTCCACCCACAGTCCACTCATTTTAATTAGTCCTCTTCTTTCTTTTATATCTGTGTTGCACTCTGTTGATGAATAGTGACTAGAATAATTACTGTAGCTACGCTGTTTATAGTCTCAGGGGTTGTATGCAAGTGCTGTTTTCTCCGCACTTGTTATACAATGCATGTTCACAAACAATGTTTTATTCCTAGTTGAAAAAAAAGAAAAAGAAACATTGATTAGGTTGAAAACCGCTGCACTTATACTTGAGAGACTCATAGTATACTGTGGCTTATTCCATTGGGTCACCACTGTGTTTCACTACAATTTCCATTAACGTTTTTAATTGCTCATTAACACTGGATCCTGCCCATAACATTTTCTGCCAATGCATTAGTATGATTCTATTACTATTTGTATCTGAAATACAGTGCCTGCACCTTCAAAATGATTAAGTGTTAAAGAATACTGCACAAGTCCTGGAACAGAAACCAATGTAACTCAAATATCTTAACAAAGGGCTCGGAATTAATAATCTACAGCAGCAAGAATTTTCTACCTTAACTTTGTGTTCATTTTTTTTAATGATTTTCCCCAACAAAATTGCTACATTTAGAATTTTAAAGATTTTGTAAGAAAAAAAAATCAGCTGGGATGTATACCATCATATACAGTATTATCTTGTCCCCGCTACCATTCTATGGACTATCCGAAGGGCACCGGCAGGTATATATTTCAGGAGATGTTACAGTCAAGCTTCCTTTCCCCTTCACCACTACACAACTATTGGTTCAGACAGCCTGTAAAATACTGGTGGTGTGTAGGAGAGCCAGTACTCTAACAGTACGTGCACCTGCCATGCTCATAGCACCTGGAAGTGGGAGAGGCATTCAGTCTGACAATTAAAAATGTAACACATATTAAGACTATCAGTTTAAAAGCACTGTCCCTATTCAACTTCAAAAATCACATGACCTAAATAAGGATGCCATATTAGTTCAGAAATCACTGTCATGGTCAGCAAAACATTTAGCATGGTTTATAACACTGCCGCAAATGGCTCAAATGGTTTCTTATATACAAGGCTTTGACATCAGTAGCAGCAGCTTTGCAAAAACAACTGTCAGAAAGGGGTTATTATATGACATCCATGCTTGATCTAGAGAATCACGCAAACCATCTGTGCACCGAGTATGAAGGCAATGTCACTAAGTGTTAGGTCTTCATCACAAGGAAACCAAAAAGTCACATGACCCCAATAGGCAGCCATCTTAGGTCACAGGTCAAAGTGAAGGATGCCGTTAGATTTTGCCCGTGGAGTTTACATAACACTGAAAATGTGAAGTTGTCATCTTATGAGATATTAGCAGGTGCTGCGTCACTATGATTACCATAAAAGTTATTTACGGTACTGTGGCGGAGTGTCCCGTCCCTTTGTATTATTCTTATGATTTATTATATTTGTATTACGAAAGCCGTCGCCATTATGTGTTATTGTTTTGTGTTTATTTTAAGAACCTCGTGAAGATGCGTGACTGATCAGCTACTGAGTAGTTAATATGCTTCACTGACTTCGATACAAATCAAATCTGACTATCTTCCAGACAACGAGGCAGAACTGAAACTGTAACTGAAACACTGACATGGAAGACTTGAATAATACATACATGTTACTGTACACTTGTGTTCCTTTACTGAGAATAATATAAACTCTAATTATTGCTGTTCTTTGTTGGCCATGCAGATTATAACACTTATGCTAGCCACACAGTAATTATGTCACTTGATTTACTCATTCATGCACTGATAATTTTCAAATATGTATTATAATTGCAAGGCTGGGTTCCAAAAGGTTCTTCTAAAAAGACATTATCAGGTTTGGACGTTTGTATGAAATATATTCCTTACTAAAAAAAAAAGAATGGTAACTTGAACAACTCAAGGGTTTTTTTTTTATTTGCAATTATGTCTGAGCAAGTAAAGGAGGTTAAACCTTAGCTTTTGTTTCTCTAGTGCTTTTTATTTTATTTTTAGAACACCAACTGTCCATAACTGTTACCAATATCACGTGCTGTTCATAAGTCAATGCCAAATCATTTACATGCAGTTGCTGTATGCTGCCCAAACAGATCCCCCGTTTGATTAATTTAGATCAATAGCTGATTTAAACACAATATTTTGCTGGTCTTTTACTTGAGTGTAAAATGAATCAATACTAATATTATTCCACCTACAGTATTTTGATAGTATACAGGCCATGTAGTGTGTAATATATTCGCTATTAGGTGACCTTCACTAACATGACCATCCCCTGCAGATCTCACAACAGGAGGTACATTAACCTATGTCAAATGAGTGTGCTCTTCCTGACAACTACATTTAACAGCAAATGGAATTCCATTACATTGCAATATATTGTTATTTACTGTTCCAGAATTTGGATTAGATTCTATGTAAATGAAAAAAAACTTGCAAAGTACACCAGTCTCTGGATGTAAGGTATTTCACTTTTTAGCTCAAAATAGATTTGTGCATAAATATATACATATATCTATGTGTCTGCTACCTCTCTGCACAGTAGACAGCATTTGTTTCTCTGACCTCAACAATAAAGGTCGTTACACGCGTGCTGCGACCAGCGAGTATGAGCTGCAATGCAACTACAATAGAAGGGCACTGGTGCAATGCAAATTAAATACCGAATTCCATTTTTAACATGATGTAACTGAGCAAACAGAGCTCTCCCACCAAGCATGCATTATACTTGGAAATGATAGAATACAAAATAAATCAGGCAAAATAAAAATACAGAATATTTTAATAACCAAAATATTTTAATAACTAGCAATGGCATGGCAGTATTTTGATCTGCCATTGTTAGACTGATTTTGTAGACTCCCATGTCTTAAATTGTTGTGTTTTGGGTTTTTTTTTCTGCCTGGGTGGGAAAGTACCACAAAAGAGAATTGTATTTGATTGTTTATTGTTTATTGTGTTGACGGTTCTAGCTTTGCTTAACATTTTTGTATTCAACACTAGAGAGTGTTGTTTTTTCTAACAGGATATCATTTTGGATTCTTTCTGAATTTATTTTTCATTCTTTCAAACCCAATATCAGAATAACAAGGCACATCGCACTGTTCCAAATTACACTGCGTTTCCAAAACATATGCAAAACTTGATCTAAGGAAGGTCATTCTCCAAAATTCAACCCCCTTGGTTATTTGGCTATCCTCATTGATGGAAACTACAGTGCTCCGTGAACATGTTTACAGTACCAGCACATGAAGAACTGAACCTGGAAAAAAGTAAACCTTGATCATTTGAGATAGACGTGGTCATTGATTAGAGCCATCTGTTTAGATTATAGTATCTGAAAGACTTTTTTAAATCAATGTCTGTCAAGTCTTTGGTGATGTAAGTACATTTTCTATCTTGGCAAAAGATTAATTTATTTATTTTTTGCATCCCTATGTATAGATAAAATTAGAAAAACAAATCCTCAAAAGGTATCCAAACGATAAACAGAATGAATTACACAATAGATAAAGTTGCAAAACCTTTGCTATGATGCTTCTAAAATCAATATTTTTTTGCCATTAGTTGGTTCTATTCTGCAACCTAATATTTACCCTGATGCAATGCCAAAGCTGTCTAGAAGCAGTGTCAGTGAATTATCAGCTTTCAGTTCACTCAGTGGCTATTTGTTTTTTTTATGCATCTATGTTGGGTATGTTGCAATTATTCATCTAACTTGTCTCTGCTGTGTTCATAAGTGTCCAGTATACACAGCATTTGTCATTTTATTTGTTTTAGATATTGATTGCTGTCTTTGTCATCAGGCTGCACATTGAGGTAGATCATCCATAATTTATATATTTGTTTTCAATGTACAAAACAAACATAATGGTAACCATGGCAATGTTTTCCTTGATATCCGGTATCTCTTCATTATGTACAGCATCATTTTTACTGTTGCATTATGGGTCACAAATAGTACCATAAAGCCTCAATTTACTTGCAAGATAATGAGTTGATGAGCTAGTTATGTTGCTCTTTTGAAAAGAGAAATTAGCATTTATTCCAGACAAGTGATCTGTAAATGTATTTGACAGAAGTGTTTCCATAACAATGCAATGATAAATACTAGACATGTGTGTACTTTGTAATAATATTATTCAGTCATGATGAGGTTAATGTTTGTTTTGTAGCCAATAGGTTTGCTACTTTTACTTCTATTGACTTATAATTAGGGCTTCTGATTTTTGGTTTTAACCAATAAAACACGATAAAACACCCCAAAAAAATGAAATCGGTGGATAGCCTATAAATACCGGAAACCACAGGAAAAACTGTGGAAATGGTTAATCAATTCACATTGACTTTACCCTTTTCCCATTAAAAAATAAAACCTACTACAAAAATAATAATAAATACATTTCCCAGTGCTGCTGGGCAATGTCCCACCTTCCTGACTTGTATATATCATTGATTCGTTCTGAATACTTTAAACCCGCCCCAACTACTGAGTGACAGCACAATCCTACATTTCTATTGGAGACTCCGCTTGCGAGATTTAAAACAAGATTACAATAAGGAATGGAGGCTTGTTAGCGGGATTTAAAGCTGTATTACAGTTAAGATACGGAGGATTTAAAACAGAAATAAAAAACGCTCAAGCATTTTGGAAAGTAACCGAAAACACTAATTTGATAAAGTATATCAAAAACGAAAGCCCCCCCAAAAAACATTTACATAAAACTCGAAAATAGCTAAAAAATAAGCACCAATAATTAATAAAAACTGAAAAACAGAAGCCCTATTTATAATAAACATGTTTAATAGATATAACAATTAAACAAGTGATTCAGCAATTACTAATGCAATCTAACCAGGATCAAATTAACATTTTGGCAAAAGTACCAAACAACCATGTGAATTTAATGTAACAACAGGACTCCTGCTCAGTTATTCAAAGTTTACGTCACATGAGTTTCTGCTCCTTCAATTGCTCATATCACATAAAACATTTTATAAGTCTACATATGTTCAGTACTATAGAAACTAAATGTAATAGTACACAGACATGTCAACCCCTATACTGAGAAAAACAATTTAATATAATATACTTTTATTGATTTTCAGTTTCTTCTCAGTTAGTGTGTGAATGTGATTATTATTATTGGTCAACATTATTAAAACAAAGCGTCATTTTACAGAAATACAAAACCAGTGTGTGGTGCTCCCCGTCACTGACTAAAATTAAGGTGAAATAAAGAGAGACAGACATATCATCAATTTCCAATTGTTCTGCTATTTCTTACCATATGGCGTCTTTCTTTTTATTGTCTTTATAACCGCTAACACTGGCATCATAAAGAACATTATATTTTACGACTTTAATAATTAAACTCTCAATGATGTCCATTTCTCTTTTATTTCTGTGGTAATTTCTGCGTGAATGAGACAGTGAGTCTGACAGCCTCTCCTTCGACTCTCTCTGAGTAATGAAGTGTTGTGTACCGAAACATAGAAGGTTCGTGCAGACAAACCATCAGTTTGAGACAAGGCAATTCTATCTTTGGAGTAAGAGGGGGTTTGCGTAGCTGGTACAGGAATGTAGAATGGTAATGTACACCTCTTCATGGTGACCCCTCTCCCCAAAATGAAATAATACGCTTGGGCAGTTGTATTGGATTTAACGCTGTATCATGTATGAAGGGTTTCGCAGCCTCGCAAACAATAACAAGCTTATGCACAAACGTGAGAATCCATTGCATAGCCGTGAGACTCTCAAAATTGTGAAAAAACGTGAGTTTGACGGGTAAACTTTGAGACTTGACATCCATGAGTACACTTCACTTTGACCTGTGCCTTAATATGGCTGCCATATTGTGGTTTATTGTGGGACTTGGTATCTGTATGATAAAGACCTATTGCTTTGCTGTTAGCTTAAACTGTAAACAACTGTATTTGATGATTCCCTGGGTCAAGTTCAGTCATGGGTATCATAAACATAATGGTTATTTTCCGAATGTTATCAACGTTGCACAGAACTCAGCTTCATTTTTTATAAAAAATATGTTTTTAACAACATTTTCTTTATTTTGTTAAACATATTATTACAAATAAAATACAAGTTAGGGTCTCAGATTAACACAGGTCATTTAAAGACAGGCATCTATTTCATAGTTCAAATAAAATACATTAAAATGTATTTTATTTGAATATATTTTATAACATTTTAAATGTGTATCACCGGTAACTTTACGCAGTATTATTTAAAGACTTCCACTTTATTATTTTATCTTTTTGTCAGATTACATCAATACAGTATCCTCAAGCTACTATTAATAATCTACAAAACTGTATTCAGTACTAACATATTGGATTCAGTTCAAAATACAGTAAACTATGTCACTTTTTTCCACCATGCACATTTACTGTAGTTGATCACAACATTGGTACTGGTGAAAGCAGTGTTTTATCTGTTACAAAATAAGTTTTTTTTTTCTTGCGTAGTAAAACTTGTCCAATTGCTATCAAATTTGGCTACAACATAGTATCAAAGAAGGAGTTGTCTTAAAAAACATTCTGCAAGATTCCTATATAGAATATTCTTATATAGGAATGCGTAGAATGTTGATGTTATGTTATAAGAATTGTAATAGAAAATAACATACACTGTTAAAAAATGCCAGATAATTGCAGAAAATGCAGCACTGTAACTGCTACTTAAACTCAACAGATACTGCATGTATTGCTAGATAAAACACAATGAAATAATTTACCATAGCTATATATATATATATATATATATATATATATATATATATATATATATATATATATAGTAAATACGGACTGGAGAGGAGGACTATAGTGGAAAATTATTATAAAACACTGACAGTGACGTTTTAATCACCATTTTAGTTTGTTTTGTAATTCATTTTCTGTTAACTCACAGAGGCGATGTTCAGCCATTTTCTCTTCTTCAAAGGGACTTAAGGTATTTCTTTGATAGTATCAAAAAATGGGGAATAAACAACAGCTTTTCTGTCTATCCCTAGCGTTTCTGTACATTTTTCACATATTTAAGTGTTTGTTCAACTTGACTTTTTGACGTTTTGGCTTATTCAGCTTTGATGAAACTTAGTTTGGACTTCCTTAAGGCCAAGTTATTAACTATCAGAATTGGGAAATTGGATATATCTGTGCATACAGTGGATATAGGTCATGGTGATATACTTTTGCATGGTACTGTGAACTCAAATTTTGTATTTACAGCCTTGCTTGTGCATTAATTATTATTATTTGTTAAGCCTTTATCCAAGGCAACTTAGAGACTAGGGTGCGTGAACTATACATTAGCTGCAGAATCACTTACAACAACGTCTCACCCAAAAGACAGAGCACAAGGAGGTTAAGTGACTTGCTCAAGGTCACACAGTGAGTCAGTAAGTGAGCTGGGATTTGAAATGGGGACCTCCTGGTTACAAGCCCTTTTCTTTAACTACCGGACCACACAGCCTGCTAATGTCCAAGATATGTTTGTTTACATTTATGACAATACCACACTAACCATGTGTTGTATTAAGGCAACACATACACTGCAGACCAACCATTATTCCCCAGACTTTGTTTTTCCTTACATTTTGAGGCCACGTGTGATAATACATTGGGAAACCAGCTCTTTTGTGTTGCTGTACATTTGCATATCTAATTGCACTGACTTCCCTTGATGACGTCAAAATCACACTGCTGGTGATCAGAATACCAGCTGATAATGAAAACGCACACACACACACACACACACACACACACACACACACACACACACACACATTTATAATGCGCCATTGGGAGTTGTATTGTTTTATAACAATGCAACAATGCACTTTATACTATAAATTATTGGTAAAAACAGGACAGTGGAACCTTTAAGACATATTTTATATAAATTACATATATTATAAATTTTTTATATAAATTCAATATTACATATATTGTCAATATGTTCAATTGGAACTCCACCTAAAGTATTTCTCAAATTTGCAAAAAATCTATTTTCTATTATTTTGTTGCATACAATTGTATTTCGATACCTTGCATTTCTGACTTGACTTTTAAACAGAGAAGTGAAATCCAGCCTGAACACGTCGTACAGAAAAATGCAAATTGTATTAAATGACATTGTACAATATCTATTAAAAGCAATGTAGATCATTTAGAAGTTAGCGAGGACCCCCTGTTGATAGTTATTTTGTCTCATGTGGATCTCTGCAAATATGCAACTAGGCTTGAGTTATGTGTTGTGCATGCAGCAGTACTAAATAATGTAGTTATTAAAAAGCTTGTTATCTTATTTGCTTTTTTTTAATGGGAATGGTTGCTTCTGATGAATAACTATTAAAATAATAATTAACATATATTTCAAATAAATTAAGGCCCTTTCCACACTACATAACCGATCTCGAGAACTGTACTCAAAAACGGTTTAATTATTCCAGCTCAGTGTCCACACTAAAGTACCATTTCATGTTTAGACAGGCTTAATGTGACATTATCCCACCATGCACTGTATTTTATGTTTACAACCTGGCAAGTATGGAGCCCGAGCCAACATAAAGAAAAGCACTTCTTATCATGAACGTGCTTAGCCTTGATTTTGTCATCTGATCCTGTCGCTTCGTGATCCACCATTTTACAACAAGCCCCAGAAACTGTATATGGTATGCAGTATTGATAGTCATTCTCAACCCATTCAGGCACCTGAGTACTGTATTTGTAATGTCCATGCACCAAAACATATCAGAATGCATTTGGGGATACACAAAAAATTTATTTCGGTATGACAGCATCCACACTTCTGACAAACCGTACTACCTGATGCAACCTAATTTAGAACCGGACTCGAGACTACCCCCCCAGGTGGTCTCGAGTCAGTTTCTCGATTACGGTATTAAACGCTGCATAGTGTAGACGCTAACTGTATTTAGCACTTTTAAGCTGGTTTAAAGCTTGTTTTTAGACATTAAAGGCATAGTGTGGACAGGGCCTGAGAGAGAGAAAATGTTCCAAACTGTTTTTCTTTTTTACTTTTTCTTTTCTGCTACTTTTAGCCCTTTTTTTAATACTGACTTGCATGGAGCCAGAGTGCCTGTTGGCGTTTTTTAGCATCAACACAGCTTAGCTATAAACTGCTTTGACAGCACCAGGTAACATCACTGCAGCTTTCTTCATTTCTACAGCTGTTTATAGCATCAATATACCAGAGTTGCAACTCTTGAAGGAGATAACAGTAGGTAGCCAGGGGAAAATAAATGCTGATTTCCCAACTAGAAAATAAGGCTTGAGTATTTTCATCTTACAGAAACTGACTTACATTTTCAGACCAAACTAGAACAAAAAAAGCCTCCCCTGGGGCATAATCTAAGGGGAATGTCATGTCAGATCAAATAGTTTGGAATCATGAAGTAAAATGGAAATGTAAAAAAAGATCTGTACCATTTATGCTAAAATGGTGTGGCAGTGAAAAGGTCTTTTCTACTGTACACCACCTGTAATGCAACACTGTTGAGAGAATCACAGAATACAGCAGTATACCAACTACAGGGACTGTATGAAAGCTAATTCTGTATCATTTAATATGTCCAGTTGTTAAAACCACGTGGCACTGAAATGGTTAATGTTTACTGGACACCACCTGCAATGATATTGAGAGAATCATACAATGCAGTGGTCTACCAACCATATATAACCATGGGCTGTATGTATAAAGTGTGTTGGTATCATGGGGTTTGGGGACAAAATCGCAACACTGTTATTTTGTATTTAACTTACATGTGATGTATAAACCCATCTTGTTTGTCGCTGTAATATGCTGCGAAGGAATTCTAAACAGCAATATGGAAGTTCATCATACACTCACTTGCTTTATTAGCATATATTACATAAAGTAAAATTAAGGTAAGTGATGGACCATTTTCATATTCAAGTACAACTTAGTTTCCAAGTTTGTATTGTATTGCCATGAGTTTTCAAAAGCCAATTCCTCAATATGGCAGCCGTATTAGTTCAAGTGCTTCCCACCTTTGAAAGCACCATGACAACTAAAAAATATAAACAGGCCACAGACCGACCTTTGAGACTGAATTTGATATTGCAGAAAGGACATAAAATTACCTTGTCAGATGTGTAAAAACAACATCCAATATCTCCCAAATTGAGTTTTAATTGGTTATGTAACTTAAACAGAATTCTTTTAATTAGCTGAAAAAAATCCAGTGATCAGACTGGACAGCAAATTTACCAAGGGTATCTCAGCACAGTCAGACAGTTGCAAACTTAGCAATTGCTTGGAAATACAGCATTTAACTAAACCTCAGAAATAGGATCATTGTAAGTTTTTCTTACCAACATAATTAGGTATCAAGGAAATCTGGTTCATGATACTAAGATATACGTAATAAGCTTAAGTTACAATTTCTGTCATCACAATTTAAAACAAGCTATTTTAACATGTGGCTCAAGTTTCTTTAAAAGTTGCCATGTCACAGTAGTACACAAAAAGGTGGAATTATAACCTGCCAGTAGTGCCCTTATTCGTTTTTAAACAATTGAATTGGCCAAGGGTTTCCACAGACCAGGAATGTTTTTGGCAACTTATCCTACTGTAAAAGTGAACAGCATGGAACCGACTAATACCTTGTTTCCACCTGACAGACCGCACAGGATACCCTAACAGTGTGTCTGTATCCATCACAATCGCTGGGATTACTCACGTGGAAAGTACTCAATTCACAATGCTGAATACAGGCTCTGCACTCAGAGATTTTTAATAAAATTAAACTATTTTGCTTTGTTAACTTAGTTTCTAAAAAATGTTTACATAAACCTATTCTGTTGTGTACAGAATAGTATAGGTACCAGAAGGAGACTTTGCTGCTTATATTGATTTTAAATCAGTTAAGCATGTTAAACGTCGAATTCCCCAAAAAATATAAGTTCGACTGAAATAAATTTACATAGGATAAACGTTGGTAAAAGCACTCGGTATTTTTTATTTTCTTACCAGAAATAAAAATTTAGAAATCATCTCTAGTTTGTGTAGTTTTTATACTTGCTGTCTGTCCCGTCTCTGTTCCGCTCCGAATGGCTAAGGGTTGCTGTCAGTAATCTCAGTGGTCCCTTAGCAGGCTACTGTAGTTTCACTGTCATTTCATCCTGTTCTGACAGATCATGTTGACTGAAGCAGTGCTAGAATGCTCTCATTTGTTTAAATGACTGTCAATCACCAAGACCTGAACCGACTGTGCACTTTCATTTGCCAGCTACAGCGCCTGTCATTCAAAGCTCCTACTTTGAAATTAGCGGGTTAAGATGTAGGTAAGCTTTTGCTATAGGTATACGGTGACAGTTACTAGTCTGATTTGAAAATGGGCCACAAGAGGAAAACACTTAATGAGTATTGTGCACAATACCTTGACCAACGTCTGAAGTCTCTGTGGCAGGACGAAGCGGGCCCGTCTGCCTTGCTTTCCAATGACTCTTGCCTCTTTTCCACTGTACAACGCGCTGGGGCTACACCGAACCTGCACGGTGCTGTTAAGGAGAGCCTGGGTTGTTTTTTACAAGGTATAGCTCTGCTGTGACCCAGTGTTATTTCAATTAAAATGTTGGTAACCATGGTTTTGTTGCATGTTGAATATAATAAAAGGGTTTTGTTAAATGAGACGTTTCTCAATGGTATAAAAAGTCTGTTTTTTTTAAGGCATTTTCACCTGTTTCACCTGTTCTCAGCTTGAATTGAAAAATAAAGATTGAAAAAAAACGGCAAATTCTTTCTAAAATAAACATCGATATAAATTTGGCAAAAAAATCAAAATCAAACAGTAGCAAGCCTATTTATAACCTATGATTATGAAGGCTGTTTTATAAAAGCATTATGGTGCTTCAGGGGTTGTGTGATGTGCAGATATCAGTGACTAGTCGTCAGAGGCCCTTCTCCTGTACATTGTTATATCTCTCAGCACATTACTCCACCCTTTCGTGCCATTATGCTAGAGTGTTGATTATTGTTATGGCTATAAATCTGAATTGTATCACTTACAGTAGTAGGACTGTTAATACTTTACCATTAAGAATAATTGACAAATAAAAAGACAACGCATTTTGAGAAAACATAATTCTAATTGAAATAATCGTATTGTCCAGGCCTGAGAATGACTGTTGTCATAGCAATGAAGAAGACCTCTTTCTCCCTCTCTCTCTCTAATGAAAGGATTATGAGTTTGACTGGAATGCTGGTTTACTGTTGTTAATAAATGTAAAAATATAATCTTCCTTCTAGAAAAGGATGATCCTGTAGCATTCCCTTTCACCCCACATTGCAGAAGGATTTACACCCTTCACTTCAACATGACTGGTTATGGTTTGTTTGTGTAACTTTCATTCATTGTACTAGATAAATGTATTTCAAGTCATCGCCTTTGAAGTGCAAAATAAAAGACCGCTTTTATATCTGTAACCTTTCCCCATAAGCTGCAGAATGTCATTCTTAGAACAACCACAATGAACCAGCAGCAGCTTTCCATGATTAAAAAGTCAATTTGGAAACAAATCATAAGGGATCATAAGGATGGAAAAGATTACTTTGGGAAGCCTTGGTGTCATTTGCCAGTAAATACTGAAATACCTGAATTTCTTGAGGCCATGTACTGGAAAACCACTGGGACCTGAATAGCCTGCCAAATCCTGCGTGTGAGGCGTCCGTGGACAAATTGAGGTCTGGAGCTGCTATGAAATCAGGGTAGAGAAGAGTGTTCTTAGTTGCGTAATGGCTTGCACTGCGAGGTTGGAGATATCAGGAGAAAGTCACCCAGTAGGTCCAGGACAAAGGGGATGTGGCAAGTGTTTAACAGAATCCAGCAGAGTGCTTCCGTCAGTGAGTCGAATATCTTGGAGCTGCTGCAACATCCGAAAGTTAATTAAGCTGAAAAGTAGAATGAGTCTTGCCAGAAATCCCAAATAAATGTCTCTGAGAGGGGTGAATGGGCATGACTTTAAAGGCATCTGTGATGTCTGCTTTTGCTAGCCATGCCTCGTGTCCTGCTATTTTTATGCATTTGATGGCATCTGAGAGAGTAGTGTACTGCAGTGAAAACTGGTCGTGAGGGATAAGTGCGTTGATGCTGCTGGTGGATTGGCCGCGAGGAGCTGATAAATCGAACAACAACCGAACAGTCTTTGAAAAGCAGCTGGTTTTGCACTGGAACTTGTGCTTGCCTGGGGCTCTTTCGCTTTGGTAGGGAGAACGCCGAGCCATGGCTTGGTTGTGATGGCAGAGGATATGATACGAGCCTGGGCGCGATGTTGATTGCTGCAAATAGCTGCCCAGGCTGTATATCCTCGGATTCGATTGGAGAAAGATCAGAATCCATTGTGGTAATTCTTCAGAGATGTTATTCTGGTATAGGAGATGCTATTTCCGCTTATTCAAATTATAAATAGCTCAGCCGGTCAAAAGGAAAAACAAATGCAAGACAAAGTCCAGAAGTAAGAGTCATGCTGATATAGGTGAATATAGACTGACAGATATGATAGCCAAAGAGAAGCTAACATTCTGCCCACCCGAGACTGACATATTGGCAGGGCGTAAGCTCGGGAGTCAGGTTTCAAGACCGAGCGGAGGTTGAACTTTACTACCCAGAACTATGTGCGGCTGGCCTCATCCGGACTATGTGGGAGGACTGGATTGAGGTAGGAAATGGAGATTGTAGTGAATGAGGGGCCCTCTCCGACACCCCCGAATTTTGCCTGAAGGCTGACATTAAAAAGCAAACTCAAACACAAGGACCCCGACAGACACAACTTGAACTCATGAGTTTCTCACACTAGACTTTAAGCTTATTACACAATCCAGTATGTTTTTTAGACTGTTGTCAAGGAAAATAATACAAGTTGTATTAATATCAAATAAGCCCCATTGTATTTATACTTTAACTTATGCCATGTGAGTTTCAGTTTCTGTGCCAGATTTTTAAACTTTATGTCACCCTTACAAAGTTGTATAAAAATTATTATTTTATTTTTCTAAAAGGAGAGGAAAGCTTTTCATATTATAAAACAGGATACACACACAAAAAGCATTAACATTTTCTTGAAAAAAAGAAGAAACCTTTTAAAACTCTTGACAAAGACAGATAACACGACTGGTTACTTCAGTGCATTAGATAATACTGCCATTACTTTCTGTACTTCAGTCAGAATACCTAATGGACAGACTTGCTGCCAGGCGGGTAACTTCTTTCTAAATCCATTTTATGTTCCAAATTGCTTCGTCAATTAGTTTGGTTAAAACACCACAAAGACTGAAATGTTGTTTTAAAAAAACAAAACAACACACACACAAAGTACCCAGCAGATGGCTATATTGTTCCCCTTCCCCTCAGTTTTAAGTAATCTTTGGTTATTTCACAAAAGAAGACATCTGCTGATAAAGAGAACAGTGAACAGTGATGCAATCATGTCCCTGCTGGCAGTAGACTGTAAGAAAGGGGGTTGTATTTTAGAAGATGACCAGTTGAGCATCAACATTTACAGTCAACAATATGACTACCATATAGCCAAGGCCTCCAGAAAATGCATCTGCTCACTCCTCCACAGTTTTGTATTTCAGTGTGTCAGAGTATCAGCACAGCATTCATTTCACGTGGTTGGTTAACATTCACTAACATCTGAAGGAAATCTTTTCAGCCATTTTAGAGCAATGACAAGAAAACAAAGATGGCAACCAGCAAGAAACCTTCTTTATTACGCTTAGTGTAATTAACATCAACACAGAAAATAAGAATTCTGCCACGTTTGGTATTTCCTTTGACTGATTGTGTACACAAACATGTTTTGAGTAATGACCGATGCAGCCACATTCACAGGAGGGTTAGTCAGTATGCCTTTATGTGAATCGTACTTATTCATTCATTATGCATAAAAAATTAGAAGTCTTGTTTTTGTAATATTGATATGTAATGCTTATAAATGCTTAAAAAATTGGTGGAAAAGTTTAATCAGAGTATAAGCAATTGATCTAAACAGTTCTAAATACCATCACAGTTTAGATATGCTAAGGCAATGTGTGTATTAATAATCGAACATCTAACAATGCATGGAGTCTCTAGTGCATGTACGCCTTTAAAAATATTAATTTCAGGGAGGATAATATTTTAAAGACAACAATGTTAGATAAATTGTATAGACCCATGTTTGTCAAGTTAAACATTATATTAACAACATCAATCATGTTGAAAAAACATATTTCACGGATTGCATACTAGAGTTAATATTTATACTCTGGGACTTAGATTGTGCAGGTGTTCAAATAAAATTCCATAATGTTACACTATGTCATAATCTATTGTAATAATTTGTGCTAAGCACTCATACTGTTTAAATGCCAGCCAACAGCCTTGCCCTCAGAGGTTTTTTTAACTAGGCCCTGGGCGCAGATAATCATGAATATATATATATATATATATATATATATATATATATATATATATATATATATATATATATACACACACACATACAGTAGATGCCGCTTATTATCAATCCTGATATAATTTTCGGTTATTATCATTTTTCTGGGAACCAATCCCGTCCCATAGACTTTAATGCTAACGGATTTCGGATATTAACAACGCCATACTGCTTAATGACAACTTTTTCAAACGTTTCCATGGTTACAGAATGAGGGGGAATGCAAAACGGGCACGCATTTCAGCTTCCCTGTACACATCGTAACGTACTGAATTCACCCCTGTATTATTAAAATTGCAGATAGCCTACACAGTATTTAGTAGACGGGGATGATCTGTACATTTATATCCGCTGATTGTTTATGTGTAGACCTAATGGCTTCTAAATGTGTAGCCCTCTATAACCGATAAAGTTCGGATTCTGGAGGATCTATGTGAACCTGGAGCTAAGCAAGTGCACGTAGCTGAAAAGTTTGGCATTTCAAAATCTGCCGTTTGCCACATTCTAAAGATGAGTGACAACATTATGAAGGAGTATGAAAACAGCACAAACCAAGACCGTAAGCGTCAACGTGACGGAAAGGAAGCAGCAGTTGGAGATGCTTTATGGCTCTGGTACTGTCAGAAACTAGCGCAAGGTGCTCACATCTCCGGACCCGTTCTGAAACAGAAAGCGACTCAGCTAGCAATAGAGCGGGGAAAGGAGTTCAATCCATCAGATGGGTGGCTCAGTCATTGGAAAACCCGACACAACATGGTTCAACGTAAAGAACACGACGAGAAATAAAATGCTGACCTTCCAGCGGCTGTCGAATGAATAACAAACACCTTACCTCGGATTTTACACGAGTTCCAGCCATGTAACATATTTAATGCAGTCGAAACTTAGTGGAAGTTTAGTGTTTACAGGGAGGAAAAAAAGCCATGGACCGCATTACATTGATGTGCTGTACAAACGTGGATGGGACAGAGAAGCACCCTCCTTTCATGATCGGAAAAAGTAAAAGCCCTCACTGTCTTCCAAAAGATCGCTCGCACCTTCCTGTGATCTACAGGAATTCTGGAAATGCCTGGATGACAAGTTCACTGTTTATAGAGTGCTGAAAAATTGGAATAGGGAGCTAATGCTATAAGACCATCACATATGCCTTTTAAGTGACAACTGCCCAGCTCATCCACGCAACATTGAACTGTCTCACATTGTGTTGCAGTTTGTTCCTTCGAAAACAACCTCTGTTATGCAACCGATGGACATGGGGGGTCATTAAAAACTTAAAAGGCCACTACCGCTCTTGTCTCAATGCATATCTCACCATCACATAACTGCCATGACCAATTAACGGCAACTACCTCCCCCCATACCAGAAACGGAAAATCCCATCACTGTGCAATATCGTGCATTTGTGTACATAAAAAAAGCTTGTGTACAGCATCCACAATGGCTACAAAAAGAATGCGTGTTCTTTTAAAATACAACAAAAATTAGAAATACTCTCAAGACGTGAAAAGGGAGAAACTGGGTAAAATAAGCAAAAGTACTACAATGGATATTAAGAAGGTCGAGCCAAATCTAAAAAGGTTTGTGGGATCAACAGAATCATAATGCAAACAAAAAATGCTTGACTCGATTCCTTATAGAACGTCACAGTCTATTAAAAGGTTTGTTATGCTGAGGAGTCTTTGTGGTCGCTGCCTTTATCAGCTGTTCGCATGAAAGACCACACAAACCACACAATTACATTAGGGTACTAAACACAATTAAATAATATGATTGTGATAATATTCTGAGATACAAGACTTAAGTGAAATATCTATTTATATAGTACCAAGCCTGTAAAATGGCACAATACCCCATACCATACACATATCAACCGCTGTTTGATCATTTATTCCTGGACTGAACTCTTGTCTCCTGAAAGTTCAGAACAATTATTCAATGTTAGACCATCATTCTTTAACTGGTTTCACTCAGTTAAACAACAAAGATGTATTCATCTCTCTAGCAAGAGGAATGTATTACTGTACCTGTGGGGCTTCATACTCAAACTGCAATTTCCACATATGCTAGAAAACTGGGTTAAGTTTGTTCATGGTTTGGTAAAACCTTAATTTGCAACCAGAAGACTGTGGGTCCCAAGAGAGTAAACATTCTAGCCTATCCCTACATGAAAACTTGAATGTATTCTTCCAGGAGACTGCACAGCTTGACACATGCTGAGGTCAGTTATACATGTGTTGGTGAGAAGGTTGTCAAGATTGTCCTTTCCAACATTCCTTTATTGCAGTCCAGCTGGCAATGCAGCAATGATTTCCTATGTAAATGCTTAAATATGAGGTGATGGAAAAATAGATAAAGACTGTGATAATGGAGGAAATATGCATCTCAGAGGTTTAAAGCTTTTGGTTGACTAAGATAAACCACTCCATGTAATAATGCCTTTATGCTGCTTGAAGATTATTAAATCCTATTAGGACACAAAGATTAATGTCTTTTACACACGTAATGGTATTTTAAGACAGATCATTACCAAGGCAAAATACAATTTAATTTTTAATGCAGTTATGCATGAATAGGTACACAAAGTAAACACTTTGCTAAATAATAAAGACATTGTATAATTTCACTGAGGTGAATGCACAGTATTTTCTCATGCCAGGCTGCAAAGGTCACCCTTTTATAGCTACTTTAAAATATCAACATTAGCTCGAAAGAAGTAAGTGGTCCATGGTACTTGTTGATAGACAACCAAGCATGCAGTAAGATATGCCATGTGTTATTGCTTACGTAAAATATAGGGTGCGGTGGTGTAATGTTTTACAGTCTTAGGAATCCAGAAAGTATGCCAAATACAGTAACTGATTTAACTGAGCACTGCTCACTTTACCTATCAATAAAAAGAGAGTATTTTTCAGGAGTTATCTGTCCAAATATATTCTTATTTCCTGAATTCTCATTGGAATTGAAAGGGATTCTTTGCCTAGTTATTGTGATTATTTGTGTAAAACTGAGAATAAAGGACTAGACATTTATAGACATTGTTTGTAGACAATGACGCTGGCTGAAAAGTGAAATACCAAAACTGTAACTGAAAGGGTTACATGACATAAAGCGAGTCCAAAACCGTGCCGACATCACCGTGAAGGACATCACCATTTACATCAAAACTGTGGTGAACCCCGCTCTGACTGTGTCGTGTGTCCGAGTTCCTGGTACGTGACGCTTTTGTGAACTTCGGAGAGTCTTCTGGGAATTGAATTATAATTCGGTGTGGTGATGTCGTTGCACTGTTATGTGCACTCACTGTAATGGTCGGTGCTGTAATATCAATCGCCGCGATGTCTGCGCAGTCTTGGACTCGCGGTAATGTCGTGATACGAACTGCAAGTACACAGCATACTGTAAGTGCAAACACTGAATTTCCAAACCACATTTAAAATGTATGGTATTGTTCACAAGCAAATCATAAATGTTTTAACGTGATGTCTGTTTATTTATTTATTTATTTATTTATTTATTTATTTATTAGCCAAATGGGGCAGGCTGCACTGGCGGTTCTTCAACACAACCTAAAAACTCTGTGTAAACCCAGTTTAAGAAAGCTGCACTATATCAGGCGTCGTGCAAGGCCAAATTGGAACACTGACAGAAACATTTAAATATACTGCACCTTTACAGATTTTAATATTAAAATAGGTCATTTGAATTTCTCTCTCAAAGAAAATAACATGTAAATCCAAATTGGGTGGGACTTATTTTTATTTGTGCATGTAAACCAAGCCATTGTCTACCAGTGGCTGGTACAAAGGGAGTAAGGAATTAATCAGGAAACAGCAGGTTAAACATCTAAAATCTATAGTGTAGTACTTGAAAAATCTGCATATACCCAACTAAAGTTATGTGTCATATAACACTGGTAAAGGCATAAGCTAAAAAGGCTGTTTACTTGACATAGGTTCATAGTTTTAAAACCCTAATATAAATTAAAGCAGTAGCATGATAAACACTGAACGCCTTTTAATTTTTTATTTTTTTATTTTGTATTTTTTTTTTTTAAAGGAGCTTGGAGCTTTTTTATAAATGAGAAATTGCATAGACGCGCATTGTCTTATATGTCTATCCTGCAGGTAAAACGTTTTTTTTTTTTTTTTGCTTATACAGTGGTTAGGTCATCTTATGTCTAGAAATTTAATTCAATATTACCATAGCTGACGGAAATAATGTGGGGCATAAAGAAAGTGTAATTTAAATCATTACTAAAATATCAAACTCCAAAACTAAACCAAAGTTTAGTTATTTATCTGCAAAAACCTCCCTGGTGACAAAATTATACATGTACTTAGTTATGCCACAATGAAAAATATAATGAATCTATTCAATCTGATATTCAGGAGTGTGAATATCCCCCTTGTCTCCTCTCTTGCAGTTATCACCTTCAATTTTCCCAATGTTTATCTCATGATACAGATAAATGTTGATGCTTCGCAAGATAAGTGCTTCCATTCATGCTCTATGTTATGCAGGAAAGCTTGCAAAATATATAGCAGCATGCCTAATGTTTATGTCTTCAATCTGGCTATAACTACACAGTAAGCACAAATATTAATATACTATTACTTTGATGCTATAATCACGTATTGCATGTTGGTGCAGTAATTGTTTTATTTATGGGATCTTGTGTAAAAAATGTAATGAAATAAAATGTCAGGGACAGATACAAAATACAATAACCAGAAGCAGCTCTAGGACTGCTGCTTTTCTAAATTTAAAAAACAAACAGCAGCAGAGCAACCCACATCGAAGAAGAAGAAAAACAGCTTGAACAAGCTGTAAAATCTTTACAGCGCAATATAAAATGATTCATTTGGTAGTTAGAAAAAGAACATAAATTCAAATCAAGATATTCCAGCCATGGTTATATATTCCAAAATAAATGTTGAATTTTTTTTTTTTTGTATTTTAGCATCAGTATTATAAGCACCAGTCTTTAACATACACAAAGTTACCAATGCACAGAATATTAGCAACACCC
Organism: Acipenser oxyrinchus oxyrinchus; assembly: GCA_030684275.1. Taxonomy (NCBI): domain Eukaryota; kingdom Metazoa; phylum Chordata; class Actinopteri; order Acipenseriformes; family Acipenseridae; genus Acipenser; species Acipenser oxyrinchus. The sequence goes on from CM060254.1 coordinate 44,213,645, forward strand.
CATCAACTGCATTGTGTCTGCCCATCAGAAACAGTGAAACAATAAATCATCAGTGGTTTCAAAGAAGCTCTTAGATTTCCATGTGAAAATCATTTCTCAGGTTGGACCATTTTCACAGAGCACACCATTTATTGTCCCAATAACCTGCATATTGCAAAAGAGCCAGTCTGATTTAAAAGGCTTGCTTAAAAACCACTTGCGTGTTCGTTTATGCTATGATGGCTTTTATAATATATGCAGCTTGATAGGAAAGCTCTCTGGTCCATTAACCACCACTAAACAATTACAGTTTCAGCTAATTATTCTTAAAAAATACTGCTCATGGTTTAATCTTTAGCTCAATTATGCAGTTATAAGTGTGACTTTATATTCTATCCTGATTAAAGCGAAATGCAAATATGTTCCATTTCCATGTCAGTGTTTATCGGAAGTATTATTCTCTACAATGCTGTTATGTTATAATGCATTTTTAAGCAAAATCTTCACAATTGAAGTGTTTCAAAAAAGAGTATTTAAGATGTTAGAACCAAATAATTTATACAATGGGAGTGGGGTATAATACACGTATAAAGACACAGTACATATCTATGTAATTTTAGGTCTAGAAATTGCTAATTCTAGCACAATTATTGTCTTAGTTTCTGTTCTTACTTTTCTGATGTAAAAGCAGTACAATCAATCACTTGAAATGCTGATTAACCTTAGAACAGACTTCATTTTGTGACACTGTTCAATAATCACCTGCTCTCCGATTCACTGAAACCAGGCATTCTAGAATCCACCAGATTTGGCTCTCTCTCCCCATTCATTTTCCTTTGTTGCAAATAGTTGCACAGCATATATTGCCAAAAAATGTCATGCCAATGAGGGGTATTGTTTTGTACAGCCTTGGCTTTTGCAGCTTTAAAGAAAAACCTTCAAAATCTTCCAAAAAAAATGGTATAATCAGCCCGTATAGAACCAAAGTTATAAATGTCCTGGAATATGCATGTACATCTGAAAAATCAGGTGATGCACTATGCCCTGCTGTACTATTGTTATCTCTGTACATAACATAATAGTGGATAACTAACTAGAAAACAAAAATAACCTATTCTAGATATTCTAGATATTTCACTGTTTTTAGTTTTAGCAAATGTAAAATTAATTTAAAAACTCCTCATTTAATGCTGTCCTCTATAAGTAAGATCTAAAAACACAATTCAATTGGTAACTATAAAACAATAACGTTGTTTTAAATTTTCTTTTTAAGGAAATGGAAAGAAATAAAACAAAATGGATATATTCATATAGGTGGGGGCAATACACATGGTTAAAAAAAAATCACTCCACCAGTCAATGTCAGGGAAAAATACACATCATAGACCATGGGGGATGAGGGCGTACTATAGTTATTGGAGCCTTGCATGAGAGGGAAGCTGTCCTGTCATTTCTTTTTGGGAATTAACCTGTGCATCATTTCCATGATGGTTTGCATCCTTGGGTGGCATACTATAACTCACCGGAAAACCCCAAAAATCTATGCCAATGACACAATGTGTCCACAATACCATCCTTTCCACCTTGCCTACTATTGCTTCCTGCCAAGTTTTTTTGCTCTATATAAACTAGTCAAGTGACTTTTGAACCACACTATAAGTAAAGATGGCTTAATTATGATAACACTGTAGGACAATATGCCATGCTAGTCAACATCCTTCTCAGTTATGAATTATGAAATATATGTTTTCTTACCTCTGTGAGGTGAGGCATTGGATTAAATCCACAAAGATTGCATACCACGTTCTTGCATTCTGTACAAGTGTTAAAGTTAGGTGGATCCTTAGAGCCAATGTTGAGCTCAACTTTACAGAGTGGACAGTTTGATTTAGGAGGTGCAGGGGGAGCACTGCTTCCTGCCACGGTCTTAGTTGCCTCCACCGGTGGTTTAACTTCTTTTTCAGAAACAGATTTTTTCTCCTGACCAACAACTGGTTGCTCTGGTTTCTGTGCCACTGGAGGTTGTGTTTCCTTTTTGGCAGGAGGGAGTTTTGGAGAGGACTGAGCTGAACTGGCTTCCTTGGGTGGTTGTTGACGAGTCACAGGCTGAGAAGGAGGTTGCTGTTTAGCAACGGGAACAGGCTGTTCTGCTGGCTTGTCTGCCATATTGATCAAATTAGATGCCTGACTGAAGAATGAAGATCCAAATCCAAACAGCTTGCCAGTTACAGTTTCTTGAGGAGTGGTAGGCTGCGGCTTAGGTGTCTCTGTTATACCGCCAATGTTTAAGCTGAACCGTCTTGACTGCTCTTGAGGTTTTGGGGGCTGCTGAATGGATTGCACTTGTGCAGGCTGTGTAGGTTTGGTAGCAGTTGGTACTGGGGAACCTTTTGTTAGCTGCTGTTCAGATTTTGCTGGCTCCAGTACTGGTAAACCAGTTTTGGGGTCAGTTTTAGGAGTCACACCCTTAGCTGTTTCTTTCAGTTGTGTTTGCACTTGTTTTGTGGGGTCTCCAGATTTTTGACTTTTTGCTTCCAATGATTGCTCTGTGGGTTTTGGGCTGGATTTCTGCTGGGGCTGTAATTTTGGATCAGGTTGCATTTGTTTTACACCAACTTGTGGAGGCTGTGAGGTTGGCTTAGTGGCATCTTGTACCTGTGTCGGCTGTTTTTGTTGTGTTGGAGGAGGGCCTTGGGGAACCTGTGAAGCTTGTTTGATGCCAGGAGCAGGAGAGGTAGACACAGTCTGATCTGGTGGTTTCTGCACCCCTGTTTGTTTCTGCTTACTATCCTCTTGTGGCCTTGCTGGGCCAGGCTTGGGAGTCAAATCTTTCTGCTGTGCTTGTTTCTGGCTCAAAGAATCACTCAAGGGTTCTTTAGGCTTTATGGGTGGAGAATTGGACACAGACTGCTGTTTGGTTAGTGGGGAAGGTTTTTTAGGCTCTGGTGCTTTGCTTGGTTCAGTCTTCAGAGGGGAGCCAGGGGTAACCTGCTGTTTGGGCTGCTGAGGTTGTGGCTTTGCCATGGGAGGTCCAGAGACATCCATGCCCATTGCTCTTTGCACTTGACAGTTCAGACACAACCACTCTTTCACCTGCAATAATTTTCCATAGCATTAGAGGCTGATAAAGAATCAAGGCATACTTGGCAAGCTCTCGTTCTGGTGTGTTAATAATTAACTTAATGTTCTGACATTATCTACCACAGATAACACACAAATGCATATTTGTTTCTTCTAGATAACAAAAATAACATATAACACTATAGACCAGGTTTAGAAACCTCTTTACGGTAAGCTAAATTAACTGATATGGTCTTCTTTACAGTCTAACCATGTTTTAGATTTAGTATTTAGTGGGGTGAGAAGTACGAATTTAGTCTAGAATGTTTTTTTTTTTCTTTTTTTAAGTGGAAGGTTGTACTACTTTGAATCCATGAACTATATCATTTAGGTAATCTCTTAGTAGCTCCCACAAAAAGACCAGCTGCATTTCATGCTTAGTTGCAACCAAGACATAGCAACACAGGAGCTTGCTATTGTTGCCAAGGCTACAGCAAAATAGCAAAGTAGAAAATGGAGATCTGTAGCAATGCTAATTATTAGGCCTTTCACTGAAAATTTAACAGTATCCATTCTAGTCCTACTTCAGTGGGGAATGTTGTTAAGATTTTATGAGAAGATTACCAATGTCATTAATTCAAATATGAAAGGTTTGCTAGCATGAACTTTCTCATCATACTAACTATCTCACTGTTTACTAAGTTACCGGTTAAAGTTAAAAGGAAATTCTAATAGTAGTTTGTTTACTGTATTAAAACAAAGAACAGTATTTCAGAAAGTCTATTTATACAGCAGAGAACATGATTCATTAAATCAGATAATAAATTCAGAAAGGACCCTTTGTAAATGAACTGAAACAGGTCCTATGTGGCTGCTCTGAAAAAAACTATGACCCAAATAATACAGATACTTTTCATCAGCATGCAGCTAAGTGGGAAGCAGGTGTTATTAGATTCTGTCCCGAGAGTAGGTCTTTTAATTGAAGTTTGTGGGTTTACACCCCACTGTACCAAATGTCTGTTACAGTAATGCATATCATGCCTGGAACAAAATTAACAGTAACATTTTCTTTTGTTAAACTTTTATATTAACATTTTTGAATTTGGAAACCATATCTAATACGCATGGCCTCTGCATTATTTGAGGTATTAGTAAAAACTACAAATTGGGATCCACAGTACAGTATTCCCAATGAGCGTGTGTTTTTTTTAAAGAAATGTGCACCTCAAAATATGAAATGTATAAAATAGTACTGGTAGTGTATGTACTTTCACCACGTGGGTTCCCTCCTTCATTTAAACTTTTATTAAAAAGCTTTTTGTACTGGAGTTCTAAACTTAGACCATTTACAGTACTCTCACCCCTCTAGAGCTGATCGAGTTCTAAGATTGTATTTATTAGTTGATAAGTAAAAGAATGTATACAATGGAGGGAATTCTTACCTCTGTCATGTGGGGATTTGGATTGAATCCACACTGGCTACACACCACTATATGACACTGTGTGCAGGTGTTATAATTTGCCTTATCTGGAGTGTGAAGAAGAAGCTCAGTTGTTGTACAAAGAGGACAAAGAGTTTTCTTATGGGCTGGTGTAGAACTGGAAGATGGGCCTTGTGATTGGCTAGAAAGGATTTCTTGTTTAGATGGGTCCTTTCGAGGATCTGGCTGCTGGAATGGAGGTTTGGCAGGTCCTTGCTGTTGAGGTCCAAGCTTAACGGGGCCTTGTTGTTGCAGTCCAGATTTGACAGGACTTTGCTGTTGAGGTCCTTGGTTTGGAGGGCTTTGTTGTGGTCGAGGCTTAGCTGCCCCTTGTTGCTGAGGTCCTGGTTTAGCAGGCCCTTGTTGTGGAGGTCCAGTTTTAGCGGGCCCTTGTTGCGGAGGTCCAGTTTTAGAGGGCCCTTGTTGCTGAGGTCCAGTTTTAGCGGGCCCTTGTTGCGGAGATCCAGTTTTAGTGGGCCCTTGTTGCGGAGGTCCAGTTTTAGCGGGCCCTTGTTGCTGAGGACCAGTTTTGGGAGGCCCCTGCTGCTGCGGATGTATAGGCACTGCTTGTTGCTGAAGCCCAGGCCTTGAAGGCCCCTGTTGTTGCTGTGTAAGCTTTGGGGACCCTTGTTGCTGTGCTGCTTTAGTTGGCCCTGGTTGCTGTGACTGTGCTTTCTGCGTTTCCTCTGCATCCCCGAAAAAGCTGAATTTGTTCACTACAGAAGACATCGCACTGAGGGGGTTGCCCTCACTGAGGAAGCTGGGCATCATGGCTGCTTTTGGATCCTCGTTCACTTCAGGCCTTGATCGTGACTCTAGCAAGCTGATGGAGGAGGGGCTCCTTCCAGGCTTGGGTTTTTCTGTCTTAAAGACATTGGTTGTTTGGCTTTTAGTGATACCAGATGGACCCTGGTCTGGGGGTTTTCCGGGCTGCCTAGGCTGATGGGTTTCACCTACTTCTGGTTTCCTAAAAAAAAATGTAATCAAAATATGATTTACCATCTAGAAATACTGATGAAACTGTAACCAGAATGAAATAAAGCAATATTTGTAAGACACAGTTTAGCTTTAATATCAAATTTGTATTAAGTGATATAAGTTTTAAGAGGATAGCAGGAAAAATAGCAATAAAGCATGAAAGCAGTAGATATATTCTTAACTTTTCATTCTGAAAAAAATGATAAATAGCTTTGACTGAAAAAACGAAAATGTGGATTTTTAAAATCATATGAATTATGCACAAATAATATGATAACACTTACAAATTAGCACTTGTTCAAGAATATTGAACCAGGAATTCAGAAACAGTTCATTACTCTTTGAGTATGTAAAAAGATATATCTGCTTAAAACATGAAGTGCTGCACCATGCAATACTTTGATCACAAATAAAATATGCATTACATAAAATGATGACCTTACGTTGTATAACATATATATTGTACCCCTTTATTATGTTTTGGCAGAGGTTGCCACTCATAAATGTACTATTATAATTGTTTCATTCTGACATGTTATTGCCTGACATTTCCTAAATTGGGGACATGAACATACAGTATATTATAAAGAAATCTTAATGTCATATGGCTCATTATATACACAAATATTATATATCAACACAATAGTGGAGTTAAAACTATACACTATATAATGTAAATTGTATCATTATGTACTAAAACTGTTGAAGAAAAGCACATACAAAACACTACTGTAACCCAAGTCACACAGTGAAACTATGGCTGAGACCAAATCAAAACTTTGACAACCCGCTAATCGCATTTAACTAAACTGTATTTAATAACTATTTTTATGAGTAGAAGAAATAAGATAGATAAAAAAAGATAACGCTTCTAAATACAATTTTGTTAAGCGGATTAGCGGTTGTCAAAGTTTTGATTTGGTCCCAGCCTATGTTATTGCAACCCGTTTCAGCACCCTGGACAGGGAGTCAAGAATTAAAACGTGGTATTGATTATAGTGCCAACAGTGTTGTGAAATAATGATCAGCGCTTGGTAGAGTTGTGGGAAATAATAGTGTCAATTTAAATATTTAAAGAAAAAGTCATAACACGTTGTTCAAAGGTTATCTTTATAGTCAAAATAGACACAAGAGGCATTGTAAGAATATTGTATAGTAGTATTACATGAAGGAAGAACAACAGGGGTTCTTCTGGGAGCTGAACAAGATTAAAATAAGTGTACATTATCTCAATGGGAAATTCTCACACTACATCGCATACTGACACATCGCGTAAAAACTACTGGCAACTGTTGATACCAAAGCAGCTCGTGTCCGCTTAATAAAATCAGTTTGGGACTAATTAAGAAACAATTTTTAACCAATCTGAACAAAAAGTAATATTGAGACTGCTTACAACCATTCGACACAGATTATATGTACAACACATATAATGTGTTTGTATGTTACAAGACCAAACTTCAAAATTGCTTATGCAAAAAACATTTATAACCAAGGATTTTGAAAAACGGTTTACTTCAGTCATATTATTAGACTATTACTAATATGAAAATTATTCCAATTGCAATACACTGCGTTACAAATATTGATTAAGTGGAGATATTGTTTTATGACGTCCATGATGCCGATTTCGCAAACAGAAACGGCACATTTTGCTAACACCAAACTACAAATACAATAATAATAATAATAATAATAATAATAATAATAATAATAATAATAATAATAATAATACATATTATTACAATATTAAGCAATAAGCAATCACTGTCGAGCCACGCTCTTCTGTATAAAATGATCGTTACTATACAGTGGAATTATCTTTACAAAAATGTTAATAGGAATACATTTTCTTCCTTTGCAATACACGTTTACCATGCTGCAATCCATTCAAGCGATACTTCTTAGAACGCAACACAAAACGCCACTTAGAATGATTTGTATCTAGAAGAACTGTCTGCATAAAATAACAATAATAATATAATGTCATGCCTCTGTATGGGAGGATCCTTTGCATTTCCAGGCTGTAGCCCTTGCGCCCTTGACATTACAGCTGCGATCTGTTTCTTCTCTTCCTCGCTCAGCTGGCTCAGATCCGCCTCCATTCCTGCAGGGATCTGGACAAGACCCCCCTTCCCATCCCCTACAACCCCTTCTGGTAGTCCGGCCAGCCCCCCTTCCACACCCTCCATGCTAGCTTCGTTCCCCATGATTGATTTCCCCTTTTCTATTTTCTCTAAAAACACGTTGTGTTTGTTCCTATGTTGACTGTTTATTTTTCAGTTCGCTCCTCCATCTTTGATTAGCCGCGTTCAACGTTTGTCTCAGTTGATCTATCACATCCCTTCTGCTATGCACAGAGGTTAGCGAGCTCTGAATCCAACCCTCTTCCCTCTTTCCCACCAACGCGCATGTTCTATTTGTGACAGGTGATCAGCACACATCAACGTTGAAACTGAATTTAAAGGAACACTACAGTGCTTGCGTGACAACATTTTTTTGTATTACTGAAAACGAGAGTTCGTACAAACAAAAGTTATTATTATTTCCTCATTTGAATTATTTATATAAAATATAAAATGATATGGCAAATGGGTTTCAACAGCAGTACTTCATGCTGACAATAGGAATTTTAAATACAAATAATGTGTGTGAATATATGTATAGTTGTACGTATCTTTACTGATAAATGCATACTTTTTATTATACTTTCTCCCAAATAAAAACAAAACAAAACAATGTATAACCTGTTTTTACTGGAAACAGCAGAGGGCTTCTGATGTGGAGACTTCTAAGCCTATTTAGAACAGTATAGCTTTGTGATAATTCCATAGAAGAACTGTACCACTGAAGTGAACGGGCATTCTCAGAGACCTCTGTTGGTGTAAGTGTATACTGCACGCAAGCTTAACAAAACACTATATATTTTAATTACAATAGTTATGCATGCTGGAGAAATTCAATTTCATTACAGTAATGACAGCAGGGTTAAACTCAAACCACACAAGACATCATCGTCTCTTAGATACTGTGAAGGGTTACTTCCATGAACAAAACAGGTGCTACAAAAAGTGGCATCCCTCTACTTATTATTAGTATTTATTTCTTAGCAGACGCCCTTATCCAGGGTGACTTACAATTGTTACAAGATATCACATTATTTTTACATACAATTACATTATTTTTTACACATTATTTTTACATACAATTACCCATTTATACAGTTGGGTTTTTACTGGAGAAATCTAGGTAAAGTACCTTGCTCAAGAGTACAGCAGCAGTGTCACCCTCCAGTCAAGAGTCCAGAGCCCTAACCACTAACCCAAGTAGCTGTCAACTATCCCAAGGCATCTTGTACATAGTATGTTTACCAGTGTACAGTATATTTATTCTCATTTTAAGTATATGTAAAAAGCCGTTTTGGTAGGTAAATACTGTGGTTTCTGTGCATATTTTTTGTTACTCAATAGCAATCCGTTATCCATAGTATATATCATATAAGCTCCACTTTCATTTTGTCCTTCATCCTACACATGTTTTAATTTTTTGTGTAAGTGTACCCTTGAGTCTTGTAAATGATGGAAACAGACTCACAAACACACACATACATACTGTAAAATACAAGCTAACTATTCTGGTGGAAGAAAAATCTTTCCACCATCTAATATAGAAAATGTATTTTGTTATGGATGAACAGCATCCATAACTTAGAGATGTGGGTTACACTGGCCTTAAACATCCAAGTTGACTTTAATTAACTGTATCCACACTAAGTAACATTACTACCTATGGTGTAACTAATTAAATACTAAATAAATAAAAAGGCGTAGCTATACATATTAATATATTCAATTACTTTATTTGAGTGGAGGTATCTTTCCTATATTTCAGTCTGCGGTGTTGATTGAAAAATTTAAAGATGACTGATTTGATTGGTGACACAATTTCGCAATATTCCATTAAATGGATTTCTTGTTGTTATCTGCACAATTTGCTAGTACTTATTTGACTGCCATTTTGTCAAAAATCAAAGAGCCGCTTGAATGCGGTGGCACGTTTTCACAGACAAATGACCAAATTGATTTGATAGCCTCTCAGACTCACTGTACTGTCTCCTCAAGCGTAAAAATGAATTCGGCTTTTTACTCGATCAAGCGAGAGAAGAAAAGAAAAAAAAAGTTTAGTGTGATTTGCCCCTTATGCTTGCTGATGATTTTTTTTAGCACAATTAATATATATTTTAAACACTTTCAATTGTAATGCAATCCCATGCTTGTTTCAAACATGTTTCATAATCAGTGTTCAGTTGTTATTGACACACATACTGTACATACCAAATATTTTAAATCAAAATGTATTTATTTTCCTTGCATATATATATATATATATATATATATATATATATATATATATATATATATATATAGTAAAAATGTAAAGTCCTCAGTCAGCAATGTATTCTGTTAAATATAGACGTACTTGATTATTTATCTCACAGTATAACCGGTAAAGCATGTAATAGATCCAGCAACATGATCTAGTGTGCGGCAACAACAGTTTCATTAAATTTAAATATGCTTCTGAATGGAGAAAGCTACATGTGCATGTTTTTCTTTACAAATAGAAAAAATGAATTAACCTTAAATTGTTTTCAAACATAGATATTAGAAATCCATTTAAATACTATCCATACACATGCCTCTTTTGTTGCAAAAGAATGTTATTTAGTTGTGCAATTTAGTTGTGCAAGGTACTGTACACAAATGCGTTTCTGTTATTATGTATCACATTCTAAAGAGGTAAACAAAACAGAGATGACAATTATTTAAATACACGGACCATTTATAAAAGGTAGCTTTGTTATAAAGGACTGATACATACCTCGCAGTAATCACCAGGCTACACTTCCTACGATATGACACATTCCATAACCATTCTTTGTGATAAACCAGCATTCATTGCCTCTGCGTCCTGTTGATGTTTCATTTGTTATATATTAGTCTCTCCAATCCTTTTACATCCGTGGAGACTGAGAGACTTACCTCTCTGAACATGTATTTTCCTGACCAGTGACCAGTGATAACTGCTGAACTAAAAATATCCTTAAAGAGACAGTAGCTGTTTTTCATTTCTTGATCTTCCCTTGGAAATGTTCCCCATATAAAACCATTAAACCGTACAGCAAAGGTTTGTCTGACTTAGTTACCATTTTCCTAAATTTAAGGTTTTGTGTTTTGTGTGTGTGTGTATGTGTGTGTCTTGATCAGTATGCAGATTGTAATATTTTGATACACTCTCATATTTTAACATATCTGTGATTAAGTTTTATTTTTAAAACGCAGGATTCATACAAACAGTCACTTATTCTAAGTTGTTTTAAAGTAATTTAAATTAATCAACTAAATACATGTATTATAAATGTAAAATATTGTATAACCATAGTATACTGAAACTATTTATTTATTTATTTACACACATGTGTAAATGCTTCCTTTACACCCCTAGGAAATCGAATGAAAACAATTTATGCCCTTTTATAATTAAATAAAGAAAAATAAAAATGTTTAATCACAGCATAAACTATGCAATCAGTAAGACCTTTGTGGGGTGGTCCAGCTCTCTGAAGCTGGTGCACAGTATGGATGAGACGGGTGAAAATTCACAGCAATGCAAGAGCAGACAAGTCTCCCAAGGGCATCATGCCTGGAACCTTCCTACATGCAAAATGTAGATAAGGGTTGCTTTTGTTGTTCTCTATGCAAAGCTTAATTGGCAATAAGAAACTAATTAAAGATAAGATTTCAAGTAAAAACAGTAACATACCAAGCAGGTGGTTTGATGGTAGCTTGTAGGATTTAGATATCTTCAGTATAGCAGGATGTTTTCCAAACACTGTGTAGACAGGAATCCTTAGAAACACTGTTGCTAAGGTACTGTAGGGTGTATTTGATGATGTCAAGTTGTGATAAAATGCAAACATCTAAATTAGTAGGGTTTAGCTATACTACTCCCTGAGAAACCTTGTTGCTACAGTATGTGCTAAACTTACAAAAGGTCAACACTGAAATGTTTTCTATCTTTATATTTGAATGTGTATTATCTATGTTCTTCTCTCCCATAATCCCCTTCCCAATATTGTTTGATAACATCTTATAATTGTTTCCTTCATTGTAGTAGATGCCTTCTTACTGTTTCACTTAAGAAATCAATCACTCTACTTGTGGGGTTAGTCTATATTCCTACTGATCCACTGGTCTCACAATATATGAGTGGTGTTATTGTTTGAAAGTCGATAAACCATACATTCTTTGTTCAGTAATTAATGGTGCCCGGGATTGAAATTATTTGAACAAGAGACCTCTTTTTGCTGCTGTGATAGATTATCTAGCTGTGAAACACTTTCTGAATTTCCTTGTGTGAGTTCTACGTTTAAAAAAAAAAACAGATCACCAAACAAGGCATTTGCTGTGAGTAGAGCAGCGAGAGCTTTTGTAAATTAATGTTTCTGACAGTTGAGTGTTGGTAAGCAACAGTAAAGAACAAGACACCTACAAGTGGGTATACAGGGCCCTGCAAAGTGAAGTAATATAATGATAAGGTCTAGACGAGCCGTCTTATATAATTTAAGAGGTGTAAAGCAATATTGGTCTGGAAATGTAATAGTGGATGAAATCATGAACTTTCTGTGAATCTTGTAGATTAGAATGCCAGCCAGACTGTTCACGTTTTACAATCAAAATGTATACTGTATATGATTTCTATTTGCCAACATGAATAATTGAAACATTACAACATGCTGTTGAAAACGTGTGCGCTTTGATTGGCTAAGACGAATGTAAAAGATTTCGCCATTTGCTTTTCTTATCTTCCCGGACTGTACAGCAGTGTGTGTAATGTACACGATTCTCTGGGTTTGTAGAAGGCACATCCAAGCCATGATACACAACCCTTTTTTTATACATACCACCTCTTACTATATTCTTCACATATGCTTAATTTAAAATATCAAATGTATTTCTTGCACATTTACTTGTGAAGGCCAGGATGTCTGGGGGAAATCCATTGTCACACCTCCATGCAATGGCCTTTGAGCAGGTGTGAAAGGCAGTACTCCACCCACAACAGATATTGCCAGAACTCAAGCAAAAGTCAGTTGACTGGTGTCTAGGATGTATTCTGGTGGGTTGGCCAACCATGTCTTTATGTCATTTTTTTTCAGAATATTGTATGTGTACCTTCTCCATCGGCTTCTGTGAACTGAGTCACTCTGACGACTAAAATGCAATGCATAATGTTTATACATAGGCATATAATACAAATAGGACTGCAGGCTGCCTAAATTTGAAAGTAATACAACATATCAGTGCTATTAAACTACCATGAAATACCTCAAAACAATAATATAACTAGTAAGATTCTTGCTAGTTTTATAGTAGTAATGACCTTGATTCATAATAGATTAACTTAATCTTAATGTTAATGTAATTGCATTTGTCATTCAAAAACTTGCAAATAGCAAATTACAAATGCAAAAAATGGAACTCATTAATTTAAGTACCCAGATAGTGAGATTCGAACCTGAGCCTTCCTGCCTTTGTGACACATGGTGGTTCAAAACAGGGCTAGCAGTCTCTAGCAGTTATTGCTACTGCCAGCTCATTAAATTACAACTCTGAATTGCTTATTTAAAACACAATTGATTTATAACATTTAATATAAAAATGAAAATCTTATCAGGTATTACTCATGCTCTTTATTTGATACTGAAAACAGACGTGTTACAAATATTACATGTGGGCAGCAGTAAAGAATCCTAAAGAAAACATTCTGACATTTCCTTGGCAAGAACAAACCCCTAGGGCTGGTGGAGGAGGTGGGGAAAGTCCCTTTAAGTTTAACATTGCCGTGGTAACAGATTACCGATTTTTATGCCCTCCAGGGGCATTTCTCTTTCATTGAAAACACTGGTCACACAAAAGGTACATTTTGCCATGATATTGCAGTGTAATTTTAGGGAAGAGGAATGCAATTGAATCAGATTGTTATCTCACTAAAATAAAGGTTTACCACTTATATCATACAATATACAGCTATGGCCAAAAGTTTTCCATCACCCTATAGAATAAACTAATTTACTTTATAAAGTCGAATGAAACCTGCTGAATAACGTTACGTGTACATATTGAATTACATACCACTTTGTAGTTTACCATATACTTAACGAAAAACTGACAAATTGAAAAATTGGACATTTCAAAATCTAACATGCAATACTGTACTATCAGATGATGTTAAACAAAAGATCTAAATTATAATCATATAGGGTTCTTTTATTATTTACTTTTGGACATAGCTGTACATGGTGAGTTAATTATGCAGTCTAAGTGACTGAACTAGAAAACATAATTTGTTGAATGGGACCAATACAAAAACCAATATTTAAAGCAAGCCACAAAATTACAAACAAAGCATTGCAGATTTTTTTACATAGTCCACATGCAAAATAAAAAAATGAACTTCAAGTTTTTCAGAAGACTAGCTGATGATAAAGAGTGTGTTTATTAACAGCTAAAGTTGGTGGGAGTTTACATGTTAAGGGGCTGTTTCAACCTACAGGGAAGAAGAGATATTGCTTTAAAACAATTGTTGAAAACATTCATTGCACAGTATAGAAGGTCATTTATGTCAATTAAACTACATTATTTGTGTATTTATCAAGCAGCCCAGTGCATATCAACTTAACCCAAGACAAGATTAATTTGAGTAGGCTTATGCAAATATGATGTTCAGATTTTAAAGTGATATAAGTGTCAGACTCCAGCAGCAGAGGATCTAAGGACATAATTAGCAGATTTTTGAAGCAGGATAAAAAAAAGTGTGGTTCTCTGATCTAAATTTTGGAGAATAGATATAATGTTTAAATTTAAGATTAAATTGGACCTTAGCATTGTGAACTCTGTAATTAAACTTAAAATATAAAAGATACATACTGGTTGGTATATTTCATAAATTTATGAGCAGTACAAAAAAGGATTACAAACTAGTGTTTAACAAAAATGAAGAAATCAATTTTCTTGGTAGCTGGTGGGGTTGTGTGGTGAAAAATGCAAATGTCACATACAGTATAGAGAAATGTAAGCGTGTAGAGTTCAGCAGAGGTATCATGTATTTCGAAGCAGATCATGTCTCCAATTAAAAATTCATGCACTGTAACTATTGCATGGCAGTGACTTTTTTATATCACAAGGTGCTGTGCCTCAGGACATGTTCTTTGATAACCTAATGATATAACCAAACATCCTTATGCAATGTATATAGCATACCATGTGTTTGTCATTAGCTTTATAACTGAATCTTTTTCTTAACAAAATCCTGTTTTACACATAATTCACTCATGAATACAAAATGTACAGGTGCAAGGGTTTTCACCAGGATAATACAATGTTCCAGCCAATGGATCATAATTGAAGAGTTTAAACTGGACCACCTCCAGTAGCTTTTTGTGGGAGGCATTTCTCACATATTAGGGAGACGTGGAAAATTCAGACCAGTGTCCCTAACTCAGGGACTAGTTAAAATAGTGCAATGGGGGTTCACGTTAGTCTGCCCAATCACCAGATCTCAATCCAATAGAAACTCCATGGAAACCTTCACCATTGACTTGGGGCATGCGCTTGTTGTCCTTTCTGAAACCCACAAGAAACCTAGACTTTTTATTGAGAGGTCAGGAAAACCATGTACAGTTATACCAGAACTGAGTAGAACACTTAACAGCTGTATTATTATTATAAGAAATTTAGAACCAGATATTCAAAGATTTAGCAAATTTATGCAACTCTACTTGCATTGAAACAATCTTGCATATCGTCTGTGGAAATTCAAAATAGGGGAAATTGCTAATATTACAAGGCTGCGGATATGAATACATTTAAATTAATCAAAATACAAAATGAGACGCAACTCAAATTGCACCCTACTAATGCAGGTGTATTTCGCATACAAGGTGACAATTGCTCAGTGTTCAAAAGCACAGAAAGGGCAACGTTACTGAAGAGGATATTATACTAATAGCTGACAAAAAGGGGGAAAAAAAGTGTGCTTCGGGCACAGCTAAACCATCAGTGCCACCAACACCTGTTTTACTGTACCAGTATCTGAAACTGTAATGATAAACTTACCTGGGACATCAGCATCCTCTATTGGTGCTGTTGGAGCGGCAGATATCTTAGAGGAAGTGTGTCCATTTAATGCCTCCTCGGGAGCCGAGACAAAAGAAAGCACATACAGTAAATGGCACAAGATCAAAATCAGTAGTCTGACTTCAGCACTGAGGGAATTGCACCCTCAGAATTTGAGTACTTGGTTACAATTAAGGCATATTCTCACCCCTGCCTCATTCTCACTCCCGTGAGGCTAATTCTCATCACAATATTCTGTCCATAGAGGGTGAACATTAGCCCAGGCCAATTCTCACCCAGTATTCTGTCTAGACAGGTTGAACATTAGCCCAGGCGAACTCTCACCCAGTATTCTGTCTAGAGAGGGTAAACATTAGCCCAGGCCAATTTTCACTTAGTCAAAAGCAGGATTTTGGGATCGTGGTATGCTTACAAAGAAAATAAGCAGGTGAAAATAGACTCGTTCTGTGTATGTTGGAGAAAAAACTCCAAAAAGCCTTGAATGTAAAAACATAAAGTTATTTTTATTTATACATTGGATGAGACATTTTGGTTTATGCTGATACTTGTGCAACTGTCAAGACTGGATGGTGTGTCTGTCTTTTTCCCTTGTCGTAACTGTACACAAATGTATTACTTGGTCTATAAATAATGTTATTTATTAATGTTATTTATCTTCTCTCATGTCCTTGGAAATTACAATATATATACAGTATATATATATATATATATATATATATATATATATATATATATATATATATATATATATATATATATATATATATATATATATATATATATATATATATATATATATATATATATATATATATGTGTATGTGTGTGTGTGTGTGTAAAACGAATTATCAACTTCCGAGATGCATCAGTGAACATAACAGCACCATCCAAAGATGTGATCCCAATTCTCCCACAACAAAACATTTCCAAGTTGCTAATGATACAGTCTTGGCCTTGAGTATTTGTGCTATTGAAAGACTATTACAGGTCCATAGGGGCGGTAATCTTGAGCAAAGACTTCTACAATGTGAATCTAAATTGTATATCTTAAAACTATGCAGTCTGATCTGCTTGCCTGCCTATTTAGAGGTATGCTGGCTCGCAGGAATGCAATATTCCCTTCTCTAATTGATAAATGTTTTGGTATTGAGGTAATATTGGCTGTGATGTATATGGTTTCCCATTTCCGCTTCTGTTCAGAGTTGTTTATAATGCTTCAAATATTGTCTAATCCATGTATTAAGTATTTGGTCAGATTTCAGGTGCTTTTTGGAGGGGTTTTTTTTTTCTCCAGCGCTAGAGAGTGAGTCTATTTTCACCTACTTTTTATCTTTATTTGGTACTCCTTGAACTTGAGGACTACTTGTGCCTACAAAGATGAAACTGACCTTTCTGAGCATGAAGTCAAAATTCTGGTACAAGTTGAGAAGCCACAAGAAAGGCAAAGATCTCAAAAAGCTTTTACAGACCTGGGGTGAGAATTGACCTGAAGCGATGAGGATTATCCTAGCAATTTCTTGACATATCCTACATAGGTGTTAACTATACTGAGATAAGTATTTGCTGTCTGAACATGCTGCAATTTTGCTGTGATTATGGGTATCAACCGGAAGGGTGCACAGTTGCAAAATATGTTATTTATGAGTGCTCAACAACATCATCTACCAGCCTGATAGTGTGTCACTCTCATTATGCTTTTGAGATGTTAATGTATTTTATAGGGTTTCGAGAACGTACACTTTCCTTTAATTAACACCAATTGAAAAATCAATGAACTACAGCTGTAGTAATTCAGCAACCAGGAAAACTGAATCAAATCTTCACATGTATTTACATTATTTATAATTTCAATTAAGAGAATGTGATGAATTTCAATGTATGTGAGTATATTCTTCTGAATCTGTGCTCTGGGGATAACATTATCATTCCCAGCCACCCGATATGTCAACAATAGTTATTAAACGTACCTGTAGGTGGATAACTATTTATGGAAAAAATAACTTTGATAACTTTTCCATGTTCAGCTTAAGATCAGTTGATTGATCTCCATGACCAGTGTCTGTCTGTAATCGTACCATAGCATTTTCAAAGCTTCAGCTGTACACTGCATTATGTGTGCTTGTTTTTTTGCTGCAGCAAACCATTGGCCCTGATATTATATAATTCCACATCTGTTCTTCAGGATTAAAAGCCTAATGCTCTTTATTCAACATATACTGCAGCAAAGAGAAGCCCAGTAAAAACGCCAGGCCAGTAAAAACAACAACAGCCATCTTTTAATGTTTTTTTTTAATTTGTATTGCTCTCCAGGTATTCTTATTCGTTTGCTTATTTTTTGTACACAATTAAAATAAACTATCCAGATGTGTTTAACTGCAACTGTTTGAAACCCTGAAATATAGCAGAATTGTGATGCAGGGAGACCATAGACCTTGTCATGCTTTGCGCTTGGATGATGGCATCCATCATGCTGAGAGCAATGATGCAGAACATCTTGAAGTTAATATCTGAGGGCATTACTGTGCTGTTTCACACAGGGAGACCAAACCCTCTTTAATGTTTTATCTAAACCTGGTACAGTATATGCTGTATATAGTTTGGAATGTCAGGTTCACTTGGATGAATCACAGTATACATGTATTGCTTTTTTGGAAAGGGCAGTATAGTACACAAAACATTATATGTGGTAATGAACAACATATTGTAATGCTATATAAAGAGGAAATCTTATTTTATTTAATAAATGCAAAAAAATGTAGCGGCATGTTTTATATATATACATGTTATATATGTTTCTTAGAGAAATCAGTTTTATATACAAATATTTACATAATATCAAAAGTTTCTAGGTGATCTCTAATTCATTCTTTGATGTACCTATGAATACAATGGTTTCAAATAACTGACATCACTGTCATCCTGTAATAATCTACATTATATATATATATATATATATATATATATATATATATATATATATATATATATATATATATACTGCTGTGCAAAAGTCTTAGACATTTTGGACATTTTGTGGGGGTTATACTACCATAGAATCAACCAGCCATCTACACCCCCTGTTGAGAAACACTGGGTAAATGTGATGGATTAGCTACTACAACACTTCATATTAGCTGCTCATGTATAGTTTACTTTGGGTTGTTGTGATCAAAAGTTTTTGAAGATTCTGATCAATGTAAATTATAGATTGCTAAATGACAAGATTGGTTTCTTCTTACTCAAACTAATCTGTATTAATAATAGTCAAAGTTATTAGAATAGTGGAAAACACTAGTGGAGGCTTTGAGTAAATTGTTGATGCTCATAACACCGATATATATTGTAACTCCTGAATGTGTTTAAGTCTTTTGCTCAGCAGTGTTAAGATTTACTGTAGGTGTCACTAACTTACAAATTCCTTGAAAAATCTTGCCTGTAATTTTATTTTTCAATAAAGAGCAGCCTCTAAAGGCTTGAAGATATAAATACGTGGAGCTTAGATACAGTACTTTCCTAAAATGTCTACAATGTTTTCTCTCGTATTTCTGTATATTGAGTGTTATCTGAGGCCTGGACCAAATCAAAACTTTGACCCACCCGCTAATCGTAAATGACAAACCCAGTATTAATAGCGGGTTCCTTCTGGGGTAGAAGCAATAACCTTCTGACAAACAAAAAACACGCTATCAGTACCAGGTTTGTAATTTGCAATTAGCGGGTGGGTCAAAGTTTTGATTTGGTCCAGGTCTAAGACACATATAAACCTTGTTGAAAAGCTTATTTTTATGTATTTAGTTATTTATTTTCATATTTATCAAGAAGACTCTAGAAAACAGCACTTTGTTACCCACCTGGGCAAGACAATACCTTCTCAAAAAACCCCAACACACGAATAGGCATCCACAAGCAAACATTGCTAAAACCTATTGAAAATTAAATGCACAGAACATAGATAAATAACAGAATTGTTACATTTCACAGCTCCAGGCATCTTACATCTGAGTTGTGCTAATACTTTAAAGCACATAGACTTTCAAATGTCAAGGGACTTCCCAATCCCAAGTTACACTTTGAAAAGTCTTCTGTGTGCTTTTTTTTACATTGTATTTATTGAACTTTCTTGAGATGCAGCAGACAAAAGTCAAAGTAAAATCTGAATCCCATACTTAAGTACTTAAGTGTAGATTTTACCTTTTAGCTATGTAGTAGAAATGTGTGCTACTGGCTGAAAATTACATAAACTGTTACTTATTGTATATAATAATATAATAGTTTCCCCATTTGTACTGTATGTTAACAAGCTTGCTTATATGGCTGGGAAAATACAGAAAATCTTCTGAATTGTGCCTGTGCAGAATAAATATTAGTCCTATGGATTTTTTTTTTCTGTGCTAGGCTAAACCAGTCATATGCAAAGGCATAACAAATATCTTAGAAAAAAATAAATCCTGCCAGGGTTAAACAGGTTAAACAGCATATGTCTGTGCCCCTTAGCTATGTGTTGCAGCTAGTGCAAACCCTAGTCCTTGAGACACAAATAGGCATATATTGCTTCAACTAGATCAGACATAGCAGAATGTTTACTTTTTCACCATTATCTAACCATTCAACCTTAGTAATTATATATATATATATATATTGTATACCACTCTTTGAATTGTTTAATCTCTTTGACAGTAACCGATTTTAAACATAGAAACAACTATATAAGAGAAAGGCTAATGTTGGGAATAATTTACTTTCCAACAACAGGTGGTGCTGTGAGCTTCTTAAATCTGACAGTAACAATGCGCCTTTTGCTATTAACAAAAAGTCTACTGTAGTAAAAGTGTTGTTGATGAGCAATACAGATTTCAAACACATTACGCATTGATAAAAAAAAAAAAATTCTACTTACACGTATTGCTAATTGTGCTTAAAGTAGCTCAATATAATTAGTGCTACAGAAACTAGACAACATCCTACCATTTAATAAAAAATATATGTTTGGAAAGAAGTTGAAAAACTGGATGTGCAATTACCCTTTGGCTCTCTGGTCTTTGGCATCTATGGGTTACAAATAGAACAGATGATTTAATGTTGGTTTTGCTTCTGTCTGTGGCGAGACCAGTGGCTGTGTCAATGTAATTACAGGAAGAAGAATCCAGACAGAAAGGTTCAGTCTTAACTGCTCACATGAGAAATTTTGGATTGACAGAACTGGAGGCTGAAGTTTTGTCTTTATTTATCTTTCCATAACTAGAACACTTCATCATAAAATGAGAGGAAAACTAAAAAAAAACTTCTTGGTGAAATGTTTAGACAAATGTGTATCCACAAAGCATGGTTAGCACAGTGTCAATGTGAGCTTCCCCATATAGCTCTTCAAACATGCTTCAGGCCTGTCCTGAAAGGGACTGCCCCTTGGTATGAAACTAAATGCAAAGTTGCCCAGTGCCAAATTATTAATGTTACTATTAATGTACTGTACTATACAGTATGTATAAACAATATTCTCTGAAGAACTTTTATTGTGCCTAAGTCGTAATGGCCCTGGAAGGACTTGGTCAGTAACCAATGACCCTTGGCAAACATTATCCAAAATATATAGCGAATGGACGTCAATGTGCTCAAGGTAAAAAAATAAATAAAAAAAAAACAGGATTTAAACCAGGATCTGTCACCACTTAATCCTTGTTTGACAGGTTGAGCAGACAGTCTCCATTATTATTAAATAATACCCTTCTGTCGTATTTGACCTTCAGAATAGTGTTAAACAGTAAGCACGGTTTTCTTATACAGTATGCAATACACATTACATTGAACTGAGAAATTACTTTACGGGAATCATTTCTTCTTAATAGAGCCTATGGGATCACTGCTTCCTAAAATGTACATCCACAGCCACGTGCCGAACAAAAGTATTTCTGGTAGGAAATTTAAAACAATTTAGACAAAATAAGTAATGCACTGTAAATAGCATTCTTTTTGTCTACCAAGAATGTGATAAAATGATGAAAATTATAAATAATGATATTTTATAGGAGGCTGTGTGTCCCCGGTTCAAATCCCCCCTCAGCCACTGACTCATTGTGTGACCCTGAGCAAGTCACTTAACCTCCTTGTGCTCCGTCTTTTGGGTGAGACGTAATTGTAAGTGACTCTGCAGCTGATGCATAGTTCACACCCTAGTCTCTGTAAGTCGCCTTGGATAAAGGCGTCTGCTAAATAAACAAATAATAATAACATAGTGGTAACTGATAAGGATTTTGAAACTATACATATAAAACTGTTCTGGTATTTCACTTTCTTTTTGGCTTTCACATTAAAATATTATCTGAAAAAAGGAATGAACCATATAAACAGATGTTCAGATTTGTATGCAAAGCTGGATGGACCACTGGATTTGTTAACTGTTTCATATAATTGCACTGGGACACAAACAACTATTTGGCTTGTTTTAATAATAGCAAAATTAATACTTTATTGGAATTGTTGCCATTGATTTACTGGTAATAATAAATCATTTAAAATTCACAATATCTTTAGCTACATGGTGTTCGAGTGGTAAACTTAGACCAAAACTTAAATACATACATTATAGTTAAAACACCCCCCTGAGCCACATTTTAGTAAATGAAGCTATCTGCAGGTATGGCTAGATAAGGAGTTAATTTGATGATTATTAAAACTTGAACAAAATATACAACTTGAAAACTGAGTTTCTTCACATACTGAATATGACAATAACATAATGACTATGATTATATAACATATTAAAAATGGCCATCATCAGTGAATGAAACGTCATTTAATTTGTAACCAATTTATATAAAACTGCATTAGAGTCCAGATAAGAAAAACAAACAAAAAAAACAAAACAATATCTTTATGTACTGTAACACAGTAGGGAAGGGATTAAAATGATAATGACAAAATAAGCTCAACTATTTTCTTTTTTTTTACTTATACATTCTTAAAACGACAGTGATGATCGCTTTACCGTCGCTGCTTGGAGGTTGTAGCTACACTGTTTCATAAAACAAAGACGTCACCCTCGCTAAACTCGTCAAATAAAATGAATAATGATTGCGATGATTAATTATGTGTTTGCATTATAAGAGCACTAAATATGCAGTGCAATTAATTTTATTCCGTCGCCTTTACTCTGCACGATGTTATTCGATGGAGTAGAAAGAAGTCTTAAAAGTTAATCGGCTCATTTTAATTTTTAACAAAAACAGAGGCAGCATAAAACATACTTAAAGGCAGGAACATCGTCAGAAAAAAAAATAGTGAAAAAAAATTAAATAGCGATATTAAATTGAAAGACAGTAGCCTACTACGCACATCAATCACTCTACATAAGTAAATAGACAGTAAATATGTTGAAAAGCACAGTATAGATATCATTGGGAGTTGGGAATTCATGTATGCACACAACGGGATTAAATGCATTTTATTTTGCGTCAAAGTAAAGTGTAAAAGAGCGTAGATAAATATTATTACTATGATTTTTTTTTAATTTTTTTTTACCTTTGCTGGCTACGGTCTTGAACACTTACATATACACTGACTATTAAACTAACAGCGGAAAGGTGTGCACTCTCCGTACTCATGTACCAGATTCTATTTTGTGATTTATAGATGTGATTTATAGCTGGAATTGAGCAGATTTGGCTGGGTGATAAGAAACCCAAATCAAAACTTGTTACACCTAGTTGTATTCCAAAGACACACTACTTTTAAATTTGCATTATGGGGTTGATGGCTAAAATGACCTTACACATTAAAATGATAAGGAATGCATACTGTACTTTCTTATTTACAATATTGAATTGAATTGTGGACTTTAAACATGGGGTTAACATTGTTTCATAATTGCTTTTCCACACCTGGAGGCAAACAGCCTTATTGATTAGTAACAGGCTTTCTACAAACAGATAAGTATGCAAATGTAAAACTAGAATTACTTAACATTATGGTAGTAACTATAAAGGCACTTTATCAAGACATGCACAGTGTACATTGTTCAGCTATGTGTTTCCTTGATGATCTATACAAATAGTTTTTTGTTTTGCTATGTAACTGAACACTGATGGTGTCATACCTATAATGAAATGTGAATCTGCTGTTATTCCACCACTGTAACCCAGTGAAGTTATTTTTCCCCTGCTGTAGACCAAGATAGAAAGTGGCCTGAAAAATATCCTACAGTCCAAACTCTGCATAAACATTTTTATAGTTTTTTTTTTTAAATGCTGTAAGCTAAGCAAGTGCTTTTAAACTTTTTTTTTTTTTTGTGGCTTTTTTATTATAAAAGTTTCATATTATATAATTCCAGTTAAGGCAACAGAAGTAAATGCTTAGTAGCTTACAATAAGTAATACTGTATTTTGGTCACCATTACTGTACTTTTTATTTAAGAATTTACACACCCGGATTCAATGAGCTGTACAAGGATCAACAGAAACATTTTGCTGCCTAAATAGTTCATCTTTGTACATTATGCTCTTAATTAGTATTATAGCTTGACCATATTCCAGTTAGACATTGTATCCTTGTATACTTTCAGAGTACTTATAGAAAATGTTGCTTTAATACACAAAGCATAACACAGGTGTCTGTATTATATAAAAGCCACAATGTTCTTGAGCACATTTTACTAGTTATCTCCAGTAAAATTCCTACAATCATCAAGTATCCTGAGCATGTCTAGGACTTCTGTGGCGTTCCCCTCTTGTCTTGGTTCGCCTCTCCTGTACTTGGGAGTATTTCCATTTGGCTGGTAGTGTTTTGAGCTTTTTCCGTTTCTTGTCTGTGCACCAGACCCTCATGCAGTACTCCTCCACCCTTTGGAAGTTGCTATATCCTATCAATTGAAGGAACTCCTTGTACCAAACCCTATTGGACCCATGGGACAACCCCTGCAGTGCAGGACAAGGTTCTTTATGGAGTAGCTCTTCCTCGTCATCTTTATTAAACATTTCCTCAATTCTCTCCTCTTCCAGGACCTCCAAGGTGATTTTAGTAACTGTGTGGATGAAGCCATGCTCCACTGTCTGACAAAAATAGGTCCCACCATCCATTCGATGCAGTTTCAGGAATAAAAGGCCATGGTCTGTTTTTACAATTCTTTCATCTGTTTTCACCTAAATTCACAAAAGAAAAGCACAGGGGCAGGGGTTAGGAGGGTATCAATATATGACACCAAAATAGCATTTTCTATCACACAAAGCTAGCGCAAAACAATGACTTTTATAAGTACTTTTTAAAGTTTTACGATAATGTACAGCATTTACTATTGCACCACATAGCATTTGACCAAAGGAGAGCTTTATTGTGGATTACAGATATGAGAAGAATATGTATTAATATATACCCTACTGAATATGACAAGTTTTGTCATCTTAAAATGTTAAATACCGGCTGGAAAAAAACAAAAAAAAAAGTTTTAGGAACAGGCACAGACAAAGAGTTTAAAAACATTCTGCAAAGTGTTGAATCTATGCAAAGTTAGCCTTACTTCATCCTTCCAGTTGTCATAATTCCTTTGTATAAACCAGAGAACGTTTGCCTGTGGAGACCTTGGCATGCACTCAAGTAGTGTACTGTTGTGTTCAATACCATAAACCAGTCTCTCATCAGCCATTTCAGAAACCCCCCCTAAGGAAACAATGGGATTTCATTAATAAAATATTATATTTTTAAATCAAATCATCTACAAGCAATTTAAATCGTATTTTATTTTAAGAGGGACTATTTATTTAAGTTGTTAATAGCTTTATTTTTTTAATATCTTTATTTTTATATAGCACCTTTCATAGTGGACCACCATCACAAAGCGCTTTACAGAGGTAGGCTGTGAACTGTGCATTATATGCAGAGTCACATACAATAGGACATTTGATTTAACATCTCATCCGCAGGATGGAGCACAAGGAGGTGTGACTTGCTCAGGGTCACACAGTGAGTCAGTCAGTGGCAGAGGTGGGATTTGAACCAGTGACCTTCTGTTTCCAAGCCCTGGACGTTAACCACTGGACCACACTGCCTCCTATGTTAACAGAAAGTGCCTTCTTTATTGAAATATTTATCAAGGCAGATACAGCAGAAAGAAGGGGTTGACAATGCAGTGCTCCCCCTTTATAAGGTGGCCGTCATACTGTGGAGCAGGTTATAAGGCGGAATGGTCATGGCTTCCATTTGCCTCATAATGCCATTCCACTAACACTAGTATTCTTGTTATAAGGCGGAACACAAACAGCACAGTCTCTTAACAATGCCTCCCAACTACAGCGTTATAAAGGGGGAGCACTGTAATGTGTTTGATTAAGGACAGCACAGTTTATGTTTAAATGTATAAAACGGGCTGGGCAAACCGAGCAGGGTAGCTGAAAAAATAATTCTAACCCATGCAATTGTCTAAATAAAAATGACATGGCTCCAAGTCTCATTTGAGTCACATTTATCATAGTCTCATCATAGTTTACTGGAAGGGGTTAATCATTGTAACGTGCATTTAAAATGAATGCTAAAATGATTCAGCAATGTTAGCTTGAGAGAAATAAATAATACAAAGTGTTTCGATGGGAGGTTTGAAATGATCACTGAGACTACACAGTTTCTCATTATTCCTCTCATTAATGAATTTCAGAACTCAAAGAATAAAGTAGTGTACATTTGCTTAGTAGTTTATTTTTATATGAAGCAGACCTTTTTTTTTACTTGACATTATTATAAATGCAAAGAAACATGTATGTGGAAATTAGTATAGACACTATCCTTTAAAAGTTTCCCATTGTAAAAACATAGCGAAATGTAATATAAAGCA
Source organism: Acipenser oxyrinchus oxyrinchus (assembly GCA_030684275.1). NCBI lineage: Eukaryota > Metazoa > Chordata > Actinopteri > Acipenseriformes > Acipenseridae > Acipenser > Acipenser oxyrinchus. The sequence continues at coordinate 44,240,155 of CM060254.1, forward strand.
TAGTGAAAGCATGTTAAAAACATAGGTAAGCATTGTAAAGCCCAGAGAGGTGCAGTAAAGCATATTAAAAAAAAAAAAAATCATGGCAAAACATGGTAAATGCATACAGTAGTATAACCATGGTAAAACTGCAAATACGGGCAAACCTTTTATAAGAGTAAACACTGGCTGGTTGGTAAGAACCAGTAAATGCTTAGTTTAGGTGACTGTTATAAATAATTTTAAAATGTTCACCCTTCTATACATACACTAGATCATTCCTGACATTCTCACCTATCTGGCAGTGGCATACCATAAACTACAGCAGTTTTGTTGAGGTACATACCGTGTATATGCTGTCCACGACACTGCTGCACTGCGTTACCATGACGGACATCTTGTCTACGGAAACGTCTACATGAATATATGCAACACAAATTAGAAATATACAGTGAATACAAAAATAGCACTTTAAATATTAAAACCAAAATCAATTTGTTATATATATATATATATATATATATATATATATATATATATATATATATATATACACTTCATGGATGAAGGCTATATTTGCATCCTAAGCCATTAAAAAAAAAGTGATAATACCACAGTAGTGATATCAAAAAGTGATAATTCCTCTAGAGGAAAATACTGTATACTTGAACTTTGACCCATTCGACTCCTCAAGACTTTCAATTCAAACACAAAATGTCTCTTTTTCAATCAGTCGACAACACCCACAGTACAGAAATGTTCATCAATGATCAACAAAATGAGAATACGTAAAAACAAACAAACAAACCAAAAAAAACAAACAAATAACGCTGGTACATACATATCTCGGAGAAACTAAACGGATAATGACATAGAACGTCTGTACAGCCCTGAAAAACACTATTTAAAAAAAAAAAAAAAACTAAAAAAAACCCCCGAACTGTACTGCTGAACCTCGTCTTCTTTAATATTAGCATCACAAGGGTATCCATGTATTATAAAAAATAATAGATGGGCCTCTTCAGTGAGTTACAGGAAAACAATTCCATCTCGGGTTTCTATGACAGTTTATAAATTACTCGACCTTCGGTCTCATAATTTATGACGTCACAGAAACCCTGGATGAAATTATTTTCCTGTAACTCACTGAAGCCCATCTATCTCTCTCTCTCTCTCTCTCTCTCTCTCTCTCTCTCTCTCTCTCTCTCTCTCTCTCTCTCTCTCTCTCCAGTATATGAATTATTCCCTACTCAATTCATATCAAGTGGACTAACATTATTATTATTATTATTATTATTATTATTATTATTATTATTATTATTATTATTATTATTATTTTTACAGACAATACATGCAGTTCAGCAATCAGGACACCCTGCTGTCTGACAATTGTTGACTTTTTAAAGTCATTTCAAAGGTACTATGCAAGAAAATGCTGCAGTAATTACACTGTAATTAGAGATGTAAAATTGTCTCTAATGTGTTTAAGGTGAACATCCAGCTCTTGGTCTATCGTTAATGTACTTCACAAATCAGTGTGACATTCATCGCTAGGAATGAAGCAACACCCATTAGTTTCTTCAAATAGTTTTCTATTTTTTCTGAAATTGTTTTATGCACTTGCAAGTCAAAAACAATTATCACAATAATTTTTTTTTCTGGCATTTTGAATAATGTGCGGTACATAAGGTTTAAGTGTGTTTATATGGAAACTGATTGTCATTTTGTCTATTCTGTGTTCTTGAATAATGCCATGTTTTCATGGAATGTAGTTTCTGTTTAGTCTTTGCAAGACAAACAGTGGCCCCAGGACCTCACAAAGTCTTACACAATTGTTCAAGAGACATCTTGGTAAAAAGGATTTCTTAACTAACAGACACAATTAATACAAGTAAAAATAAAGCTGTAACTTTTACAGTTCTTAAAGAAGATTTTTAAAAGTGTGCCATAATGGTAATTATGACATTTTCTAATTATGTGAGCATACACTCTAATTGAAACAAAACAGAATGTCCTAATGAAGATGCTGGATGAGGCTACATGTGTGCAATACTTGCTTTCTATTTACTCGTGAAAATGCTTTGATAATTCAACGTGAATCATAGCACCCAAAAGCCACAAGCTATAAACATGATTAACACATCAAGAAAACTTTTCGAGAACCGTGAGGGAAACTGATTATCACTTTTTAGACACTACTCGCCAAAAAACTAACTTAATGGTCAGTTAAGAACCAGTAAGTCACTGCATCCAGGGCACAGATCCCTGGATTCAGTGTATAACCTGCAATTCTTTACAGGAAAGGGTTGTACTTATGTTTGTATTTTTATTGGCAGAATAATACATGCACTGTGGAAGAACTGAAGATGAAATGTGCCCCTGTGAACTCTCAAGGAAAAGTATACTGTACCTCCATTTACAAAATAACTTTTCATTTAAAATAAATAGTTTACTGAACCAGTTCTATTATTATTATTATTATTATTTATTTCTTAGCAGACGCCCTTATCCAGGGCGACTTACAATCATAAGCAAATACATTTCAAGTATCACAGTACAAGTAATAATACAATTAAGGGCAAGATAAAAAATAAATACATGCTATTAAAAAATAAAGCTTACAGCATGTGTGTTACCTTTTTGTAAGTGTTCCAGCTGGGTAATATCTGGAGCATGTCACTCCATCCCAGGCACAGTATGGATCCCTGGCCAGGCAGCAGTCAGCACATGCTGTTCCATACACATCACACTGATGGAGCTTTACCTGAGCTATTCCAGATTCAGAACCGACGTACAGTTGTTGCTGTAAGGGAATTGAGTGTTAAAGTTCATTGAACATTTGTTCCCAGAACATATTTAAAATAACTAAGTTTATTAAATTTGAACATGACTCCAATATTTGGGTAACAAAACATGTCACACTAATGAGTATAAAAAATATATATATTGTTGAGGAGCATGGCCAAAACATTTTGAGTAACATTCACTGCATTTTTGAGCTGTCCCTTTAAAAAATGTATAACTTAAAAAGCATTGTCAGTAACTGGACCTTAAAGAATGTCTGTTAACTTTTATATTTGTATCTCTTTTTTAATACAGATTATATAATGAACCTACCCTTTTAACAGAAATTTCCATTGCCACTATCGGGACAGGAACCTAAAAAAAAAAAAAAAAAAAAAATAAGAAATTTAAAATGATTACTGTTATTATTAATATTACTACATTATGAACTGGAGAGAGGATAATACAAATTTGCAACAAAATAACGTCCTTGATGGGTATGAGTGAGATTAAATAATGGATGGTGTCCCTCAAGGAGTAAGGGTTCTATTACACTCAGACCCCTCACTCACTCAAGCATATGGTATCACTTCAGTTCTGAGTGCAGGTCACCTCCCTTAAGCTATTTTAAATACTGGCCTCAAATTATGACACCAGTAAACATAAAAGACTGCAAACAGACCTTGAATTGTGCTTTTAAATATGGAATGTATTGGTGTATCCAAAACCTAAATGTTAAGGAATTAGTCCCAGTGAAAAACAGCAGTTTAGCACAGTGGTGCTGTAACATACTCCATGTAACATATTCTCTATCAAGGTTGTGATAGTGTCACTGTTAATACAAAATCTGCAAAATACTGTAGCACAGCAAATGTCTCTGATAAATGACTCACAAATACCAAATGAGTCACACTGGAGAATTTACAAGGTATGACTGTATCAAAAATTCAGATTAAATACTAAAGTTACCTTGAAAATGTGCAGTTCTTCCAGAATAACTTCTTCCATAGTTTCAGTTTCCTTGTTGTATATTGTGATCACTTTTAGTACAACTCCATTGTCTGAAAAATAAATAAAAACTAAAATGATCTAATACAAAATACAGAAAACGGGATTCAACATCAAGCTATGATTCAGAACCAGTTACCATTGTAAGTGCCACTAGGTTCATTGTAATAACTAATATAAGGCAGTGCCTTTTGAAGTGCAAGGGCTGAAATGGTTTCTGACACATATTCTGACAGTATGTATGCTTCAGGAAACCTCTAAAATGCTTGGATTCAGGGTCGGCCTTAAGGCAAGGTGAGCAAGGTGGCCTCCTAGGACCCCCACACTTTAGGGGGCCCTGTGCTCAACCAGACTGCCATGAGATTTAATGTGTTTGTTATTACATGCACGCAAAACGCTCAGGGGTGCAAATTTGGTGCTATGGTGCTAGATTCTAGCACTAGGGTACCTCATATAGCACCAGCAACATTAAATTCTGGCGCCAGTAGACATGTTTTAATTATCATTTTTTTATATTTTTTTATTCCTTAGCATCCATAGATGATGATAGTTTCTCATTGGGTCTGGACTGCTCACATGGCCCACCCACACTCATCCACATACACAGAAGAGAAGGTTTGTGTCGTGGGAAAGTGGGAGCAAATATGTCGGAGCACATTTTACACAGAATTAATTAAATCTTTGTTCAGCATGTCAAAAAGTTATATGGGCAATTAGTAGACTTAACAGGTAACAGTACATTGTAAAATAATGTTTTGTGTTCGTAAGTCTTTTCATTTTACTGTGAAAGTTAAGCTTTGCTAGTTTATAAATACATTTTGTTAATTAAAAAATAGTCATGCTTTGGTTAGATGCATATAATAATGGATTTATGTTAAAACCAAATCAGTTTTTGCAGTTAATGAAATATAATCCATTAATATAAAGCTGAATTCACAAGCTATTGTTTCGTTAATATGTCTAGTGTTTGGGCTACTCAGTCAGGTCTGCCGTCTTAGGTTAGCAACTTCTTAATAGAGCAATTTTGGTGTTAAGAGATTATATCTATATATATATATATATATATATATATATATATATATATATATATATATATATATATATACACACACACAGCACGATTGTTTCTAATACCGTTCATCATTGATAATAGATTATTTTCTTTACCCAGTAAAATACTCTATTTCTGAATGGAATAATATAATAATAAAGACAATTAAACTAAAATTATTTTTCTGAAAACAAAAATAAACTAGAGTTGCTAGCAAGTTATCGTGAAATTTAAGGGCATTGGTTATTATAGATGAAACGTTATTATCACAACTGTGCTAACTGTCAATTTTGGCACAAATATGAGAAGACTTTTGAAAATTGCCCAAAATTTTCGTTAAATCCAAGATGGCTGCCACACCATGTCACCAAAGGCCACCATATTGACTGTGGCACAACATCCCATAGTCCTCTACATCCGTGTCAAATTTCGTGTGTTTTGGTGCAGCTGATAAGAAGTTAGACAGTTTTGTAGCCAGTTGCATATGTTGATGATGTCATGCATCACCGTTTGACCTTTAGGAGAGGTCAGAGGTCACGGGCGATGACATTTTTTCATAGCGCACATATGACTTCCTATACGGGTTCCATTATAACTATGAGCCTGTCGGCACGCCCTAGGAGTTAAAATTTCAATGTAAATTCCAAAATGGCCGCCACGCCGTATGAGCAATTTGTTTCAAGCTTCAGCAGTTATTACTTTCCAATGGTCTGTACAATTGTGTTAACATTGAAGAGCATAAGTGCAATGGTGTTCTGGGTTGCAAAAGTTTTTTACATTTATTAATATGGCCGCCAAACCATGTGACCAAAATATGTCATTTTCATATCACCAGTACTTCACGTGAGTCTCTATGGTCATATAAAGTTTCATGACTGTAGTGTATTGCACCTTGGATTTATGCACAAATGTATGAAAATACAGCCGTCATGAAACGGTTATTTGCGCGCCGTGGCCATGTTTTGTAACGAAAAAGCGTGGATTTTACAAACGGTAGAAAGGACCTGGTCATGAACATGCGTGCCAATTTAGGTGTCGATTGACGTTGCGGTTTAAGACAATAAGATTGTTGAATATTTGGTGCCAATCCAGCGTAGCGGGCAAAGTAATTGTTCAATCAACCTCGATTGAACATATGTTTTTTATGGGCCATTGCTGCACGATCTGCTACCAGTGTCATAGTTCCACCTTAAGTTGTTTTTAACAGCAAGAGTTTTGAAAAATTCCCCAAATTTCCACAAGATCCAATATGGCGGTCGAACCATGTGACTTTCATTTGGGGACACCAGTCTGGTTGTCCAGCCATAGGCATCTACTTACGTAAGCGTTTTCATAACTCTGTGATGATGTTTGGGAATAATAATAATAATAATAATAATAATAATAATAATAATAATAATAAACACAGCAATAACAATAGGCTTCCCAGCCTTTGGCTTATAATAATAATAATAATAATAACAGGCTGCTATGAGTTTTGCCATGGATGAACGATGGCAGAATTTCCTTTTTACAAAATATTACAAATATGGGTGTGATTAGATATGGGGTACATTTTGTTAAAAATATTTACTGTAACACAAAACACTAAAAACTAATTGAAGCGGGGGGGGGAGCAAAGTGGCATTGCACAGAGTGTCAAAGAGGGATTTTTTTGTAATTATTATTATTTATTTATGTATTTCTGTCTGGTTATTCTTGCCGCTGACATGTCAGAACCCACTTACAGTATTTTTTAATAGGCCTATTGCACCTGATATACTAACTTTAAGATGCGGTTGCTACTGTAGCATTCATTTGATGTTCTGGACCCCACACTTAATCATCATCGCCTAGGGCCCCCCACAGCCTAAGGCTGCTCCTGCTTGGATTTATAACTAGTTTATAACAAAATGTCCTGGCAGATGTCTCCCTTCTCTTTTACCTGTTCCTACAAAAAGAACATTGTAGTGTCCATCTTCTGCTTCAACTCTGTCCACAGCAATCTGTTTTAGATTGTATTTCCCATCTGTTTTGAGTAGAGCCGGTCTCTTGTTTACAGGGTAGACAGGCTGGTACATTACAGGGTGAGCACGCACAAAGCGAAGGACATCGTCTGGGTAACCCTTGGAACTAGTGTACTGACCTCCATTCATCTTACTGGCACACTGAGGGGAAAGTAACAAGAATAAATGATTATAAAGCATTGTGAGGTGGATGGAAGTGGTGCATATGAATAAATCAAGCAGGACTATAGTACATTCTATTAAATGTAACAGCAACATATGGTTAATTTTGCTTTATTCAGTAATAAAAACATAAACATATAAATATGAGGTAATTAGTTACAGTTTTTTTGTTGTTGTTTTGTTTTAGTGACACTGATGGGATTATAAGGAGGTAATAAACATATTGTCTTTAGTACGGTGTAGCAGGGAGAATCCCATCACTGGCTTCTTTGGCTTATGCATGTATGCATGGTGCTGCAGGTGGAGTTTGGAATGCTCGGCGAGCTGCTTTGTTTTGTTCTTTTTAGTTCTCTCTGCATGTTCAACCGGGATGGCTGAAACATTTAATTATAAGAATAGTTTACAGTTTTGGGGATTTTATGATTTGTGTAACGCAGAAGGTTCCTGGAGCAGGGCCTCCTTTTACTAGAGGCAGCGATTAGCCACTTGTGGGCCACCTATTGTTTTCTTAGTTTTGTTTTCACTGTGGTATATTTTACATTTGTGTATGTGTTCTTGCTGCGCTGTATGCTGTATATCTTTTTCACACATTTACTATCACGCTGGTATTTCGGTGTGTGTGTGTGTGTCTGTGAAGACCCCCGCACCTGGGCTGTCATTGCTGATGCCCTGGTGGCCGACACATGCAATAGCCCAGTAAGAAGCCTGTTAATAATGAAATGTTGCTACATTGCATAGTAATAATACTTAAGTAGTAATATATGACAAGGCTTTAAAAATGACTTACTGATCCAGGTCTTGGAAATGGCACTTTTCCCTCATAAGCTGCCCAATGGTATTCTGGTCCTTTTTGGTGTGCATATGGCCCGTTGAATGCATCTCGAATATCGGCCATACGATAAACACACACAGCATATCCTTTAAATACATTGCTATAAAAAGGAAAAGCAAAATAGCAGTGCATGCGTGTAGACTATTCCCCATGCTTACAGTGAACACCTACATTATGGTAATATAAATCAATGTTGTACTGTAGGATTTTAAGAACAAATGGTATACGATATACATTTTAAAAGACACATCTGTGAGACAGGTAATATTATAATATACACTGTGTGATTTGACACAGAGGTCAATGAACCTAGAAGGGTTTGTTCCATGCTCACCAGAGGGCGGTAGGTACATGTTAATAGGGGTACTGTGGTTGTACTCCAAATGTTAATATTTAAATGTAGCTATTGTAATGTTTAACATTTGAAATATAATTCATCTACATTGCTTATTTAGTCTGCATTCAGCAAATTGTGTTATGGTTGTGATCTGTACATGACGACTACACTTCAGCTCAAATCACTGACCTTGTAGTGCTGAATAGGGCAAAAATCTCAGGGTTTTTATCATCACGTGTCTGGAGTAGGAACACATCCTCTGGAAAACATAAAAAAGACATTAGTGGTTGAATTTGAAGTCTGCTGTGAAGTCAATAAGTCCAGTCCAGATGGTTTGATATCTTTTTAAATCAGCGGTTAAAACAACTTCCTCACAGTTTCTTCTGGTAACAGATCTCACTAGACCCTGTGTAAAAACTCAATCGATGTTTTCTATTAGAGCAGTTGCTCCAATAGTCCCTCTTCCAAGTCTTTCAAATCACATCAGTATTATTGAGGACGAAATATACAAAAAATAAGAGAAAACATATCATAGCCTTGTAACGATGATAATTGGAGGGTGGGGGACATTATACGTTAAAATAAACTACCATATCAATGTCATGCTTTTTATTTGAAATAGGCTTCAATGAATTTATATTACAAAGCTGTATTTACCCAGTTCATCAAAATATGTGTCAATTCCATTAGGCCCAGGCACAGAACAAATAAGTCGTGTTTTGAGTAAAGTGGTCCATTTATTAACCAGCATTCTTTGTCCTCCAAGGTCATTCTGAGGAGAAAGCAAAAATCTAAATGTTTAGGCAGCATCAATCTGGGCATCTGATAACCTCAGTGTAAAATCATAATAATAATAATAATAATAATAATAATAATAATAATAATAATAATAATAATAATAATAATAACAATCTCTCTGTGTGTTTATTTAAAGCACATAGCAACATTACCATTTCAAAGCCTATTTTGAAGGAGTAGTGTGGCTAGGCTTTTATTTAAAGTAGTTTATAAACTGTATACTGCCATGAGAAGATAACTAGATTAATGAATTGTATAATGAGTCTGGGAACTTATCATTTTCCAATGTGTGAAGAAGACATCAACATGGTAGTCAGCCTCTAAATGATGTTATTTGGAATATCTCAAAGTGTTTTACAAGTCAATAAAAACAAAAAATAACAATAAAAAATGAACATGAAAAAGTTATAGTTAAACCAACCAAAACAACAAAAAACATCAATATTAGTAGAGAAATAAAAAGAAGAAAGAGCACTTTTAACATTTTGTATAAAATGCTAGTCTAAAAAAGTTTTTAATCTTGATTTAAAAATATAAAGTGACTCTACATCTTTAATATCAGATTGTAGTAAGTTCCATAATCTGGGAGCACTGCACCTAAACACCTTACAAATCAGAAAGATAAGATACATACACAAATTTTAAAGTTAAGCAGCAGAAAGACAGGCTTGAAGTGCTTCCTATTCTTAAATAACATAATAAGGATATTTCTTACAGCACAGACTCTCGCAGCCCTGGTATAGACCGCACCACCATCAACCTCAATTGCTTTTTCGGTGAAGAAGAAATACACTTTATCATCCTCGTGGTCATCATTGTCAGGGATAACATACGAGCCAACAAATTTGGGTTCTGAAAAACAAAAACACTAAAGGAATAATCTAAAACAAACCCTCTCAGACATTTTCAACATCTGAAATCATAAGGGCAAAAGAGAATGTAGAACTACTGTACACGGTTATCTGCTGCCTCTCTGCAGTAAAACGCATTTGTGGTATTGAAACTGTATAATTCAACCTGTAATTTAAATGTACATTACAATACAATGCAGTTACATTATAACAGAATGACCTGCTTTAATCTACTCTGCTTGTTTTCTTTATTATAGTTGGGTGTATTTCCTCTCTCAGATAGTGCTTTGTGTTTGAATCTCAGGAAAGCTAAGAAAATATTTAAGAAAATACATATGTCAACACATGCCTAAAAGACATACAGACATTACTATATATTTTTTTATATTGGCTAATACCATCTGCAGTTTAAGGGGTCCCTAACATTTTTTCATTTTTTTTTGATTTTCATTACCATGGACCATCACTTATTTAGTTTATATCACTTGCCTAGGAATGTGTTAGCATGGGTACAAGATGTTTTCAATGCTACCCTGCAAGTTGACTGATTTATGTGAGTTAGACAGTAAGAAGGCAGAAATTGAAATGTACAGTGATCCACCTTTTGGCCACCTGCTGGTAACCGTGGAGCTTAAACATTAAAACTGCACTAATTGTAACAAACCAAACAAAAACATGCAACAGATTTTGCACTCATTTCAATATTTATTTACTTTGCGCTGTACTGTTTATTTTGGTAAAGTATATTTTGAAATGATTAAAATAAACACTAAACTGTGTTTAAAGTCTGTTGCATAAGATTGTGCTTATTTCTTAAATATGTTGTTTCACACTGTAATAGCGTACCATAAGTGATGGCTACAGCACAAAATATACAGCAGTATAAGAACTAAAATAAAAGCATGTCTATATTGGTTTTCTGTCTGTTTTTATACTTTAATTTGGGATATGTTAATCATTCACAAATAATGTGATAGATACAAATTTGAATTAAAGAAAAACAAGTAAGTGTAAACTAAATGATTTTTAAAACAATGACAAGGTTACCAGTGATAATGTTGCTCATGTTAAAAATGGCAAATCAACTTCTTTGGTTATCATTCCTTTGAGGACACAGTTTTCTAGTGGTACAGTATACAGCTTTCGGTTCTTTAAAAGCACTTGCCTTTCAGCTGCCGTTCATCATTCTGTTCTGTTCTCGTGTAGGAAAGGTGGTCCATCCGATAAATAGCAGCATCGTATCCCCAATAATCCGTATAGAGCCCAACAAATAACTCACCCCCTAAAGACCAAAAGCAGGACATTCGCAGGGTTATCACAATATGCATACACAACGTATATACTGTTTTATAGGTAACCCCTAATCATCAATTCCTAAAGACTTGGAACAATTTCATTTTGACTAGTCAAGCAGGTCGTTTGTTCAATTTAGTAATTTAGAGATAATTTGGATAAAAAACCTGAACAGTTCACAGCTCTCTTGGACCAGAGATGACCACTTCTGATTTAATTGACCAGGGTTGGCCACACCTGCACTATACAGTACTACAGAAACAATGTATTGCAGTAATGCACATTTATATAAAAGAGTAAAGATGTTTACTGAACTGAAAAAGCAAAAGAAATGTCCACAAGGGGACAGTGTTGGATAAATTATCATTGCACATTTTTTTGGGAGGAAGATTACAAATATGAGATCAGAGTATAAAATAAAGATTACCATGACATATATTTTTTGCCAGACAGGGCTTGGTCATGGTTTATAGTTAGTACCTATATGTATTTGTTGTTTGTGAATACCAACATCTGTAAATATAACTTATTTTGAAGGACATTATTTAGGATGTTGCTGTATATGTAAAAAATGTGAAAATAAAAGTGGTTACATAACACATAGTTGGTTATTGACAACATGTATTTCATCTTCATAATTTAATATGTACAGTAAATTATGATCCAAGGAATGTTAAACACAGCCTAAATGTAATCAAGTAGCCTTCACTTTGACAGTGAAAAAGTTACTTGGTTTGACCTCTTTTTTATGGGCATGCCTGAATATTTTGGCAGATGCAGTTCAGACAGCAATGTCACAGCTATAGACAATAGAGGGGTCAGGGGTTGGTATAAAGAGTTCCCCAGGGATTTCACACACCTCTCTTGATCTGCTTAATATCAGGCTAACAATTCAGTTGAGGCCCTTTGGATGAACTTGAGCGATTTCTCCAAGCAGGATTACTCCAGCTTTTTTTTTTTTTTTGGGGGCAGGAAAGTGTATATCCAAAAACATGAAATAGAAATAATATATTATTTACCTTCAGATTTATTACAACCTTTATCAAAACGACAGGATTAAGCAATTCAATACAGTTGACTAAAATGCATATTCTCCCTTATTCACAGTATGGCTAAAACTATTTCAATGTATTGAAAACAGATGCAGTGATATGCTGTCCCTCCCTGTAGGGAAACAGCATGATAGTTACTATCTCATATAATGATTTGACTTGAGTGTGACTGTAAATGAAATTCATTATGTTCTTCTTGCTAGGGATGATACAATTAATCTAAGCCTAATAAATCTTTAAGCAAAACCATTTATGAACTAATTTTCTGCAGCTTTGCTCATAAACTACTCGATTAATTTCACTGTGGGTGTGTTTGTTGATTAAATGTACAGTATATGAAGACTGCTTGTTAAAGATACATGATGAACACAAGACTAGAGTTAGTATGTACTTGCAACATGGTGTAATATTAAGTGTACCATGTTCTTTACTGTCCTTTGTAGGCTTTGTGGTCTACTTGTCTTGCCGTTTGGTGTTGCTGTGCTCAACAAAGGAGAATTCCAAGAAAACACAATGCATCAGTAATTGAACTCGATTCTTTCTCAATCATAACAATGCCATCGGCTATGTTTATGGCACATTCCCAGTGAGTATGATTTAGTGCTACAAAGAAAACAAGAAAAAGCAACTTGAGAACTGCACAAAACAATGCCACTCACTTAGAACTGATTTTCTTTGGAACATGTCACAGTGAACACATAAGAACATAAGAAAGGTTACAAACAAGAGGAGGCCATTCGGCCCATCTTGCTCGTTTGGTTGTTGGTAACTTATTGATCCCAGAATCTCATCAAGCAGCTTCTTGAAGGATCCCAGGGTGTCAGCTTCAGCAACATTACTGGGGAGTTGGTTCCAGACTCCCACAATTCTCTATGTAAAAAAGTGCCTCCCCTTTATCTAATCTCCATTTGTGACCCTTAGTCCTTGTTTCTTTTTTCAGGTCGAAAAAGTCCCCTGGGTCGAGTTCAGTTCTTTAGCCTGACTACACATGACATGCCTTTTTTTTAAAACCAGTTTTATATGAGGAAAAAAGTGATAAATAAATCTGTCTTACGTTTTAAGGTGGAAACGCAAGGGCTGTTTGGCTCAAATGGACATCTGCCTCTCCCACTCTCAGTCATGTTAATCTCCAGTTTAAACAGCCTGTCCTAAAGAATGAAAGAATAGTCATACACATTGTATAGTGTTACTCATGCAATGAGATACATTGTAATACAACAAATCAACCGTTTCAAACTAGAGGACTAAAAGTAAAGCAGAATAAAATGGTGTCATGTTGGCACAATTAGATCCAGCTGTCCACAGAAACCATTTAGAACTACTATATTACACACTAAGACATTCAGCCTTTAACTTTTGATTGAGTTGTTTGATAAACTCAGAGCTGATATACTAAGCAGTGTACTAACTAGTTGTGCATTATCTCAGTACCTGGTTTTGATCAGTGTTTCAAAACAGCTTGAAAAGACAGCAATGTTCAAAGGAATGGAACGTCTAACATAATTATCTGGACTAGCATCAGGTGTATCAAGTTTACTTTAACGTTTTTTAGAAGCCAAATGTCTTATGTAAGTATGTTTTAACTGGCCTAAAGCTAGTGGTGTTTTGCACCTTTTGATTTGACATGGGGCATCTGTTTTTCTATCTTCAAAGACACACTTTCAGCAGTCAGGCAACAATTTGAATATACGACATTCAAACTCACTAGGAGCACTGATAAGAATTATTAAACTTTATTATGGCAATATTGCACTTCTATATGACATCTTAATACTTGCTAAAGCCTACATGTCATAACCAATCGTCTTAAAAATAAAATAAATAAATAAAAACATGGAATCATTTATTAGTTCAGCTCATTTTGGACATTTTTTTTTCTATTGAACTTCAAATCAGTATAAGAAATCAATGTGACAAATTATTCTTAATCACCACAGGGCCAATTGAAGCTTCTCAGCTATATTTTAAAATATGGTGGCTGTCATGGTTAACTTGTCTGAAACTTTAAAGATATAATCCCTCTAAAAACATTGCTAAGTGTCTTTTCATTTCAATTTAGACAACTCAGACTGAAGAGTATTAATGACAATGCTTTAACCTGTGTGATACACTATGATATCAACAAGACATTATGGCCAGACTTAAAGCCAAGAAGTAATGAGGATACCTTACAGCATCCAATCTGCTTTAGGTATGGTTAATGTGGACCTTTAATGGGTTAGACAAGACCCAAAGTTTTTTACAGCTACGAAGCAGAAATCAGCCAGCAGCAAAACAACATTCCCATTGTAAACTGTTTAGTTAAAGTAGAGTGACTAGTGTCCTTGCAGAGAGATAATAGAAGTGGTTATCCTTCTTGTTGGGGGTTCTCATTAGGCTCTACACAACAACGATCACAACAAAACTAGTTTACACTGAATTAATCCAGGATTGCAGCTGCCTATGTTAGTCATTTTAGTCAGTCTTGTTTTGTAAAAAGTAAGACTTAAACCCAGCATAAACAAGGGAACATGTTTAGTTATTTTTTCACGAGCCATGGAAAAGCGTGATCATTCCTGTTATAGTCCAAAAAAATTGAAAAGCATTTGTATTGATTTTAGCTGCTGTCCAAATCTTACAAACTTCAGTGGGAGCATCAGAAAATTCTCTGCCGAATGACCAAAAGAACAATATTTCTGGAAACAGTTTCTCAAAGTCCAATTGTTGCATATGCTAGAGCTAAAAATACGACTCACAAAGGTGCGTTGACAATATTATTACTTCATCGTGTTAGTGTACGGTAAGTGTCCAGCATGGCCTTATTAAATTAAAATCATATTGCTGTGTCAAAAAGCTCCAATCAAAAGCATCAGATATTATTCATCCACCACATCATACTTGCTTGTTTACCAGTGCTCATCTGGTTTGTGATTGGTCTTGGTTATAGTTTACTTATTTTGAACACTAAAAGTCTTTTTATTTTAAACTCATACTTAACAAAAAATCTGATTCACATTGACCTGATTCTAGCATCAAGTTCAACAATTACTGAATTGTTAAATATAACTTTGTAAGCATAATGCACAGGGAATTGCAAAACATGACATGAATTGAAAATGAACTTTGCTTAGCACTCTGACAATATGAAAATAAATGTACTTGGATTTATATAGTACTCTAATAATTTCTTTAAGGGGGCACATAATAATTCTAACATGGATTTTAAGATCACAATTAACATATTGCTACGATACAGACAAAACATCAGAAATTGGGCCACTACAATTGACAGTTAAGTGTGCATTCATTTTCTTACATACTAAGACCCTATATCCTCTGATACCCATGTAGCTGCTTTAAAACCTGTCTGACCCAATGTGGTTCATATTTGCATGGCGTCATCCCCAGTTCAATTGGATTACAGTGCTTAGAAGCAAACACAATGTTAAATGATAAAAAGCAGTACTGCAGTTTCAGAAGACCACAGATATACAGGCTGATTAGGTGAAGGGATCTGTTTATTGTATGGGTGTGAGGTGTTAAAGGTTCACTCTTTTATCAACAGGATAGGCAGAGATCTAAGCCTGAGATTTCAGTGCATGGTCTGCATGCAGTGGGTTTGCAGTGGTAATGAAAATTGCAAGTATCCGTGAAACATTGCATTGTTGAATCCATAGTGTTATTTGTGTGATTCATTAGGGAAATGATTTGAAGTGCTGCTAAAATGCACACTATTTGGTTGTCACCTAAAGAAAAAGTCTCCATAGTAGTGAGATGACAGCTGTAGCATAATGTTGTACAAATTGTACTTAAAGGGTATGTCATATGTATATATATATATATATATATATATATATATATATATATATATATATATATATATATATATATATGGTATAGTAGTGGAATAGTGGAATAGACTTGAGCTTTGGCAAACTGACAAGCCAACTAATAGCAACCATACTGTCTGCCATTGATACTTGAATACTATACTGAATTACCCATTGACATTTATAGAAATCATCTTTAAGTGAATCACCTTTTTGATGAATGTACAAGATAACAGGCTTTAATAGTTAACTCTTTGAAAACTCCAGCACTAGTATTATAGGATCATAATTTTCTGCGGTTCTAAATGAATAAGTAATGAGCATTTAAGCAGATTTATCCGCCAAAATAATGTTTCCTGTTCAAATGTTTAAATGTTTAATTTCATAATTTCATTAACCAAGCAATTGTTAAACTAAATGAATGTATCTCAATATTATAATTCCATACCTGAAATTCTCAGAATAACAATGTGACATATATCAATACATTAACAGGTATTAATAGCAAACAAATGCATCGATAATAACAAACAAGGCCAAACGACCAGCATAGTCAAACTGTAGTTATCACAAACTGCACCAATGAAGCAATTGAATGTGTAGATGAAACAGAAGTAATTGCATTTTATTTTATAATTTATTTTTGTAATGTACTTTCCATACTTATTTTTTAAATCAGTTTAGTTTGAAAAACTGACTTCATTCAAGAAATCTAATTTTTGCTTCAGTATGTAGTTCAGCAATAACAGTTCTTGCATTTGTGCAAGAAAGGTTCCCATCTGAATGTTCCATTTGTTTGAAAGTTCCATTTTTTTGATACCCCTGAACTTCTAGAAACCAATATGGATCTAATGTTCTTCGTAAAACATATGTTAACAATTGTATATGCTTTACGATTGGTGATATAAAAGGCCTGTATGGAGTACATTGAATTGTAGCTTTCTCTAATAAAGTAATCACATTATAAAAAAAAGGTTTCACTTGACCTGTATGTGAGTGTAAAAGGTCATACACATGGCAAGCAAGCCATTTGTACTGTTAGTGAGATTCTTTTCAATTTGAGTTTCCCGTTTGGGAATGGTGGAATGTTTGTTTTCATTTCCTAGTCAGATCTTCTTCAAAAAAATGAGCAAAGTGTTGAGGGAGCATATAAATAAACTCGCTAAATGACAGGAAAACATGTAAATCATTGGAGGCACAATCCCCCTGAGGAAAAAAAAGATACAGTACTTAAAGGTACAGTACTTAATTATTCTCTGCTCTGATTAGACAATTAGACAATTAGAATTTCACTATCAGGGTTTAAACAGAAACTTACCTCTTTCTTGGCCACATGCCTCCTGCATAACCTAGTGCCTATTACCACAATATTTCCCATACCTCTTGATATATAACTTTCTGTTATAGTATAGTATTTTGCAATTACTGGACTAGAAAACATATCAAAAAGATGTCAAATCAGCAGCCAAGCTGCAGTTCAATAGAATGCCTAGGGGGTAGACCGTTTAGAAACACTGCTAGACTATGCAGTATACTGACTGTTTCCATACTACATATATGTCAGAATATTCATATTGTAACATTACAGTACTCCCAACCAGAGTAGACCTAGTAAATGAATACCATCCCGAGTGTCATTTAAAACCATCAATGTGGCTGTGTGCCAGAGCTGCATGGGGGGACAGATGGTGTGTCTTTTCATATGGAAACTCTACCTTTGGGGTTAGCGCTTAGTATAGCAATTCATTTTGGGGGGGTCTAGATTACTTTTCCTTGGATAAGTACAGATTTACTAAAACATACATATTTTTTATCAGGCAATATCAGCGTTTGTAATAATGCATTCTCTTACCTCTGTCCAATGGCCCACCCTAATGTAGGCACATACAGGATCAAAAGCACCAGTACCACAAGCCAGAAGATGAGTTCTGTTATATTCGTGAAAGACCCGGATAAAATTTGCACATTCAGCCTAAACAATGAAAAAGAAAGAAATAAAAACAACGTCTCAAAAGCATTTTTCAGTCAATCAAAATGTACAGTAAATAGCAATTGCAAGTCAAAATTATGGGTTTGTGTGTATATTTTGGGGGAAATATTTTTGGTCACAAGATTATACTTACCACATCTTTGCCTTCCATTTGACATTTTTCCACCTGAGTATGTGTGCTGGGCCAGTGTATCTGTAATGAAACGGAAAAAAATATTTTCAAGTCAACAGAATTTATGAAGGAAAATGTTTCATTAAAGCAATTTCATTAAAGCATTAAAGCATAAAAACAAAAGAGTTAAGTAAGAAATCATTTCTGTTTTACTGTGGAAAACCAACCTTAATTCTGTTCATAATTGTGTAAATTAAAACTGAATTGGAAAGCGTACACATCTGTCTCTATTGGCCACTAGCATCTAAGCACTGTTTACATAAGATTTATCACCATTAACAGTAGCTCAATGTGGGTAAGCACAGGTATAACATTTGACAGTGATTATGGTTTGCTTGGCTGACCACCATAGACAAATCATGGTTATAGAAAAAAGATTTGTGGATTTAGCCCCACACATTTTAACCCAACAATGCCCTTGTGTTCAGGATAAGTAGGAGCCAGAAAGTTGCTGCTCTTTGAACCGATCAGTTCATTTTAAGTACTGTTTTGCAAAATCTCATCCAGGTTGCCTAAATTCCTATGAGGCTCTTTAAAAAAGGAGACAGGCATGTGTAAAGGACCACACATGGAACATAACTCCTAAAAATTGCAAATGCTAACCAAGTTTACAATTAATAGGGGCATGCTTCTGAATACCAATAATATCTACATTACCATTTGCCCCATTACCAAGAGTAGCTAGAAATTATTTGTGAATTGTCCCATGTGGTGGTTCCTTTGAGGCATTCATGCTAAAATATCTCTAGACAGAATGGCTATTTAATTCTGGGACCAGTTATTATAAAAAGTAAATATCCTGTTTTGTGGTAGACAAATGCAGGCTGACATTCTGACATTAAGACAGGTACACACTATATGATAAGTGAAAATAATTAGAAGCATAAATAGGTAAAGATATATGTAGGGAATTTACTTTTCAATTATACATAAAAAGAAACAGAAATAAACACAGGAGGGGTTAGCTGATGTATTACTTTCTATATTATGCTTAATTAAATTTCCTGTTAAGCAGAAGGGGAGATCCTTTATCTTTTAATAAAAAATGACTGAGCATATTGTATCATACTTTTGCCCCACATAAACATGAATTATGTCAAAAATATGTCTTTATCTTAAACAAAAGGTTCAAAAAGTCAGAAGGAAGAAAGAAATGTGTTTAGAGAGTCTTGCCAATGACTGAAATACAATGTTCTTCAGTTACCATACCTCTCTGTACTCTGCGTTAACTCGGTCCAAGTTCAGAGAATACATAAGGTCCCGACCTCCCACAAACAAACGTTCTTGATACTCGTCCAGGAACATTGTTCGTAGGTCCAAAAAACCACATGGGCCGTAAAAAACGGAGGTTCGGTTTAAATCCCACAGCTCTGTAAAAGCAGCAGAAGTAGGTTTCGTGTTATATAAATTAAAGATTATTTAAAAAATGTTAACATTGTTAATATTTCCATGTAAGTGTTGTCTTCATAGAGCTGATTGGACAGTACCAGATTATAGTTTTCAATGTGTTGCATTTTTAATTCAGTGTCAGTTTATACTGCTATTAGAATTAGGGGGAGGCTAACTGTGAAATGTATATATGTACACCATGCCTTTACTTGTCACTTGCATTTGATGTTGTCCACCTATAGCTGTGTGTATTAAGCAACCTAGGGTCTGGCTAATGTTAAAAATCCCAACGGTGATCTGGCACTTTAAATTGTTTTACTCAGGCACTGTGAGAGATAGCCTTGCTAGTAATACACCATTGGAAAGAGTAGAGTCCAGGCTTTAAAACAAGGTCCTACTGATGTATTTCCGGTATTGGACCATGTCAGTAGAGAGTCGTGAAAGTGAGTGTTTTGCAATGTTACTGCTGCACTGTAAGACACACCTACCTCGGTGCAGTAAACAAACATTTTCACACAACATCTTTACAAAATAAGAGAAATGGTGACATCAAAGGCACGAGGACCTCTTTTCCGATACATATATATTTATTTTTCGTGTTTGTGGATCAGATGCATGAGACAAGAGCTTTTAGGGTTAGTTTGCCTTGTCATTCAAGCCACAGTGAATAGCTCCATCTTACTCCACATGAACAGGGTCCCTGGGACGAATAATTTGAATGTGCTTTTTTTCTTTTTTCTTTTGCACATTTCTCAATTGTTCACTTCTTTTTGGTTGCTTTTGGTCCCTTTTGTACTGTATATATGACCATAATTCCTTTATTTATTATCCAATTTGTTCAAAAACACGTTTCCATGTTCCCTACATGTTGAAGCTTCATTGTACACTGTCAGATTTGAGTTGGCCATGTTAAATTATGTTTTTTTCTAAAAAGCGTTTCTTTTTCTGTGGTTTTGTTATCTGTATTGAACAGGGTGTCTCAGACTATTTAACTTTTTTTTAATGGAAGTCCAGTGTGTGCACATTCATTTCATGTATGACATCTACCTGTAACCTTTATAGTTAAAGAGTTATAGCTACAAATCTAACAACAGCAAAAAACTGTAAAAATAGCTCTGACCCTTTATGATGTGTCCTGTATCCTGTATGGATTCCTTTCCTGCTGTCATGACCTCATAACAGACTTGTACAGCACTAACAAAGAAAAGTTTTATTATGCAGGCAATAAATGTCCTTGGTATTCTAGATACATCTGCTTGAATTCATATGACCCCAACAGGAAGACATTGGGCTGTAGCCTTTCATTTCCTGTTTGCCGTGTATGTGGTCAACCAAAATCGGTAATCTGTTTGTGGTTTTTGTATGCCAGGGATGACTTCAACCAACTCTGAGCCAAATGAACTAAATGACAATCTCAATAATGTCCCCCTGTGGCTAAATAATACATACAACACAATTATATAAAATTTTTGGACAAGCTAAAAAAGTGGTATTCTGAATGAATTATAGCTGGCTGTGAAAGGCCTCATGAAACTGGAGCTGAACCTCTTGCTAGTAAAACAATCAACTGCTGTGAAATGAGATCAGCAACCCATACACAAACACCTTATACATTATTAACTGAGCAACCTTCCTGCAGTTTGTTTTCATGGTCAGTTTAATTTATTTGGATTAAAGACCTGACCAGACATGCTGACATGTGTATAGAACGGAATAGGTGGGGTTATTTTTGGGTACAAATTAAAATAATCTTGTTTTGATCTGTTTCATATCACTTTACAGTGGTTAAAATAATTTACCATTATACTGTAGCAGAACAGTATCCATATGAATCTCAAACCTCCGGGCACCCACACTATTTCACCGACTGGCCAGGGAGTTTAAATTACCTATGATTTGTATAGTATTATGTGCTATTGATGAAGTACAAAAGTTACTTCCACAGAACTTTTATAATCTTTATAATATTATTATTATTGTTATTTTTTAAAAATAATTTAGTCGTTGCCAATTATTTTTTTTTTATTTTCTCCCCAATTTGAAATGGCCAATTATTTTTAGGCTCAGCTCACCGCTACCACCCCTGCGCTGACTCGGGAGGGCGAAGACGAACACACGCTGTCCTCCGAAGCGTGTGCCGTCAGCCGACCGCTTTTTTTCACACTGCAGACTCACCATGCAGCCACCCAAGAGCTACAGCGTCGGAGGACAACGCAGCTCTCGTGCAGCTTACAGGCAAGCCTGCAGGTGCCCGGCCAGACTACAGGGGTCGCTGGTGCGCCGTGAGCCGAGGACACCCTGGCCGACCTAACCCTCCCTCCCCCGGGCGCCGTGTGGCTAATTGAGCACCGCCCCCTGGAAGCTCCCGTCCTCGGTCAGCAAAGGAATAGCCTGGAATCGAACTTGCGATGTCCAGACTATAGGGCACATCCGGCACTCCACGCGGAGCGCCTTTACTGGATGCGCCACCCGGGAGCCCCTTATAATCTTTTGAAAGTAAATAAAGCCAAAATACACTGAAAAATATTGTTTTTTGAATACCAATTGAAACAATGTACATTGTCTGCTGTTTAGTCTAAGTCACTTGAATGTCCCATTTTAAGATGCTAACAGCCACTTCTTTGTTGCCTAAATCCGAACTGGGGGAAAATAAAAACTACTCTGACAGTTGTATTAAAATCATATTTATTAAACTGCCATGACATAGCCAATTAAATAAAGCCACTTGTATTTTATACTTGTGGTTGTTTACTTCAAAAGAAAAGTTTATTGTTCTTTATATACAATAACCTGCCTTTGTGATTTTCTTCAAAAGGAAATACAGTATGTGGTAAACTCAGCAACAGTAGTGGTTAAGTAAATTGAATTGGGCCCAATAAAACAGATGACAGAGTCATAATTTAAATTCCACAGTCCTTAAAATGAAAGCTGTACAATACAATGGGTGTGCAGTGGTTTGGACTGGAGAACAAAAGCCCCTAAACTGACTTTTAGACTGTTCAGTTTTTATTTTTTATTATTCAGACGCATTCTGGAGATGACTGTACACACTTATGCACCACAAGCATCACACTGTTCTCTGTGTATGTATACAGCAAGTAAGCTGGTTGATCACTGAGTTACAAATATTTAGCATTCAAAGAGGCTAAAACCAGTATTTTAAAGCATGCAGGGATGTACAATATTACTTTTCGTTTTAAGTTACCAAACTGCCTAACTTTTGCCAGTTTACAGCCTCAGTACGGCAGTAAAACTGTCAGTGCCCTGGATGAGAGTTAATTGCCATTGATTGGTACTCAATTGTAAACATGAGGGACATCAGCTTCTCATGTTTTTAAATCAACACAATAGTGAATGGATTTATTTAATGAATTTATTGAAGACAATAAATTTATTGAATTTACTGAAGGCAGTATGAGTATCGCATTTTGGCACACCCCTATTGGGAAGGAATATAATTAAGAATATGTAATTAAGAAAATGCATCAACAGCAGTGGTAGGGATAACATTCCCTTTGCCCCAGGCCCTCATGGTACAGGTGGTTTTCCACTGGCTATTTGTCGAGCTGAGCGAGAACCAAACCGTTAAACTCTGGTATAACAACGCACCTGAATCTGAATCGGAGCAAGGCCAGGGGAAGGGTCATTATGTCGTGGCGTCTAAGGCCGAGAATCTTGCTCATCATATCCAAGTCATATAATAACTCCACATGTCACTGCATTTCAGTTGTATTCAGTCATATAATAAAAAACGAAAATGAAGTCTAACACAACTATAACCTCCGGAGTCGCCATTTTCAACTCAAATACAGCACCTCTTAATACATGCATCATCGACATTCATTGCGTGTGACGTCAGTGGGAAAACAACCATGCTCCTGCTAAGCTGCACCAGGCTGGCTCGGCTCAGTTGTTCAGTGGAAAAGAGGTATTTGAGTAAGCCAGACATGTATTGGGATGTAAAGAGGGATTCATTTTTCAACATTCAAAAAGAACCCTCTCCTATCACTACTGTATTTAGAAGAAACCAGCATATAACTGTCCTAAACCAAAATCCTTGTTCAAGATAGCCCAGGAGCTTAATATCATGAGTTTCATTAGCCAAAACAGTTTTTGAAGTGAATCACTGACAATACTTCTTTATGCAACTGCACACAATTATTTATTTATGAAAAACATCTGTTATGTCAGAACAACTTAAAAGGTAAAAATACACCTCTCTAACCTCTTTCACAAAAAACAGCCTACATTAACAAAAGGTTTTTTTTTTTTTTACAGTTTTTGTTTCTTTAAGCTGTAAAACATTACAGACCATGTCTTTCAAATCATCATGGCCTTAAGCATTATGATATCATTGCATTCTAAAATCGGAAAGGTCAGTGTGTGAACATTACACCGCCCTGCAATGGCCACTGGATCATTATCAGTTCAGAAGGTCTGTTAACATAGTCTCCAAGTGATCAATATGAATTATCAAACTTCTTTGGTCATTTATTCTGAACACATGTTTTATTAATTTCTTGAGTGGTGGACTCGTAATATAAAATGGTGCACCCTGTACAGCATATCCCTACTGACCTACATTTGACAGTGATGTGTATCAGGAGGAAACAAAACACCATTGTGAGGGTTATGTTGAAAAGTCTTGCTTGTTTTTAGGCTACTTAGGATTTCAAAAGAATTTCTCAGGAGAGATTGGAATAGCTTAAAGGTGAAGACTGGGTAGATAACGTGATACTGAACTTTTTCATCTTTCCATTTTTCTAGTTAGGGATATTACTGTGTGACATTAATCTAATTTAAAACAGCATACAATCCCTTCTTACAATGTTGACTTTGAAGTTAAATTAAGGTATTGTTCTACCATACATTGCATATTCTGCTGCACTGGATTTGACTCTGGAAATACGAAAAATCACTGGAGGGATCCAGCACCAATTTTAAATAAAGCTTTTTGTGGTGAGCATGTCAACTTTCTTTTTCATTACAGAACTTTATCTTAGTGTGAATCTGCACACTGTTATGGAAACTCTGCAACCTCCTGTAACATGTCTACTGACTTAGTTTCTTATAGTGTTTCACATATAATAACACATTACTATTCTGTTCTTCTCAAAAAATGCTATACCGTTTGCAGTATTAAAAACAGTGGTGTTTCCGTCCACTTCCACTATCTGGTCTCTTAATTGATGCATTCCATGAATCATTTGGAAAACTGTGTGCCACAGAACAATGAAACATGCTAGCAACAACAGACAATGAAAAAAGGATATAGTTATAGTTGGCACTTTGAGTCATAGAAGGTTCTGTCTTTACATAATTTGCATACCAGATTGACATGAATCCCATACGACTCAAGGTGTCAACCGCACCATTTTCTTCTCTTGTCTACTGATGCTCCCTGACAAGTTGTATTAATCTACAGTGCATACTTTTATCTCATGATATCTGTGAACTGGTCAAGTGACTTTTAAAATAAACTTCAACATTCCTCTGCCAGCACAATCTCAAACTAAAAACTTCAGGTTTTAAGTTTACAACTGCACTAC
Organism: Acipenser oxyrinchus oxyrinchus; assembly: GCA_030684275.1. NCBI lineage: Eukaryota > Metazoa > Chordata > Actinopteri > Acipenseriformes > Acipenseridae > Acipenser > Acipenser oxyrinchus. The sequence goes on from CM060254.1 coordinate 44,265,217, forward strand.
TTAGTTCCACCTGCTAACATACGTCCTCCTCTTTGAAAACCGTCTTAAGCCAATTTATTCAAGGCGTATACAATGGACACATTCACCATGTGATGACAGATGAAGAATGCTAATTTCCCTCTGCCTAAAATACAAATGCTTTGAAGTATAACATATTATCTTTTAAAAACATTTAGTAGTTCAGATTATTTAAATTTGACTTAATTTAATTTCAATAATATATCTGCTTTTTTAAGAATCTGTGACTAATGTGTTGACACGTATTATTTAATTGGTGATAGATGCTTGCTGTATCTACAAGCATTCAGACAGACATTTCAACAACCTTGCTAACAAGTTACTCCTACTTCCACACAACTAATATCTTAATGATGTGTGTGACAAACTGGGTTCCAGTCATGTCAATTCTATACTTTGTCACATTTCAAGTATATGTTTCTTGAAAATAGCGTCACAAGTTGAAAGAAAACGCCAGCGATGAAAGACATAATCACTCAACCTAAACTGCACATGAGTGCAGAGTGAAAGGAAGGTCCAACTTTCCTAAAGCTACTCCCTGTTACTAAAAATGTTTGAAAAACATTTATAACTAAAGATGTAATGTGTGGCATATGCAATACCAAATATAAAATGAAAAGTATTATTATCAATCACAAGAAATCACAAGAAATGGAATCTATATATTGCTTAGATTGTTAAACAGTTAGAAATGTTTAATGCAGTTTAGGAGGGAATTAAAAGGTCTGTTTTTTATGACTCATTCTTTGCTAAATAAACTACATAAAATGCAGTATTCATTTAAGGGGTCGTCATTTCACTTGTGACATGAGGTGGTTTGAAACCTTGGTACCTAGACACAAGAAACTAGTGAACTAACCTGTACCTCCTAGCTTATTGTAAGACTTTACATTTCCTCCTTATAAATCCCAATACAGTAAAGTGACAGATATAAAGGTTTGATTTAACACCATACTTACTGCACCACTTTTTTCCCTAAAAAACTGTCATTTGATACAGAACAAGAACCCCTGCTGATCAATCAGCTGAAACATTACAAAAATTGCAAGAGTAACAATAAACCATATAGACGAATGCTCTAAATAAGACTGGGTGGTATGCAAAGATAAGCACATATATTACTCTAAACACACAATGCTTGGAGAATTAAATATCAATGTAATGGGTTATCCTAAAGATTATTTTGATATATTATAAACACATATCCTATATTGCAGCCACCTTGTCAGAGGATTATCTTGAAACCTCAGTAACATTTAATGGCTGTACTCTACGCTGTTTTATATCATGACATAAAGGCTGTTAATAGAAAAAAAAACAGTTTTACTGGTTGCTGGAAAATCTGCCATTGAGCAGCCAGCACGAGAGGTCTTGACCCAAATATATTGTTACAAAAATAAAGGTTGCAATAGTGTGTAACATACCCTACCTACGCAATTAATTAAATGACTTAAGAATATCTTCTAAACAACTTACGAAGAGTGTGAATATTCTGTGAAGTTTCATCATGGAAAATGAAAGACTCCCGTAAAGAGAATCATCAAGAAAAAAGCAGCCATAAAACACGCAATTGTGGTATGTTTAGTGATACTATGATAAACGTTCCGACTAGATGTCTTCTCAATGTCTTTAAATCTTGTTTCTTTATGCACACTTGATCGACTCTTAGATCTAAGTCTGCTCAATTAAAATGGTTCTGCTTAATCAGACACCAGAACCAGAGCAGTGTAGTAATGTTGATTCTTCAAGTTGTTTCCTCTTTGGAATGAGTGTTTATTTCAGTTAAGCAAGTGTAGCAATTACCTGCTTGTCCCAGTCTTTAACAAAGTGAGTTAAATTGCATTTAGGATTCATTTTTCCAGTTACTATCAATAAACATCTAGCCTTGCATTGTATAATTGGAGACATGCAATTGATAAGAACATAAGAACATAAGAAAGGTTAAAACGAGAGGAGGCCTTTTGGCCCATCTTGCTCGTTTGGTTGTTGGTAACTTATTGATCCCAGAATCTCATCAAGCAGCTTCTTGAAGGATCCCAGGGTGTCAGCTTCAACAACATTACTGGGGAGTTGGTTCCAGACTCCCACAATTCTCTATGTAAAAAAGTGACTCCTATTTTTTGTTTTGAATGCCTGTTTATCTAATCTCCATTTGTTACCCCTGATCCTTTTTTTCTTTTTTTACTATACCTTTTACTTTTATCCAATCATTTTGTTGGCCTGGTTTTATACCTTCTCCACATTGTCTAGATGAAGACATTGAGTCAACATAAACTCCTAAATCTTTTTCATAGATTCCTTCTTCAATTTCAGTGTCTCCCATATGGTATTTATAATGACATTTGTATTGTCTGTGTGCAGTACCTTACACTTTTTTATATTACATGTCATTTGCCATGTGTCTGCCCACTTCTGAATCCTGTCTAGATCATTTTGAATGACCTTTGCTGCTGCAACGGTGTTTGCCACTCCTCCTATTTTTGTGTCTCAAGAGACTGTTGCATGATCGTAGTTAGAGGTTTGTAAATAACTTATTTTATTTCTTTGAGTACTATTTAGAGGATCTCATCCAGCCCAGGGGATTTGTTTATTTTAAGAGCTAGTCCCTTTAACACTTCTGCCTCTGTTATACTAGTTATTTAAAACTGGATAGGAACAGGTCGACATGTGGGGCATGTTGTCCGTATCCTCCTTTCTAAAAACCTGTGAAAAGTAATCATTTAATATATTTAATATTTTTTTCTTTTCATCTATGATGTTGTTATTTGTATCTCTCAGACATTTTACTTCCTCCTCGAATGTTCTTTTGCTGTTATAATATTGGAAAAAACTTTTTGGAATTGGTTTTTGCCTCCTTGGCAATGTTCATTTCTATCTCTCTCTTGACCTTTCTAACTTGCGCTTGCAGTTTCAAGTACTCTTTCTGTGTACTTTGTTGTTGGTCCCTTGTAAACATTCTGTAAAGTGCCTTTTTTCTCTGAATATTTTTTTAAATTGATCTATTAAACCATTTTGGCCATTTTGTTTAAGATTTTGATTAGTCTGCTTTTGAGATGTATTTGTTTTGTGCCTCTAGTACTACTTTCTCCGTGGATGTTTTCTGTATTTTACTCCAATCTACTTCTGTTAGTCTCTGTTTCATTCCTTCATAGTTTGCCTTAGCTTTAGTCGTTACTTTTTGGGTTTTAAAAAGCACTTCAAATGAGACCATGTTGTGATCTGAGTTTGCCAATGGTTCTCTGACCTCTGTTTTGGTTATTCTGTCTTTGTTATTTGAAAAGACTAAATCATGTTGTTTGTATAGATTTGTTTGCATGCATCTCAGAGAATAAGACTGCTTTCTAAAAGCCATCTTAAATCTAGCTGGAATGTATTAATCACGCTGTCAACACTGAAGCACAGACACACTAGAGTCATTGTTGCCCAGCTGAATTTTAGCCAAGCTAAATTTTAATAATTCAGTTATATTTTCCAACTGTGACCTGCTCCAACTTGTTCATCATATATCCCATGTGTCTAAACATTATTGTGTACAGTACATTAATGGAACTGTGCTACTTAAATTTCTACATTTAACTTTTTAAAACAAAAAAGTGGCATATATTAATGTTATAACTTTATAATGATAAAAACATTAAGAAACGGTATTATACACATTCTGGCTTAAATACAGCATAAGTCTTAATCTCTAAAAACATGTGTCCCAGTAGTTTTGAACATCCCTAAACTTGTTACCAACAGTTTCCAGAAGTATTGGCTGATTTTGATGTAACAGCGTGATGGACAAAGCAGGGTCCAGTCTGTAATTTGACCTCCTGCTACTAGAGGGCGCTGAACCAGCTGATGGTTTTCCCTTACCAGGATCCGCTGGGACCTGCCCTCCCTCAGCTCAGTTGGGCTTAATTGAACAAAAAAAAAAGAAATAAAAAACCAACCCTGGTTGCTTTTTTTTAAAACTGTTTGGACTTCTGTTTTGTTCCTCTGCACCACACCATTGACACCTCGACCATCGACAAACAGACACAGGGAAATTGCTAACTATAAATAAAAGTTTTATTTTTGCTATACAATCATTTCTGGATTTCGCTGAATGTCATCACTGTCTTTACTTATAAAAATTGACAGCGAGGCAGCTGTTTCTTTCATGGCAATTGCTTTAAGTGCTTTTGTTTATAATTATAACAGATATTGTAACTTGTGACATATGTTGACATACTTGTCATTAGAAACTTCAAAACTGTCATTTACCAATTAGGAAGCAGCATTGCAGGGCACTACCACACCACATCTCTATAAAGAAACCTAAATAATGTAAATGTAAATGAAAACTGTAAAATAACAATACAGGCTGTTTACCAGTTTCAAATTGCAATAAAACCCTGATTATTGTGCATTACATTTGTAGCTGACCTTCTGTACTCTACCTTCCTGACGTGGCCACCTATCAAACTATACCACCTAATCACGGTTCTCTTGCTTAATCAATCTGGCTCAGACATTTAACTGCACGAGGTAGGCCTTACCAACAGTAAAGTCATCGTGGAAGGCTTTTGCTGTCAAGGTCTAATTTGGCATCATTAATCTGACTGGCACCATTAATCTGACTGTTAACAATTTAGCTAAAATTTAATATGATGAAGACTTCAATATGTAGTACCTGTATTTCCACATGTTAATGGTGCAATGAAACACAACATATCCAACAAGTTCTTAACACATCAGACTTCATTATGTTTCACCTGCCGCTGCCTCTCTGAAATGATTTGTGACATGAAGTAAATCAGTGGCTTTTAGACAATCACAGGTGTGTGATGATAGATAAGTACTAGCTTAGAAATGAAATGCCAGACATATGAAGACAATATAGCCCTTGGGTGTCTCTTCTGAACTAATGAAGAGTGACAGCTGAAAGGAGGAAAGTTTGCCTGGCGTATTAAATATATGTCTTTATGCTGAAAAAGAATAACCTATGACCCTCCCTGGAGGAATCACAGCAGGACCACTAGAAGGTTTCGATTAAAAATGCTTCAAACCTTAATATGACTGGCAGATGAAACTTTTACTACTGCCAATTTCTATTGTATGAAGATTAATAGGTAATATATTCCTGCCAAATAGAGTGATAATGAAATAAGAAATAAGTGTTAAAATGCTGAATCACCAAGTTTTAAAATAAGGTTCCTTATGTTATTGACCAATTGTATTAGAATGTATGCAAGAAGTATTGACAAATCTGTTGTTGGAATAACTTATTATTATTAGCATTGTCATTTTTCTTTAAAAAAATAAAATCTTTGGAAGGGCATAGGTAGGGGTCTACCTAATTTGCGATTTCGCAGAAATCGGGAAATTGAGGGGTCACCACGAAATTCACCTCTTTAGGGGCCAATGCATAACGGACTAGTATTGAGAGAAAAAAAGAAACCCAATTTAAGCTACTGCACACCACAAGCGATCGCAAACCACATATCTTAATTCTGTGGACAGGCTTTTTTATTATATATATATATATATATAATGTAATTACATGATGATTATCACATAATTTCGTGATAGGGAATTATCACGTAATCATTTCTAATCATGTGATCATTCTTAACGCTGGGTCACATGGAAGCTCTCTCTATATTCAGAAGGACGGTGTGGTCTTTCATTTCCATGTACTAGGTCTTATTTATTTCTTTACTGTTTTGAAACAGCCACCAAGGTCCCTCAGGGCTGATGATCTTGAACGAATATATGCCCATTCATAAATTGTATGCACAGATAATTTTGTATTAATATGCGATTAACTAGGACAACTGGCAAATACTTTTATGAATAGACCCCATAGTCTGTTATATCTGACTGTGCTGGATAAATATTTAAACCAGTTAGGCTACTTCTAAACAAACTTGCAATTCCAGCATTATATCTACAGTTCTTCCCTTCCTTCTGCTTTATTTAAAAAAACAGTCCTGTGATACCTCAGATCTGGACTATTTCATTGGATGGAGAACATAACTGATTTGTTATAATTTCTTCCACTTACAGGTGTAATATGCATGTCCCTATATATTTTTGTCAGGGGGTTGTATATGAATACAGTACAATTCTTTCCTTCTCTGGGCAAAAAATAAATACAGAACTATGCCAAATCCATTCAGCCTTGTCAGAAAGAAAACAGCTTTTGGCATGCAAATCATTTCTACAATATCATAGGTATGCTCTGATTATACTGCTGTTTAACAATGATACTATAAAAATGTTTTCATTAATGTGTATATATATATATATATATATATATATATATATATATATATATATATATATATATATATATAAAAGAAAACATTCTACGAGCAGCATGATGTTCCTCTTTTTCGGTCAAGTCACTGGGGCTCCACTCATGTCATTTACCCCTCAGTGAACAGCAATTATAACAGTGGCTGCAGGCTTTGTGTTCAGGAAGCTATTTGGCAATGAATTCTAGATGAGAAAATTAAAAACAAAGTTCTGTGTCTGGGCTGAGGTAGATCCTGCAGTGTCTTTGAAAGCCTGAGCTTTTGAGATCAAGACAAGGGAGCAGAACTCAGTTGGTCACTTTGAACCACAAAAGCAATTGAACATTAATTCAGCTAGATTGCTTTCATCTGTAATACTGGTAGCCTCATTAGAAAAATACAAACTGGAGCACTCTTACGCTTTTAATGTACATTTATTAGATACAATTTAACAAAAAGAGACAGAAAAGCTGTTGCACACTTGGTTCTATTTTGGAAAATTGTGGTCATATTACTTGGCATATCGTTCTGCAATCCACAGTAACTTCAAGAAAAAGAAATGCAAACAATTATTATGGTATAAAATTATTATAAAAATATTGAAAGTTATATTTTTTTCCATGTAGACATGAGAGTCAAACTAGTAGCCTTCCTGTAAGTTCATATCATTTAACTAAACATACTGAATAAAATCATAAGTAAAATTAACTACAAATACTACTGTTTAAAGTCTCTGCCTGGTACTGCTTAAGGGGTGAACTTAGAAGCTGCTCTTTTTTGCAGCACTTAGTTGTGCTGAATGTTTTATTATTGTAAATATCCAACATTATTTGACAAGTGAAATCTCTCTGCCATTCGCTTTCATTGAGACTCCAAGTCTTGTGATAACACAACACAGTACAGTTTGGATAAACACCTGCCATGCAGGTCAAATGTAGTTGTTTTTTGTTTTTTAAAGAAGCATATATATTTATGTAGTTTATTAAACTGTCATCAATGTTATTGAAAGGATGAAATAAATTATCGTAGTTTAAACTAGTTAAACTATTTAGTGAATACACAGAAAAAGCTAAATAGAACAGTATGTATATAGTGCAGACATACTGAATAACCCAAGAGGGCTTTTAGTGTCTTTGGAGTACATTTTTTCAAGAACTAAAAACTACTGCAATAATATTCATAGTGAAGGGTGTTTATTTGACCAAGTGACATTTAATGACTTTTCAACTAAGCAAGCATGCAACTGTTATTACAGAACCCCAGTCCCATCAAGGATATATTGAGTACAAAAGTCAAAACAAGTTTAGATTATCATTAGTGCAGCAGAGATATAACCATTAGGAAAGTACCCTTTCAGGTAACACTTTATTGGGCTTCATTAAGACTACATAACATTGTATAACTATGCTTAATAGTCATTCACATAACATAAAATCAATTGAATAACATCATTTTTGTTTTATTATAGTAAGTATTGTGACAACATATTTGACCACAAGGTTTACATGTAGTATGAAAATAAAGTTTCTTATGACATAGTTGTTAAACATTCACAATGTGGAGTTTCATCCCCAAATATATTAAAGGAAATAGCTGAAATGCCAGTCATTTTTGGCAGTGGTTTTGTAACTAATAACAAATAAAATGGCAGTTTGTCATGGAATTTAGAATGTAGTGGTGCGTAGTGATTTACTCAGTGTGAAGCGGCTCATTAGTATGCAAGCCGTGCAATACGCTATATATATATATATATATATATATATATATATATATATATATATATATATATATATATATATATATATACATATGCACGGTCATGTGATGCTGTTTAACCAATCAGAGGTTGTTATTTTTCCAAGCCGTGTTATACAGTATATATATATATATATATATATATATATATATATATATATTTTGCTAGTATCTTTTTTTTTGTATTTTTTATTTGATATATTTAAGTGTTGCCTTTAGACCATATGCATGATTATCACTAGTGATATGAAGTGACCTCAAAAACATTTCGGACTTATGAATCTGCCACGTTGCAGATGTGTTCTCTATGTTGCAGTATGTTTTGTTTTGGTTTTTGTCACTGGAACACATTTCTGTATGCAGAGCTGTTCTTTCAGCACTACAAGCTCAAGGCAATTATCTCATACACCTGCTTTATATCTGATTTATATACATCTGCAATAATATACAATAATATACAGAGCTCACACAAGACACAAGACAAGTTTACATGCTCCTAAACACAAACACACTGTAGCTCCTCAATACAATGTAGGACAGCATTGAAGGTATAACATGATTACGAGCGGAGTGCTTGGGGAGAGGAGAGAGGGGAGAGAGGGGAGAGGGGGTATTTGTATTGGGTTTTTTTTTAAAGTCACTTAAATATAAACTTCAAACCAGTTGTACTGGATATTTGTTTTATTTGTTTGTTTTCTTGCAGTTTAAGTAACATTATATCAGTAAGTGTGTACTGACATCATCATTAAATTAAAATTCCATAACAATAGCAACACAAATTCTCACTCAACATATAAACTTTGCCAGTGTTATAAAAATGTTTCACACTGGAACTGCTCACCAGAAAAGCCTGGATGTTTGACAAATTGAAATGTTATTTGGATAAGTTATGCAAATTGTAGTCTATAATGATACATGTTGTTTCGCATTTTCTCTTACAGTGTATTTTATTAACTTTAAATGTACATATAGGACTTCTATATAATATAATAGGCAATTAGGCCAGATTGAAAGTAGTCCTTTCAGCCTAATCTTGTACGGAAACCCACTTCACAGTGCAAACAAATAATCATGGGAGGTGGAACAAAAGGGAATGAAGAGCTGCAAGTAAAACCAAGCATGTAAATCATAACTGCAAAATGTGACTTTATGACCAACCATCTCAACTTTCTTCAAGATATATCAATTAAGTCATTAGCTGGTTTAGGATTTTGACTCCTAGGCATCTGTCCCGGTGATGTCTTTTTCTGAGCAAATAGCCTTGTAAACAAACAACTGAAAGCAGATTTGCAACTAATCCACAGTTGGTTCAGCTAACTAAGATTTCAAGGATGTAAGGATGATAAATAATTGTGTTATTAAAGTTAAAATCTACTGGCAGATAAGCATAATACAAAAATGCACACATAACTATAAAATAAATGGCTTCCCATCATTGTAAATGTATTACTTGACCACACATACAGGTATGAAGCTGGATTCAGTCCATATACCACACTACTAATGCATATGGTGATGTAACTTTTTAGTAAACACGCCCAGACATCTTTATCATAGCATGACTGGAATTCATGCAATTCCATACTGTACAGCAGAGCTTGATAAAGGTTTCAGTAACTACATTCCACACTTGATCTGAACCTGAACCATTTTGTTTCCTTATCTTATGTGGCATCGTAGCACAGGCTTACACCTATATCTAAATCACTGTATCCAAAATTACAGTGTGCTGCTTGCTGGAGCTTGCAGGCTTGACTGGTCGATTTCTTCATATGGGCATTGTACACATTCCCAATTTGAAACAAGCTGGTAGCTGTTTAATAAACTACTTAATAAAGAGACATTGGGAGGCATATACACAGGCTGCTTTTAAAGCTTCCAGAAATGTGCAGGTTGACATGGAAAGCACCTACAGGAGTGAGATTTACTGTGTGTATATATATATATATATATATAGATAGCATAATTCATCATGTTCTTTTTCTGCCATACTTTACTATACCTCTCTGCTTATTATACCTCTCATACCATTCCACCTCAAGGAAAACAGAACCTGAATGTGTTGACTGCAAAATTATGGAATACTCTGCCTTTGTATGTCAGGGAAGCTGGGACTGTTACAGTATTCAAGTCAAGACTAAAAACGCACTTTTATAAAATGGCTTTCATATCTTAGTGGGCTTTAATGTAACTTCAAAATTGCTGCTTTTGTATTATTATGTGTATACTAAATATGTTATTTAAGTGGTCTGATTGTGGCAGTTGTATGTGTGACATGCTATACAAATGTATTGTGGTTTGTTGTTTTTTCTGCTATGTACTGTACAGTGCTTTGCAATACTTTTGTATAAAAAAGAGCTATATACATGCAATAAATACATAAATAAATAAATGAAATAACACTAGCATTACTGTATGATGCCTAATAAATGATGCCAGACAACCTGAATGAACCTGGATATGTATAATAGAAACAACCTGTCCTTCTCAGGTTATGAGTTTTTAGCATGTTTCTCATCACAACAATGTGGCATATTAATTACAGATGTAAAGAAATATATGAGAGATGCACTGATTTGGCAAATATTTAATAGAGGTAGAGTAAGGTATAATGCAGGTGAGATATTATTATAATTATTATTCAGTTTTCAGTGCTGAATGCAAATAATTCACTACAGTTCATTTCAAAGACTCATAACAGATAAAGCACATCTTTGTTACTTTTATTTGTATTATTACTTAGTTTCTAAATACTGCTGCTGTAAGAGGAGAGGTTGCAAGTTTTTTTTTTGTCTTTCTGTGCAATATATATGTGACCCCCTTGGCACTTTCACCTACCTCTGTGAGACAGTCGTAATCGTGGTCGGCTGCTATGGGCTGCCAGCACTCCACTCCCAAGAAACAACCAAAAGCGAAACAGCACTGAAGTGAGCACCTTCTGTGCCACTGCCATCCTGTTACTGTGTCACTTGTATCTCTTCTCACGGTTCCTTAAATCACTTTCATTCAGTTCACAACTATATTAAACAAGTCCATTTGAAGGAATGAATATAAGTTGCTTTAAACCTGAATACAATGTCAAACTAATAGTTCCTTGTAGTGGGTTGCTTCTTTCTCTCTCGATAGGAGCATTCAGGAGTATCACTCATCCTTTTATCTGTTGTCTTCTGCTTCCAATAACTGCGAGGCTTGTCCCAAATACCAATGAGCAACCCTTGTTAATTTTTTGTTATTTCTTTCTGGGTGCATGGCAAACAGCATTCCAAAGCTTCTCCCCTGGTTTATTTGTCAGTTGGTTGCAGCCCCATTTACTTGCCAAAAAAAAAACCCTGGTAATTAGAAGAAAGCAGCCTCCTCTCCCTTGCTGAGTCTCAGTGCGTCTCAGATCCAGAAGCTCCACCCAGAAGGGATGCAGCAGTCCCCACTAGAGAGGTTCAGTGAGAACTGAAGTAAGCTCTGCAGCCAAGACATATTTCTCATCCACGTGCCATTCACTGATCCACCCTTTCTTTTCCACTCTCTCAGATCCCCTGGTGTCTAGGGCAGGGGCCAAGGTTTTACTGCCCTGATTATGACAGCACTTCTCTTGAGCAGCATGTTTCTTTTAACAGAAGCAACTCTGATTCGATTTTAGAAAGCGAGTAACAGAGGTTTTTGTGAGACATGTGCTCTGTGTCAGCACGGTGTGTGTGTGTTTATACAGAGCCTACACCCCATGTATACACAAATACTTTCACAATCAGAAGGATTGATTGATTACAATTAGCAGATGATAAACACTTTTGTGGACATTTTTACAAATGGAAATGATATTTAGATAAATAAATTGCAGTCTGTCATGATATATGATATATTTATCTAGAAATTGCAGGGAGCATATTTTAGAACATGTTTTTAAATCATAACATGTGAAGTAGTTTTCCAGACACCGGCAGGTACAACGGTTTTTCCAAAGAAATATATTTTGTTTTCTCCAAAGAAGACTAGAAAGAAAAATGTATATCTTTGTGACGGGGTGCTCGCCCCTTGTGTGTATTTTATTTATGTATGTATTCATTTGTTGTTGCTGTTATTATTATTATTATTATTATTAGTAGTAGTAGTAGTCGTAGTAGTCGTAGTAGTAGTAGTATTTATATATATAGTATGTGTGTGCAGGCGGATGAAAGCCGACTTGGTAGGACTACCTGCCGCTCCCGCCTCCACCACCTGCTGCAGCTAATTAGGCCCACATGGCCTGGGGTTGCCTGTCCCGCACCGCCTGGGGCTGCCATGCCTGCAACGCCTAGGGCTGCCGAGCCTGAACCGCCTGGGGATGCCTGTTTGCCAGCTCCTGGGGATGCCTCCAAGTCACCGCCCGGGGATGCCGCCAAGTCTTTGCTCGGGGATGCCAGCACGTCACTGCTTGGGGATGCCTTCAAGTCACTGCCCGGGGATGCCTGCACGACACCGCCCGGGGCTTCCTCCATGACACCGCCTGGAGATGCCAGCACGACACCACCCGGGGATGCCTCCATGACACCGCCTGGAGATGCCAGCACGACACCACCCGGGGATGCCTCCATGACACCGCCTGGAGATGCCAGCACGACACCGCCCGGGGATGCCTCCATGACACCGCCTGGAGATGTAAGCACGACACCACCGGGGATGCCTCCATGACACCGCCTGGAGATGCCAGCACGACACTGCCGGGGATGGCTCCATGACACCGCCTGGAGATGCCAGCCGCGACACCGCCCGGGGATGCCTCCATGACACCGCCTGGAGATGTAAGCACGACACCACCCGGGGATGCCTCCATGACACCGCCTGGAGATGCCAGCACGACACTGCCCGGGGATGGCTCCATGACACCGCCTGGAGATGCCAGCACGACACCGCCCGGGGATGCCTCCATGACACCGCCTGGAGATGCCAGCACGACACTGCCCGGGGATGGCTCCATGACACCGCCTGGAGATGCCAGCACGACACTGCCCGGGGATGGCTCCATGACACCGCCTGGAGATGCCAGCACGACACCGCCCGGGGATGCCTCCATGACACCGCCTGGAAATGCCAGCACGACACCGCCCGGGGATGCCGCACGACACCGCCCGGGGATGCCAGCACGACACCGCCTGGAGATGCCAGCATGACACCACCCGGGGATGACTCCATGACACCGCCTGGAGATGCCAGCACGACACTGCCCGGGGATGGCTCCATGACACCGCCTGGAGGTGCCAGCACGACACCGCCCGGGGATGCCTCCATGACACCGCCTGGAGATGCCTCCAAGACACCACCGGGGATGCCAGCACAACACCGCCCGGGGATGCCAGCACGACACCGCCCAGGGATGCCAGCATGACACCGCCCAGGGATGCCAGCACGACACCGTCTGGGGATGCCAGCACGACACCTCCCGGGGATGCCAGCACGACACCGCCCGAGGATGCCAGCATGACACCGCCCGGGGATGTCATAACAACGCCGCCCGAGGGGGTGTTAACTCCAGCAGCAGCCTTTATGCCACTGGAAAGTCTGGGGCCGGAGCCCCAGAAAAGGAAGCCATCAGCTACCGAGCACGAGGGAGAAGTGGAGCTCCTGCTGCTGTCTTCAAGGCCCTCCGTCAGCGACCTCGGAAGGGGAGCCCCTGGAGCTGTCGCTGTCGGAGTCCAGAGTGGTCGCTGTCGGAGAGTCCAGAGCTGTCGCTGTCAGAGAGGCCGGAGCTGTCACTGTTGAGGGGGTCTGGAGATGTCGCTGTCGGAGGGTCCAAAGCTGTCGCGGTCGGAGAGTCCGGAGCTGTCGCTGTTGGAGGGTCTGGAGCTGTTGTGTGTTGTAGGGTCCAAAGCTGTCACTGCCGGAGGGTCCGGAACCACTGCTGCCTGGGGTTCGAACCTCCGCTGCTAAGGGGTCTAGAGCTGTTGCCTCCTGAGGACAGGCTCCTACCCTGTACTGCACCGTCCAGGGCTATTGAGCCTGCTTCGCCTTGGGTCGCCGGCTCTGCTTCGCCTGGGGTCGCCGGCTCTGCTTCGCCTGGGGCCGCCTGCTCTGCTTTGCTTGGGGTCGCCGGCTTGCCGTTGCCTGGGGTTGCATGTTCGTCGTTGCCTGAGGACGTCTGCACGTCTCCGCCGGGGGCTGCCGCCTGCATGCTACTATGCCTCCGCTCCCACCCGAGAATGTGAACTGGAATTTTTGGGGTTTTAAGGGGGGAGGTGGCCGTTGGGCCATGTGTGCGGGGGCGGGGGTCATTTTTATTTATTATTTGAGACCGGCGAAAATGTGTAGTGTATAGTCAGTGTTGAGGGGGCTAATGCCCCATCCCAAAAATCTCTCCTGCCACAAATATAAAAGGACCCATTCTCACCTCATTAGGTGGAAAGAGTGAAGGAGAGAATGAGCGAATGCTACCGACCAGCGAAAAAGGTACTCATTGTTACAAGAAAGCATATTAGATATTAGATATAAAGCTATTTTAATAATAATAATAATAATAATGTTTCCATTCATTTATTCATGTTGATTCCAGGCTGTTCTATATACTAAAATAAATAACTTGATAAATACTTCAGCCTTTTCTTGCTGGCTGCTCTGTTACAATACATCAAATACCTTTGACAGTTTTGCCAAAAACTGGCAAAGTTTGTCTCCTGTAATAGCCCTGCAAAACTCTGAATTCCCCTTTATTTGGTTTTTGGCATGACTTGTGAGTCTACAGAGGTTTGGCTTTAACTTTTAAATGCAGCATTTCGGTTTAACATTTTGGAACCACTTGTATTTTATGGTATTGTACTTTCCATTTATTTGGGTGTGGTTCTGGCAACACTACTTTGATTGTGCTCTTTATTATGTTACCACTGGAAACTGTTTCCATGGTTTGACTTAAAAATGTATTTACCATCACCAAATATTACCATATCACTGCCTATTTGCACTATAATGCATCTGAAAACCACTAATAAGCTAAGGCAGGATAAATGTTGGTATTGTAACGATCACGGCCAACCTGTTACCTGCTGCCTGCTGCCTGCTAGAGGAAGCTACCAGGGGAATCCTGGGAGGAATATGCAAATAATGTAAATAAGCACAAACAACGCTAGGATTTGGGGGAAAGGTGTTCTTTATTACAGTTATTTTGTTGTTTAATTTTTGTTCGTGATTGGATTTATTGTTCCTGTTATTGAGCTATATGATTCAGAGATTGTTGGCTTAGTTTTGTTGTTCACCCATGTTGTGGCGTGTGCAGCCCTGAAAGCCTGTTAATCTGTGGGGGTGGGGTGGTACTTAACTGCTTGGCTGGCTGGTGGTTTGCCTGCTTTTAATAAAGAGAGCTATCTCCGGTGTCCGCCTCTCTCCTTTGGGTAACAATAGCGCTACAGTATTTTAAAAAAATTCACAATGGCACCCAAATGCTTGGTATTAAAACAAAAATTGAAGGCATGTGTGTGTCATTTTAATGTGTCACCATGTTTGTACTTTTTATTGTGTTTAAATTATATAAATCTGTCTATTGTATTCAATATTGTAGCATTCCAACTGTAATCTATACTTTCATCTGCAGCCATTGTTTGAGTGAAGTGCAGCGAAAACAATATGTCAAAAAAATGCTTTGTTCTTTTTTCTCACAAAACTTAACATGACATAAAAAAACAAACACAGAACATGCACTGCACTTTTTTTTGTTGCCCCTATATGCATTTAATACCATCACATATTCCAGGGTCAGCAACACACACCATCATATAATAGAATACATTAAGAAAACAAAAATAACAAGTTATAGTACATTTCTTTACAAACATATATTTACATAGATACATATTTTTGTTAATTAAATTAACGTATCACACACACCATCAATAGATCTACCAGAATTTGTTTTTGCTCTTTTTTACGTTACTGAGACTAATGATTATTAATCTAAAATGTAAAAGCAATCTAGCTTATAGCGTACCCAAAACAGCAATAAATGTCTCATTCAACTGTGTATATACATATTGTGGTGAGATGCTCAAAGGTGTTTGTGTGGTTCCAGACTACTGTAATTTCAATAAAAGTAGGGCTGATTTGTGGAAATTGTAACTTCAGTTCTCTGCATTGTATTTCTCCTCTCATTTTGTAGGGCCTTTTGTGATTTGCGCAAGAGAAAACGCAAACTGGAAAGCTGCACAACTTTCATAGCTTCTCAGAACACCTAGGCATTAGATGTGATCTACCGACAAGACATATTTTATCTATCTCATATTAAATGCTCACAAATGCTTTTTGATCAAACTCAATAATGCTTTTTTCACAAATATTTTTTTTTAAAAGTCTATATCAGTGTAAAACTATTGTCATGCACATAGATTAGCAGCCTGCAGTTCTTGGAGACTCAAGCTGCGCCTTCTGGTGGCTAACTGTACATTGTACATCTGCAGACTGCCAGAGCAGCCACTGTAAATAGCATACAAAAGGAGTGGTTTAGTCAAGATATCTTGTTGTATCACTTTTAAGGTACAGAATCTAAAAAACAATATGATGAGCCCACATTGTAGGGAAAGTGTAATCTTGAAAAAAGAGTAAAACTAAATGTCTATGAAAAGTATGTAGCAAAAGAATCAGAGTTCTATGTGACATCTTAATATAGATAATCAAGTAAGGTATACATCACATAACATAAATCACGGATTGTTGTAAATGTTGGATATGACTGGACCTTACTGTCTAAACAGAACATTTATGCCAATAAAACCTCCTAATAAATATCCTTAAGCAACTGATACTTTACTATCTGAACCATTTAAGGATTAACTGAGGGTGAAGTGAAAGAAAAAACAGTACACTCAACAAGAAAAAAAAACACTAAACTAAACAGACATTTTTTATGTAAATAGCTTTGAAGATTATCTGAACCTTTGATCTTTGTGGTTCATCTGGGCAAAATCAAAGCACACTAAACTGACTCCTCTGGTCTCTAATTAAACTGAACATTTGGTATTACTTATATGTTAGTCTAGCTATTTATTCTTCATACAGTACTGACCATCTTCATCTTCTTAACACACACATGAACAAAACGCTTACGCTCACACCTCCTTGTCTTGAAGCCACAACACACACTCTTTATTGAAACTTTATTAAACTTTTTAACATCCCTTTTTAACATCTGACATACAACTAAAAAGAAATGTTCACAAAATATGCCTTGACATATAATTTAAAGTTTATGAGCTCAATTTAGCTGGGCCTATTTACACACACCATCTGCCTGGCAGCTAACTAGGTTAAGCATTTAACACTGGTACGGGGTGAAAAATAACATGAACATGCTTATAAATTAAAATATTTGAAAAGCCGTTCATTAAACAGTAAGTGATTACATATGTTTAGATGCTAAGCTATATTTAAGAAGTTAATGTAAAAAAGCTTGTGAGTTCCTCGTTTTAAAGGGAATATCAGCCCCATGTTTTAGCATTAAATAAATGTCTCCAAAAATCCTGAAGGCTGCAAATAAGCAACATGTTTGTGCTTTTCAAAATGGGCAGTGCTTTATTAGAACCAACTCTAAATTGTTCTCATGCAGAAAACATATGTTGTGGCTTTCAGAACAGCTGCTCACACAACACTACTGGATTGTTTGGCAAAGCTGAATACAGTTTGTCATTAGGAGGCCTGGATGCTGCTAATTTCGACTAAGAAATAAATAGGTTCCTTTTCCATTTGTTTGGTGACTAGATTGTATTATCCTAAGCTATGCTACAGTATTAAAAGCAAACCAATCACCACTGGCGCCAACACTCCATCTACATTTATATCTCCTTTTAGTGCCACATTTATGTTGTTTTCTTCTTTAAGACCTTATTGTTACTGAATAAGGATTCAGCTGCAGTGCTTCATAAAAGTGGTCAGTTTGGTTACTGTTGGGCTTGCAAATGATAGATAGTACAGAAAAAAAAAGTTATGTTTGGATTACTTGTCACTTTTTTCCTTGAAGTGTAGAGGGCTGCCAATTAAATTTGATAGTTGCACGTACTGTATTACAGCTTGATCACTTGAAGACAGAGAAGTAATCTTTCCCCCAGTAATTTACTGCACATACATTAAAGTTCAAACAATCAAGCCATTAACTGTGAGAGAGACACAGCCATGAGGTAAAGACGGAGGGATTTACTTTCTTCTAAACAAAATGTAATTCACACATAGATAATATGCAAGTGTTTAAATATGATAGCTAATTTATTGGAGTTCATATCTCGAAGACACTTCGAGCTGCTTGGTCTTTACATGTAAAATCTTCTCTGAAGCAAAGGGAAGGAAGATGGTAATGATTACAGATGAAAAAGTGTAGTAATCCCACAGTATATTGAAATAGTCCAAAATTGTGTTTTATTTACAGTAGGTGGACCATTACAACTGAAATACCGTATGTGTCATTTTTATAAAGTGGCGGTCTGAGTCTGGATAGCCTTAAAAGTAACAGTACTATTCATGCAGTGCTGTTTGTTTATGAAGAACCTGAAAAGAATGCAGCCAAGTTTATTTGGTATACATGAAGTATGACACTTATCCTCTTCTTGGATCCCAGCCAGGTAAACAATAAAGAACTGACAGTGGCTCATAGCGGCCACTGATTGGTCAGGGTTAACCTGCACGGTTGTGGGATATAAAAGAGGCCACCTGCGTGCTAGCTAGCTGTTTTGCTGATAAGTACTGCTGACCTGCGTATCCTGTGCTTTTATGCAAAATAAAAGTGATTGCTGCTTGTGAAGAAGACCTGTTTCACACTTCCGTTCTTTCCAAGTCATTACATTGGTATTCAGAAGTGGGATGGATCAGAAGCCGTGGAAGGTGAAGGGAGTGCTGGAGGAAGCGTGCAGTTGTAGACTGTGAATCTTCAGGTTCTGGACTGCAATCCAGTTTACAAGGTATTCACTAACCTAATTACATTAAAAAACATCAAAATTTATGTTTGAGAGAGTCTAAGTGGTACAGTGGGCTACTTGTATTAGCCAGCTTTTCACCTCTTGAGGCCTTAGTTCAAATTTTGTTCAGATCACATGTGAAATGAGTTTGGGAGTCTCAATTTAGCACCCAAGGGGAAAAAACACTAGGCCGGGAAATTACCTCATTGTTCAGGCGGCCATAAAAAAAAGAAGCTGCTGGGCAATTTCAAATTAAAGCTGTCAAAGAAAAAGGACGACTCAGAAAGTGTCTTACATGACCCAGAAAGTGAAATGTGACGGAACAGGATTTAAAACACTATACATTTAAAATAAGTTTCTTGCCATATGGAGTGAAACAAAACAGACGGAAAAGATTTTGTCATTAAACAAGTTAATACATATGTATTTAATGTCCTCTTTTTAAACACAGAAGAGATTATTCTTACAATATTAAAGCTGGTAGAATATGCAGTAGGTGCAGTATTTATAGCTTCTTAAAACTGCATGTTAAGCTCAACCAACAGCTTTCATTCAACGGCTTAAATACAGGTAGTGGACAAAAAAATGGAAACACCTGGGTAAATGAGGGACACAAAGTATATTGAAAGCAAGGGCTTCCACACAGGTGTGGCTCATGCGTTAATTAAGCAAATAACATCCCAGCATGCTTAGGGTCATGTATAAAAATGCTGGACAGGCCTGGTTGCCTATAATTATGGCTAGCATGGCTGCAAGAGGAGACCTCAGTGACTTTGAAAGAGGGGTGATTGTTGGGGCGCGTTTGGCTGGAGCTTCAGAGACAGCTCAACTTGCTGATGTTTCACGAGCAACAGTGTCTAAGGTGATGTTGGCATGGAACTCCGAGGGAAAGATATCATCAGCAAAGGGCAACAGTGGGCGGAAGCGCATACTCCAGGATTGTGATATCCGTGCATTAATTCGAAGTGCAAGGCAAAACAGGCGAGCAACTGCAGATCAATTGACTGCAAATTTCAACCTGGGGCGCGAGCAGCAAGTTTCATCAAAAATGGTCCGCCGAGAACTCCACAGAGCGGGATACCATAGTGACCCAACGCCCTATTAAGTGACTTTACATGGATGTTTCCATTTTTTTGTCTATTACCTGTAGCTCAAATGTTTTCTGACTCAACCAACATTATTCGATCAGAACACATTTCTGATGTTATTTCTTAGTCTCTCCACGACAATAATACTACTTTGATTCCCCATACAATAAAAAAAATAGATGGTATATATGTTAAGTAAGCCACATGCTAGATATAACAACAAAATTGTATTTTGGGATTGATTCAAACTGTTTGAAGCATGCAAGTTGAGAGGTGTGGGGTCGAAGTACAGCAATGTTTTAGTGCTTTAGTATCCCCCACTGGTAAGGTGTCCAGGCAGAGACTTGCCTGGTTGGGCTTCAGCTCCAAAATTAAGTAGCTTGGTTACTTTGTTGGCAGAGGAAAAGAGGTCATTGGCATCAACAGTTAAATAAATTAATATAGAAATCAAGAAATAAACTGTAAAAAGTTTTAAGTTGTCACATTTGCCTATTAACGGTACAGTATTCACATGTTGTGTTCACTAAAAAGCTAATTCCCAACATTCTGAGAATAACATCAGGTTTTGTTTTTTATGTTACTGTGTGTCCAAAACACTTTTCCAAATAAAACATGTTAATCCATTGTCTACTACCTTTCTAGTCAAGACCGTTTGATATTCCCTGTTAGACCCACCAGATTCGGGACATCTGAAGGGGATTAGGTAAAGCCAATTCTGTAAAATACTCGACAACAAATATAGACGACTCCATGGTGCCAGACAGTCTAGAGTTTCTCACAAACAAGACTTGAGAAATAAGGTTGTGATCCCCAGCATGAAGAAAAAAAGGCAAGCTTCAGAGTTGTATAACTGTGAATCTTGGCAGTTCCTGTTTTAAGATGAACTGCACGTTTGTTTAATTTATACCATCACATTAAAAAGTAGTGAACATGCCTTCTACCTTGTCCATTACCCTGTCTAATTTATTGCTAGGGGTTGAGGTTAGGATTTTACTTCATATATTTATGCAAATAACTTCTCTATACTAATTTGCTGTTCTGGTATGGTGGTAACAGACCCATTTTGGTTAATATTGCAATGGCATCAGAGATCGCTGATGGGATCTTCATGGAGCCTCTTGAACCCTTTTGCAGGACTTGGAGATAAGGTTATGTCTTAGGTTACATAACATACTCCTGGGCCTCCAAGGTGGTATATTCTCTCTATATTTATTTTCTATTGCTAAAAATGGCATGTTAATTGGGAGATGTTTCTTGTGTCTGTAAATTGAAAAATGGCCAATATATGCAAATAGGCTTTGCTTCTTAGCATTGCCCCTAAGACTTGTCATTTGCTTAGGGGAACATAATTCAGATATAAAAACAGAATTATCTATAATGGAAAGCTTAGTATGTACGGAAAAAGTCAAAGCTGTGGCAGTCAAACGTTAAGAAATGAACCTCCTGGACAGGGATAACAGCTTTGAAACCATGGATGACACATGACTGTAGACTAGATTATGAAGAGGGGTTATCACCCAATAAACAAGTATTTACTCGCCTAGATTTCTGAAGTGACACATAACTTCTTCAAATGAGATTAAAAGTCAAGTGAAAGGATTCGATTTTTTCATTTTTCTTATTGTCCTCTAATTTCCTAATTTCTGTAGAGCTTCCGATTAATTTTCTTACCCTATCTTGTTTTCCTCATGGTTTACTGCTTATCCACAGGGCAAGACATGTGTTGCTAGAAAAATGAATTCAGCCTCTCACCTGTTATAAATTCCACTTGATGTTAGCATTTGAAATTGACCTGTTTGGGGTTTGTGGCATGAACCCACTAATCAAACCATTGTATAATATACACTACCGTTCAAAAGTTTGGGGTCACTTAGAAATTTCCTTGTTTTCGAAAGAAAAGCAAATTTTTTGTCCATTAAAATAACATCAAATTGATCAGAAATACAGTGTAGACATTGTTAATGTTGTAAATGACTATTGTAGCTGGAAACGGCTGATTTGTAATGGAATATCTACATAGGCGTACAGAGGCCCTTTATCAGCAACCATCAGTCCTGTGTTCCAATGGCACGTTGTGTTTGCTAATCCAAGTTTATCATTTTAAAAGGCTAATTGATCATTAGAAAACCCTTTTGCAATTATGTTAGCACAGCTGAAAACTGTTGTGCTGATTAAGGAAGCAATAAAACTGGCCTTCTTTAGACTAGTTGAGTATCTGGAGCATCAGCAATTGTGGGTTCGATTACAGGCTCAAAATGGCCAGAAACAAAGAACTTTCTTCTGAAACTCGTCAGTCTATTCTTGTTCTGAGAAATGAAGGCTATTCCATGCGAGAAATTGCCAAGAAACTGAAGATCTCGTACAACGCTGTGTGCTACTCCCTTCACAGAACAGCGCAAACTGGCTCTAACCAGAATAGAAAGAGGACTGAGCAAGAGGACAAATACATTAGAGTGTCTAGTCTGAGAAACAGACGCCTCACAGGTCCTCAACTGGCAGCTTCATTAAATAGTACCCGCAAAACACCAGTCTCAACGTCAACAGTGAAGAGGCGACTCCGGGATGCTGGCCTTCTAGGCAGAGTTGCAAAGAAAAAGCCATATCTCAGACTGGCCAATAAAAAGAAAAGATTAAGATGGGCAAAAGAACACAGACACTGGACAGAGGAAGATTGGAAAAAAGTGTTATGGACAGACGAATCTAAGTTTGAGGTGTTCGGATCACAAAGAAGAACATTCGTGAGACGACACCAAATGAAAAGATGTTGGAGGAGTGCTTGACGCCATCTGTCAAGCATGGTGGAGGCAATGTGATGGTCTGGGGGTGCTTTGGTGGTGGTAAAGTGGGAGATTTGTACAGGGTAAAAGGGATCTTGAAGAAGGAAGGCTATCACTCCATTTTGCAACGCCATGCCATACCCTGTGGACGGCGCTTGATTGGAGCCAATTTCCTCCTACAACAGGACAATGACCCAAAGCACAGCTCCAAACTATGCAAGAACTATTTAGGGAAGAAGCAGTCAGCTGGTATTCTGTCTATAATGGAGTGGCCAGCACAGTCACCGGATCTCAACCCTATTGAGCTGTTGTGGGAACAGCTTGACCGTATGGTACGTAAGAAGTGCCCATCAAGCCAATCCAACTTGTGGGAGGTGCTTCAGGAAGCATGGGGTGAAATCTTTTCAGATTACCTCAACAAATTGACAACTAGAATGCCAAAGGTCTGCAAGGCTGTAATTGCTGCAAATGGAGGATTCTTTGACGAAAGCAAAGTTTGAAGGACACAATTATTATTTCAATTAAAAATCATTATTTCTAACCTTGTCAATGACTATATTTCCTATTGATTTTGCTATATTTCCTATTCAAACTCATTTCATGTATGTTGTCATGGAAAACAAGGAAATTTCTAAGTGACCCCAAACTTTTGAACGGTAGTGTACATGTCTCTGCAGCCAACAGTCATAAGCTTACTGAGACACCATCGTATTATAGAAACTGAATAAGTTTTACCTTTGAGGAACTAAAACATTTTTTTTACTCCCAAATGAATGTTATGTCACAATGAGGTATTGTGAACATATTGAATAAATCAGATGTAATGCTATGTTTTATTCATGTTTTATAGACACACTAAAAAAGGATTCAATAGCACTAAGATGTGAATTGGTTTATTGGTTTCTCTTGGGTCACAACTTATTACTCAAAAACAAAACACGTGAATCTACAAGAGCACACCAAACATCAATGTTACTTAGCTTTCAAAAGTACAAATAAAAACCAAAAAACGATTTTACAGCTGAATAGAAATAACATTTATGTGTATTCTGATATTCTTGGCAAAAGGAATGGGATTAATAAGACATTCAACCAATTACTTAAAGAAAACCATATGTGAAGCTGAAGTTAATACATTCATGCTTCATATGGTCTGGGAGTCCCACATACTGTAATCAAAATTACAGTATATTTCCAGGTGTATTTGCTTTGGCAGATGCATTTTTAAATGCACAAAAATAATACAAACAATAATTTACTAAATAATGGGGTACATGCAAAAAAGGGTTAAGAACCACGACTCAGAGATACTTTTAAACAGCTGAGAAACAAGCACTTGTATGCAACATGTGATTTCAGAATCAATTTCCATGTATGCGACTTGACACTTTTTGTACAGTACATAGCAGTATAGTGGATTTTTGTTAAGGCTTTGGTTATATTGCTTGTAAGGAACTTCAATAGGTTATAATATACATTTGTAGGGTGGCACCTACTGTATGTTTGTCCATTGTTTATTCTTGAACATATTCACACAATTATCTTTTAACAGTTACACAATGTAAAACAATTATTTATATTTTAAAATGGAATACATCAATACAATATACATGTAGCCGTTTCAGGAATGGTTTCCACATCGCTGTGTCCATCTCTACTACACAATGCTTACATATAGCTCTCTGTCAGGAGAAACATACAACATGGTCCTTGATTTAGCAGGCACTTTAAACAAGGAAAATACGCAGAATATCTTTTCTTCTCACCAGCTGCCTCCCTAGATGAAAAAAACAAATGTGCAATAAACAGGACAGAAACCACGACTGCTGATACTAAAAGTCCAAATATCAAGACCTACCACAAATAGCAATAGCAATAGCTGTAGGCTTCAAATAAGTCTAAGTTGGGGCAAACTTATTAATTTGAGCATTTTTAGGGTTATTTTGTTTTTTGTTATTTTTTATTGTGGGATCAGAACCACAATTAATGTTTTTTTTTGTTGAAAATGATGTTGAAAATCCAGACAGCCAGCAAGCAACAGTGCATTAGATTTTGATAAATGTACTTGAAGTGGCTCCTGGAACAGATATAGAAGAGAGCACATTCATCCAGAACAAGTAAATTAGATTTTAGGACATAAACAATCCCAAAATATATGCCATTTCTAATTTATTTTAAATAAATTGCACCCATGTGTGAAACACAAACAGCTTTATTCTTTGTCTGTGACTACAGCTACTAACTCCATAAAGTTTTTCAAACTTTTTCTGTAACATAACATTGAGAAAACATACTTTTTTGCTTGCCAAATAGTACACATTTATGATGGCTTTTTGGCTCATTCTTTCACACTAACTGTATACGTGTGTGATGATTTTTAGTTACAATTTTATTTCTACAAATCACACTCACTAAATGTAAACCGGTACTTAACAGTACCATACTTTGGCATGAGCAACAATTTTCAGACGGGGGCCAAAATAAATAAACCTCAGTTACCACATTTTTTGTTCTTTTTTTAATGCAAGCAACTAAGACTGCTGATACTTTATGTGTCAAATGTAGTAAAACTAAAACGTACTTGAAGACATTGAGAAAGAATTTTACACATTTGATTGACATGTTTATCATATATTCTTCTGTTGGCTGTTGGGTATTTAAGGATCAGTGTAAAAAAAAAAGAAGCTGCAATTAAAGAATAATCCACAAACATGTACGTAATTTAAACTGTGTCAAAGTCAAGCAGACTTTAAAACTGTAACGTATAGCTAAATATAGTAGACACCAGGTATTTAAATAATCATGTTTAAAAAGGTGGGTTTTTGAATGACTGCAAAGTAGATTCCAAAATGAGATCAGATACATCCAGCAAAATATAAGTCCACAATATTTAGGCTTCCAATATATTACAATATATATATATATATATATATATATATATATATATATATATATATATATATATATATATATATATTGTAATAAAGTATGGGGAAAGGTAGTAGATGGGAGGCATATAGGACCGCATTTATTACAGAACCCATGTCTAGTATAAGGAACATATAGTCATGTGATATAAAGCCCAGAAAGGAAACTACATCTCCCAGAAGACCCAGCAGAGAAAATTGAAATAAGGCACACCTTTTGGGAATTAAGGGATCTATATATATATATATATATAGAGGGAGAGAGGAGAGTTTTGGAGGAGAGAAACGGGAGGTGCGCTTAGGGGTGAGAAGGACAGAGAGAAAAGTAAGAAAGGAAAAGAAGAAAGTCTGGGGGAAAGCCGAAAACGGGTTAGCATCGGTTTAATAGCAGAGGGAAAACCTGAGTTGGTTAGTTAGCGCTCCAAAAGGAGTTAGTCATTTGTTTTGTTTTGTTTATTTTATTGTTTGGTGTATAAATAAAAAAATACAGGCCCAGCCCTGTTTTGAACCCCGTACTGTTGGTGGAGTTTTTTTAAACACACAGTGACGGCAGAAAAAGGTCCCAAACTGTGGCAAAGCACCCCACTTGGTCACTATATATATATATATATATATATATATATATATATATATATATATATATATATATTGATTTAACATGAAAAGTCTGGGATTAATATCTAAAAAAAAAAATTAAAAAAAGATTCCACACTGTAAGCATATTAAATGCAAGCATGCAACACGAATCCCTTTAAACTCTTAAGCCCGGCCAAGACACAGCCTGACTCAAGCCGTCCCGACTCATCTCATCTCAACTGGCCATACGGAGTCTGGATGAATCGTAGCAGTGTGCGTGCCCTTAAAACCAAGATTATGCAGATTTCCGTCGGGATGTCTTCAGATTTGAAGATTGAATATGTTGAATCTTTTTCAGACGCAGTTTCGTTCAGATGTGATCAGTCTGTCAGTGTGCGGCGGTTGCCGACCAAGACTGACTGAGACCGATTAGTCATAAGGGTGTCAACCAATGGTGAAGCAGGTTTAAGTGACGTAGCTTGTCATGTAAGTTTTCATACAAGATGGCGGAATATTGCCAGCTTTAGTTCCACAGCTTTAGTTCCCTTGAAGTGTCCCGAATTCAAAAATACCAGATATGTGCACATTTGAATAGTTTTTTAGGCATTTACTAATCAAAGGTAAATTATCAATTTACCTTTTTATTATCAATCTACTGGCAGCCTATATTTTCTTACTGCGCAAAACAGAAGTAACCGGTGCGTCGATCTCCAGTAGGTCACAAATCACAAGCCCCTAGATCCACACCCTGAGAAAAACACACCAAAGTCAAATAAAAATCAACAGGTTGGATTTTATTTACCACAGGCTAAAGTGTAGTAGACAAACTATACAAAAAGTCAAACACCGCCTGAAACGTTTGCACGGTGTAAATGGTCAATTAATTAATAGGCTAAGCGCTTCTTTTGGTTGCCTTGCAGCGCTGTCTCTGCCGTCTAATCAGCATACGATGCCATGCATAATATGAGGGTCGCTATGTTGGGCTAAGTTAATACAAAAACGTGTACAGGGCAGTATTAATTAAATTTGCATACATAGTAATCACCAGGTCAGTAATTCAGTCTTAGCAGTGTTTGACACCCAGTCAGGAAAATCTCAATTATGACGTCAAACCAAAACTGAGCACAACTGATCACAGAATCTGTGCATACTCAGATGAGATGAGTCAGGACTTCATTAGTATGTGCATTGCATATACTGGTAAACACTCCTCAAACGATGGAAACCTAACTATATGCCTCTTATGGCTCTTATTTTACTAAAAAAGAAGATGTCAATATAAGGGTTACAGTATTTTCACACATGTTAGGAATTTAATCCCAAGAGTGAGTTTATTCACAAAACCATGAACAACTTAACCTGTAGGGGTTTCTTCAAAGAGTAAACCCATAAGGTTCAAGGTCTCCATTAATCCATTTGTCTCTTTAAAATGCAACCATGAAAAACAAAACAGATTGGCACAAGGTGGTCTGACTATCAAAATGTAACCAATTCATGCATAATACCTTTAATGTCACATAGAATATTGTAATGCATCTGATAAAAATTGTCGCTACAATTGTAAAGATCATTTTAAACCACAAGGAATGTTAATGGACTGAAACTGGACTGGGAAATAATAAACTTTGAAATTAATATTACATATGGCTTTTTAAACATATAGGCTGAAGCAGAAAACAGCATGCAGTACAGATTCATAACTTTTCTCTTACTTTTCAAACTTGGTATTTTATGACTTGTAGATCATTCTCTGTGTTCTAATACAAAACAATATCACTCTCCCATATAAAAGAATTCTGCAGTGCATTAACACACATATCACATTACCCAGTATCCATATAACCTTGTACAATCTTCATCCACAGACTATATCATATCATTAAAAACATTTTTTTTTTCTCTTTCTGGTTTTGGAAGGCAAGCAATTTTTTTTCTCTATAAAACCGAATTGATATTTCTTAAATACTGTATGTTCAAAAAATGAGATTGGATCCAGGATTACTTTTTACACAATAATAATATTCAAAATTAATTTTGGGTGTTTAAATACAGCGTGCAGACTCTCGCATCTCTAAAAAAATTACTTTTCACACGTTTTTACAAAGGAGGATATGGGCAACATGCCTCACATGTCGACCTGTTCATATCCAGTTTTAAATAACTTTAGCATAACAGAGGCAGAAATGTTAAAGGGACTAGGAGCTCTTAAAATAAACAAATCCCCTGGGCCAGATGAGATCCTCCCAATAGTACTCAAAGAAATTAAAGAAGTTATTTACAAATCGCTAACCAAGATCATGCAACAGTCTCTTGACACAGGGGTTGTACTGACAGACTGGAGAATTGCAAACGTAATACCGATCCACAAAAAGGGAGACAAAACTGAACCAGGTAACTACAGACCAATAAGCCTGACTTCTATTATATGTAAACTTATGGAAACTATAATAAGATCCAAAATGGAAAATTACCTATGTTAACAGTATCCTGGGAGACAGCCAGCATGGTTTAAGGAAAGGGAGATCGTGTCTAACTAACCTGCTTGATTTTTTTGAGGATCCAACATCGACACTGGATAACTGCAAAGCATATGACATGGTTTATTTAGATTTCCAGAAAGATTTTGACAAAGTCCCGCATAAAAGATTAATTCTCCAACTGAATGCAGTAGGGATTCAAGGAAATGAATGCACATGGATTAGGGAATGGTTAACATGTAGAAAACAGAAAGTACTAATTAGAGGAGAAACCTCAAAATGGAGCGAGGTAACCAGTGGAGTACCACACGGATCAGTATTATTATTATTAGGTCCTCTGCTATTCCTAATCTACATTAATGACTTAAATTTGCAGATGACACAAAAATAGGAGGAGTGGCAAACACTGTGGCAGCAGCAAAGGTCATTCAAAATGATCTAGACAAGATTCAGAACTGGGCAGACACATGGCAAATGACATTTAATAGAGAAAAGTGTAAGATACTGCACGCAGGCAATAAAAATGTGCATTATAAATATCATATGGGAGATACTGAAATTGAAGAAGGAATCTATGAAAAAGACCTAGGAGTTTATGATGTCTCAGAAATGTCTTCATCTAGACAATGTGGGGAAGCTGTAAAAAAGGCCAGCAAGATGCTCGGATATATAGCGAAAAGTGTTGAATTTAAATCAAGGGAAGTAATATTAAACCTTACAATGCATTAGTAAGACCTCATCTAGAATATTGTGTTCAGTTCTGGTCACCTTGCTACAAAAAGGATATTGCTGCTCTAGAAAGAATGCAAAGAAGAGTGAACAAAATTATTCTGGGTTTAAAAGGCATGTCATATGCAGACAGGCTTAAATAATTGAATCTATTCAGTCTTTAACAAAGAAGACTATGCGGCGATCTGATTCAAGCATTAAAAATTCTAAACGGTATTGACAATGTTGACCCACAGACTTTTTCGACCTGAAAAAAAGAAACAAGGGCCAGGGGTCACAAATGGAGATTAGATAAAGGGGCATTCAAGAACAGAAAATTGCACTATTTTACACAGAGAATTTTGAGGGTCTGGAACCAACTCCCCAGTAATGTTGTTGAAGCTGACACCTTGGGATCCTTCAAGAAGCTGCTTGATGAAATTCTGGGATCAATAAGCTATTAACAACCAAACGCGCAAGATGGGCCGAATGGCCTCCTCTCGTTTGTAAACTTTCTTATGTTCTTATGTTTATTTGTATTTCATTATGAAAGTTTATCAATGTTCCAAAAACGCACTGTAGGTCACGTTTTACTAAACATTTTTAAACTAATAAATAAACAATTACAACGAACATTATCAAATTCATAATAAAGTTGAGTTCTTACCTGTAAACAGGAACACGTTTAAAATGTAGAACTTATTGTCTGTAGCTTGGTGTTGTTTACATTATCATTGATACACTGTGGTTTGACATTCAAACTACATCTGCATCTTTTAAGTGGATGAAAGCTAAAATACTTTTTAAAAACACCCTTGTCTTATACATTCAGCGCCGCTTTATTGGGACGCCTCTGGAGAAATAAAAATATCCCGAAAAAGCGGCTGTCCCAATTAAACAAGAGGCATTTGAGATGACCTTAGTCACACTTTTTTGTTTCAAAATTAAAAGAAAAAGAATGAAATCACATCACATTATGATTAAAGTTTAAATACATACAATATGAGTAAATTGTTTTTTGTAGTATTTAAATTGTGGGAAAACCTTGACGTTTCTAGAAATATATTTTAAGGGCAGTTGAATTCTCATACCTCCAATTAAATCTCCATTGTACCACACTTGCTCGAACGTTCAGTGCTGCCTTAGGGGCTGGATGTACTAATAGCATCTGATCCTGGATACAGGCACTGATCTGGGAGGAGCTTCAATGCTCTTCGAAGACTAAAGTCATGGCTTTCTAATTCCATAACTGAGGTGCGACTGAATAATATAGCTATTTGCTACACTCATCATTCATGACAACATTGTGCCAATAATGTGTTGCTATGAATGATTGCTGCAAGAATGTCTTTGGATCTTTTAATTAAACACTTGAACACAGGTTTATATTCATTGCTTTTACTTGGTTGTCAGCAATGCATTAAAAAATATTGAATCTGGCAGATATACAGAAAGTAGGGCTGTGTGAAATTCTGATCTTTCTTGCTCCAAACTTTTTTTATTCTTTCAATATACTGTAATACAAAGCATATGTTATTTGGTTTAAATAAATTGCTTCCAGATTCAGCCATGGTATATGCTATACACATTTAGCACAATGTAGACAATCATTTTTTTTTGGAATCGCTAATTATTTTTTCTTGTTTTCTCCCCAATTTGGAAAGCACCATTTTTTTTTTCTATTTGAACCCAGCTCACCACTGCCACCCCCGCTCTGCTAACTCGGGAGACGAAGACGGACACATGCGTCCTCTGAAATGTGTGCTGTCAGCCGTCCGCTTCTTTTCACTCTGCAGGCCCGCCATCCAGCTACCTCAGAGCTACAGCATCCGAGGACCACGCAGTTCTGGGCAACTTACAGCCAGGCCCACAGGCACTGGTGTGCGGTGAGCCAAGGACACAATTGTGCGCCGCCCCATTGGGAACTCCTGTCCACGGTCGGCAGTGGAATAGCCTGGACTCGAACCGGTGATCTCCAAGCTATACGGCGCATCCTGCACTCCACGCGAAGTGCCTTTACCGGATGCACCACTCGGGGAGCCCCCAGACAATCTGTTTTGAGATGAGTTTACATGTCTTAGTTTCACATTATACATGCAATTATGAATACTGATGTTGTTAAGCAATATTCTAGTTATATTTGTTTTAGATCTGGTTGCTACAAAAAACAGCTGCAAATCTGGATGTAAGTTGCTTAAAAAATATATTCTGGGGCTAGTAATATTTATATACAATTTGGTAACATCTTTTGGACGTCCCTGTGGCAACAGGTAAGTGTCAATGATGACAATGATGTTTGCTTTATTACTAAATGACTTGGTTTCAGTTAGGCGCTTTTCCTAATTTTATCTGAAAATGTATATCCAGGTTGTACAATATGAACCCAGAAATGGTGACCCTGAAGTGCAAAACACAAACAAGAAAAAAAATGGCATCCAAAAAGTATGACAAATCAAAAAATAGACACTCCTCCAAAAAAACAATGGCAACTTTCGTGGATCGTGTCTTTCTATTTTTGTTTGTCCAACATTTTTTTAATTGTTGCATGGAAATGTTTCTTTTTTGTGTTCTCTGCACTTCAGAGCCACTGTACTCAGAACCATTTTTTATACATTTTGTTCACAGTTTTTATTTTAATCATATTCAAATGTATTTGTTTTTCTAAAGAGCAATTTATCATGATATGACTGTTTACAAGCATACATTACATTACAATTATCACATGGCCCCATATTTTAATTTGAACCTGCTTACCATTCTCTTGTCCTTGAAAAATTAAAATGTTCCTGCATGATCTAGCTCAAGTTTACAAGTTTACATCCCTGACATAATAGTAAGGTAAAAAAAGTTGCTAGTTTCTAGCTTTCGTCAGTGCTAGGGTATACCGCCCTTAGGGACCCAAATATAGAGCCAGCTTCATTCAGTCATTTGCTGCTGACACTAGAGAAGGCAGGGTCTGACTGGCTCAGCGTGGAGTTCACAAATGCTCCAGTCCTGGCTTCTCCCAGCAGGAGATGCCGAAGGAGTCTGGAGTGAACTAGGATTTATGAGAATTACTGGAAGTTCTGAAGACCAAATAAGTAATTGGAAAATATGTTTTTTGTAATATATTTAATTTTCTTTATGTGATACAATACTCCTTTCCAGCTGTGCATAGTCTAAACAAAGTTAAACAATGTGGTTAATTTTAGCCATACTGGTCCATGTATTAGATTCCAGACGTCTCAGAGCTCTAGCTTTCTTGACTGGTGGTATTCATTGGATTGTAATCGAGAAGAGAATTTGCTAAATTAATAGCAGTGGTGTGCTAAGCAACATCAAGGCACAGCATATTCTGTGTTAATGCTGGAGCTCTCATTCATGCAGCCTTGTTGGAAAGAGCTGGGAACCAGGTCTGATCTCTCGCCGAAATGCAGCATTAGCAAGGTCTTCCACAAGTGTGTATGAATTTATATTTATTTTCTAACAGCCTACACACCTGCTATAACTTATCATATTAATGTGTAATTACCAGTGCACAACTGAAACAAGGGAGTCACAAAAAACATTACTTCCTGCTTATTAAGTAATAATCATGGTGGTGGTAAAAAAACATTCATATCATACTACTGCCTAAATATTAATAGTAGCATATTTGGTATAGCAGCAATAATTTATGAATGAATTCTATGTAACAAACATCACAGTCTCATTAAAACCTGCATCAACAACATAACCCTAATGAGAACATTATTATTGTACATATTGCACTGATTACAGAGCTGATTTAGCTGATTTAATAGGCATTTGATCATATCTTGCAGTACCGTCTTTCTAACACAAGGAAACGACCGTACGTGTGATCCAGAATGTGCCATGAGTCTGTGAACATCCTCACGCAAACTTGATAAATCACATACTTTCTGTTCGATTGTGCGTACACATGCTTCAGAAGGGAATATTGCGCACGCACGGATGATAATTATAGGCTCTGGACCCCTTTACATATAGTTTGTAAGATTTTTTTTTTCCTTTGTAACAAGCAATTCATGATCCAGAACATTAGATATCGAGCTAACTGAGATATCGAACTGCACCAATTCCTCACCACTATGAGTACATCCTCATGAAATGTAATCAGAATTATAGTAACAGGAGCATATTTTTATTTGCCTTTCCCTTTACAGAAACCGTATCCCTCTCTTCGCCACCTGACTAAACCTCCATGTTTTTTCAGCCAAACATTCCCATAATGACTGCACCCAAGGGACCATTTAGCACAGTAGCTACTGCTGATGACATGTGAAATAGCATACATGCAGTCATGCACTAACAACATGCTTCTTCCCAACTAGTTCCACCATTCAGTTTGGGAATGGCCTTTTATGAGCCCTTGAGTACAAACCGGGGAAGCTGGCATGCAGATGTGTTTTTGTCAATAATTTACCGAAGATGCCTCACTTTAAACACCTTTATATGGAGTTGTTAAATGACTGCTAATTATCTGTGTCTTGATATATAAAATGATTTCCATTACATATATATATATATATATATATATATATATATATATATATATATATATTAGTTCAAGAGCCAGCTGACCAACGTTTCGAAATGTTGTACATATCTTTATGAAGGGAGCATGTGTTTGAATCAAAACATTGGAGGTATTTATAGGTTTTCGACGGCATGACATCTACATGTTTTTGTTTATATTCAAATCCATGATTTATTCTTTCATGATATAATAGTGTTCTATATATTGTGACATCTTTTTTTTCTTCTATCTTTAAATCTGTATTAATTCTAATTAACATTAATTTATATAAATTTATATTATATTATCATGCAATGCTGGCTCTGAGGATCTGCCTTGATTTGGCCTCCCCAGCGCATCAGTATGCACAACTTTTGAATGAATTTTGTTTATTTATATATTGAAATGTTATATATTTATTGGAGTTAATTAGTTCATTCTTTTCTGTTGAGTCTTGCTGGCATAA
The DNA here is from genome assembly GCA_030684275.1 of Acipenser oxyrinchus oxyrinchus. Lineage (NCBI taxonomy): Eukaryota > Metazoa > Chordata > Actinopteri > Acipenseriformes > Acipenseridae > Acipenser > Acipenser oxyrinchus. The sequence continues at coordinate 44,299,683 of CM060254.1, forward strand.
TCATGTTCAGTCTATTTAGCCATTTACTTTCTTTTATTCTTCTATGTGTCGCATTGTCTAATTTTAGCTGTTCTAATAATGCACTACAAACTTTACATCATTTATGTCATGTCCTTTACTGGTGAAGTGCTGTAATATTGGTTCATTAATTTATTTATTTCTAATTAATGAAAGGTGGTTCTGAATTCTTTTATATAAAGTTGCTCCAGTCTCTCCAACATATTTTATTTCATCACATTTTTCACAGGCCATTCCATAAACAACATTGCTATTTTTACAGTAGGTATTAGTTTTTAGTGGATATGTGTTGTTCTTATGTTTAATTATATTTTTAGTTCTGTCCATGTACATCTGTGGTATAATATTGGTGGTGTTCTATTGCAAGTTTTCAGAATCTAAATCTAAAAACAACACTTTTATAAGCTTATGAAATATAACTACAGGAATTACAATTTGCATGTAACTGCACTAATTATTTATTTTTATTGCACCTTGATGAAGATGCATGAGCAATGAAATATTGTTTTTGAATTAGCACTAGATCCGGCAGTCATTATGACAGTTACATTTTAAACAACATCAGTATTAAAATGAAGATACAACTCAACAGTTTTATTCAAGCACATCATATCAAACGTCTGCACAGTTGAAACACCATATTTAAATTAACAATTAAACATAAATGGGTTTATTTTCTAACTTACCACATATAAAGCACTACTTCAAAAAATGCAAAACTATAATCAAATAAACACTTCAAAAGAAACTAGTGTGTAAACAGGTATATGTAAAAACGAACCTAACATATGTTTTCTCTTGCGTGTGTCAGTCAGTTCAGCACTGAATCGAAATGTTACTGCCGAAGCTCTGTGACTAGCTTTAAGATTAAATCTCTCCTGGCAGGTCCATTAGAGAAAACAACAAGCTTATATATATATATATATATATATATATATATATATATATATATATATATATATATATCATTTTCTAGTGTCTTTGATTGCATGATGTTAAATAAAAGATCAAAATTATATTCATATATATTCATTTTTTTTATTTTTTATTTTTATTATGTCTCAATCCTAAAATTCTAGGTGATGCAAAACTTTTGGCCAAAGCTGTAGCTAACATTAAGGTTTAACAAATTGGGAGATTCTTAGTTAAGTGTTTCTCGACTGAACCTTAACTAACAGATCCATTCTGCATACTGTGGGCATTGCAACAAGCATGTTTTGCCCACAAACCGGCCTCTTCCACACCACTAGAACTAAACAAATGAAATATGTATATTATCCTGCCCTGATTCACAGATGTTGCATGATTTATACTCGAAGACAAGTTAAGCACTTGTAAAAACTGATGAAAGCTTTGCTAATTGTTTTCGTTAAAGATTAAGCCTGGTTTTGTTGTGCATATAGATCAAAGAAATTCAAGAAGCCTCTGATTTGGGTTTAACATTCCCCTGAAACGCACATATCAGTGTGCAACTAGTTTTAATGGTGCTTTGATCTCATACCCCAAATCCGAGGTTTCTTGTTTGTGTTCCCTTCTCTTAACGGATGAAGTCTTCAGCCAACTTTTTGTCAAGCCTTATTAACACATTACTGATTATCATGGAGTCTAGTGGTGACCCCTATAAACTGACAAACCACAAGTCAACCTGACAAACTGTTGGTTTAGATCTTGACAGTAGATGACTGTATACTGATTGAAATGTGTATTAGTCAGTGTCAGAGGTGTCACGGAATTTGTACTTTGGTAACTCCCTCTTGCTCCCATTTAACTTTTCTACATCAAAGCGTGGGTGCTAGAGGTAACCTGCAAGACAGATGTGTGACCCACATGCCTGTTTATATATATATATATATATATATATATATATATATATATATATATATATATATATGTATAGTTATTTATACATATACTATTTACGGTTTGTTGGAATGGTTGCTTGCTATATTCTGGGGTTTTTTTGTTATGCTTTCCATTTTTTTAAATTGGAAACAGCTCTTATGCCTCAAAATTGTATCCAGATTTTTATACAAATATTTGATTAACAACATATACAATGTTTATTTAAATAACAAGAAAGAGGAAGTTAAAAATCTACACGAAGATTGTTTAAAAATTAGAAATAAAGAAAATGTGAAACAAAGAAGCTACTGTGCTATAAACTGAATTTCTAACTAGATATCACTACATAAATGGTTCATGTCTACTATATAGTAATCCATAAATGGCCATAACACTTTAATATATATATATATATATATATATATATATATATATATATATATATATATATATATATATATATATATAACATTTATAACTGGTGTTATATTGTTACTGGTGTTATATTGTTACATTTTTTCCTTTACAAATATGTTGTAAGAAACCACAAGTTCCCTTTTATTCTGTTTACATTAAAATACATTGTAATAAGGGCTTCTGTTTTTTGAGTTTTAGTAATTGTATTTTTCTGTGCTTATTTTTAGCTATTTTCGAGTTTTATGTAAGCCGTTTTTTTTCGGGGCTTTCGTTTTTCATATACTGTATGAAATTAGTGTTTTCGGTTGCTTTCCAAAATGCTTGAGTGTTTTTTTTTTCTGTCAAAATATGTATAGTAGTAACTATACCACAATTCTGTGTTAAATCCTCAGTATCTTAACTGTAATACAGCTTTAAATCCTGCTAACAAGACTCCATCCTGATTGTAATCTCGTTTTAAATCTTGCAAGCGGAGTCTCGAATAGAAATGTAGGAATGTGCTGTCACTCAGTAGTTGGGGCGGGTTTAAAGTATTCAGAACGAATCAATGGTAGATGCAAGTCAGGAAGGCGGGACATTGCCCAGCAGCACTGGAAAATGTATTTATTATTATTTTTGTAGTAGTTTTTATTTTTTAATGGGAAAAGGGTAAAGTCAATGTGAATTGATTAACCATTTCCACAGTTTTTCTGGTGTTTCCCGGTGTTTATTGGCTATCCACCGATTTCATTTTTGTTGTATCGGGGGTGTTTTATCGAGTTTTATTGGTTAAAACTGAAAATCAGAAGCCCTACTTATAATACAGCAGCATGTTCCAGAAGGGGGAATTATATTCAAATTAATTTGTTATACACATTCCACGATTATTTCTCCACTTAGGAATGGATATATTAATATATAAATGTGAAATCTGAATGTTGGGCATTTTATCTACGGCAGATTTCAATTAACGAATAACTGATATGTGGAGTTGAAATTTCTTGAAATCCTCAATGTCTAATGCATTGCTATTACTTTATAAAAAATGTACTACAGTTTGTTACATAGTACTGTACTGGACACGAAAGAGTGCTAAAGTTTCATTGTGCATTCTATACACAAGTACAGTCATGCACATTTATCAGCTTAAACAGCTGCACTACAAATGATACTGAAGCTGCAATAAAACTGCAGCTGTAGGGCCTCTAAGTATTCCAGCTATTAGAATAATAGAAGTGACCTGATTGCAGAATGTTGAGAATAGTTTAATAAAACAAACAACTCAAGATGTTTCACTGACACAGTTCTCACCTTTCTTCTTGTTCTACCTGCAGAAAGCGGAAGTCGAAACACCATAGACTTTAATGTGGTGAACCTATGTGCTCAACATACCTTTAAGGTTTTATACAGTTTCTGTGACAGCAGCTGTTCATTTGCGACTATCACCTTCGCTATCTGCGAATGAGAGTTAGGGGTTGATTAGATCAACCTATATCCTGTTAGGATAAGCTACAGCTATTTTTTTTCTAGGAGCATTTTACAGCACTGGATTGCATCAACCACCCATCCGTGGTTACCCTGGGAGTATCCCTAAAAATAAGTGGTTGATGCAAGCTGGCTAGGTTCACTGGTACTGTCAAATGTCCTAAAAAATTCAATTGAGGCATATTGACTGGGACTGAAGAATGCACATACTTTTCCCCCGAGTTATAATATCCGAAAACGTTGTGAAAAAAACTTGCTTTACTATGTACTGTATCTGTTCACAAGATAATTGATTACCTTTTGGGGATTTAATTTGATAAATATTACAAATTAAAACTTGAAGTGATGAGAAGCAAGTGTGTGGTTTTAATAAGCGCTATGTTTAAATCAGATTTGACCCGATCCAAATGGTTGACTATGTACTGATTTGGACTATGTTTTACGAATTGGTAAACTTAAACTGGCTGTAATCCCTGTCTATTTTGTTATGTGCTCATTGTGACAAAAGCTGAATTAAGATCACTACAGCAACAGTATTTTGTATTTATTATTAAAAATGCTAATTTGCGTGGAGTGGGTGTTATTTTTCACTATACCACACTGGTCCTGAAAATCTCAAAAATACATTTTTCTATAATTTACAATTTTGTTAAATATACATTTTTCAGATAATATATACAGTAGAACCTCATTTATCTGCACCCCATTCATCCGCGACTTCAATTATGCGCAGCTCCAGATGAGTTTTATCTCTGAAATACAGTACATTATTGCCAATGTAGACTTAATGCCTGCGGTGCACACACACACACACACACACATAATGACACATGCGTCGCCTAGAACATAGTGCATTTAGTGCCAAATTGGACAACAGTAATCGTGATGATGACAGTGGTAGTGAGGAAGATGAGACCCCAAAAACCTGTGGAGTAGACACCAAGACAGCAGCGCTACAGATGCGAGGATTCGGTCCTTCGTATGAACAGCAGAAGGATGCCGATTCTGTAAAATGAGTTCTCCTGAGGCAGTTACTTAGTGAACCCCAGGAAACATATTTTGCCTTCCTGTATTTTATTCATGCATTCTAGTCACACACAATGAGACCTCATTTATCTGTGGATTTCACACATCCATGGACCTATGTCCCCAATCATGCGGAGATATATATATATATATATATATATATATATATATATATATATATATATATATATATATATAAAACTTAAGTTGTTTGTTCTGTACAATCTAATAAATTGTACCTTCAATTCTTTGAAAATACCACCACTTTTAAACGGAAAAAATAAGTGGGTTTTTAAATAAAATCCATTTAAAGTCACATGTGTTTACCAGTCAAATAAAATTGGACGGTAACCAAAATGTCTATTTATTCTGTCTTAACAACCTTTAATATCTCATATAGAGGAAGCAAGTTAAATGGCACAGTCTTTTAATCTTGGTGAAGTTCTGTATTGCATTAACACAATAAGACTTTGTTGTCGTTTGTATTGCAACATGGGAAATATCACAAACAGAACACATGTCAACACAAATCTAATTGAAACCAGTAGGATAGCCTCTTAAACAGTTTTTTTTTTTTTAAATTCAGTTTGTACAAGTGTAAACGTTTTATCTGGCACACTTAAATTACCAATTGTTGCTAATGGGGATTGTTGTTGCAATACATGGATCACATAGCAGATTAACTACTTGAATGTGGACAGGCATGTTTACAAAAGTAATCGATAATTGAATATTGTCACTTTTTTGCACTGTCCCAAATTAATTAATGAGCAAAATTTCTCCTTTTTTCTGACTTTTTTTTTTTAAGCGTCTTTGTCATTCCAAGTTGGCTGTGTTTGACATACAGCATTTAAGGGCCAATGTTTTTAAATGGTCCATTCTGATAGTGGAAAACTTTTTCATCAAACAAAAATATATTTCAAATGTTCTTTATTTCAACCACAAAGTAAGATCCATATAATATAAAATAAGACAGGAGGTACAGTATTTCTTCCTTGAATTTTAACCCTATGTGGCATTGTGTCTAGCATACATGTTGTATATATATATATATACACTGTCATGGGAAAGCTACATTGTAACCTCTCTTACTTTCATAGACCATTTATTTGCAATATGCTACATGGAAAGAAACATAAACAGCAGATTTCAGACTTGCTGAAGACAAGGGACTCTGTTTGAATAAAACTACTGCTTTAACACTTTGCGGTCCTATGTTGGACCAGGTCCGACATTACAATTTTCCCTTTCCGGATGTAAAAAACAGGTCTCTAGTTGTTTTTTCTAATAGACAACTGTATTCTGATATGTTGGCTTTACATAATTTAAACATTTACCAGGCTTGAAGCAGCTGTGTCTGTATAGATTAATATAGTTGAGGAATACTGGCCATTAACCACAGCAGCAGCCCCTACAATAGTCTTCCTGACAAAGTTAAGTAACTATGATGTTTTGTTATTGGAATGGGTGCCTTATTTGAGATAAGCAGCTGAACTTGTTCAATTCCTGCATAGCTCTCTAGTTTCAGTTGTCTTCATTTTCATCCATATCAACAGTCTCAAATCATCACCAGTTGACTGTACATTATTCAAAGATTTGACATGTTCTAGTTCTCTCAAACATTTCAAACAGTCTTTAGAGACCTTGTTCGTCTTCAGTTATGCATCACAGATCAGCCAGCCAGTTACAAACACTTGTCATATTGTACAGATTGTAAGCCTCTGTTTGCAAAGGCTGAACAAGTAGAGTGGGTTGGCCATGCTAGTCAGCATATTTAGCAACAAGTTCTTTGGCCCTATCACATCCAGTAATTATACATGGTCTATCACTGGAACACAAGGTATTGCTATTAACACAAAATTAGTATAAATGTGGTTCTTAAGTTATAGCTATGGAAATATATAGTCATGATTACCCTTTTCCTCTTTAGTGATAGAGGCAATTCACTAAAGAGGAAAAGGGCAATCATGACTGATGAGATTTTTTTATATTTTCGACTGCCTCTTAGTGAAAGAGGTACTATATAAGATTCTTTTTATTTATATCTGTCAATATTTCCAGCCAGCATTTAAGTGGTAAAGTAACTGTTTAAGAATCCACAGCCAATTCCAACATGACTATGCCAAACTGGGCTGCTCACCATAAATCTAAATAATATAAATCTCAACATCAGATGTCCTCCAGCAACTTAGTTAAGGTTACACCACACAATGCGATTTTGAATTGCAATAGATCTGGAATTAATTAAATCGAAACAAAGAATGGGTAGGAGACTGTTGGATTGTTTTGGCCTTGGCTTGGCCTGTCTCCAAGTGATTCAAGCATGTTTTTTGTGCAAATCAGTACTCCTTTGCTATCGGCAATAACCTTTGTTATTCTGGACAGTTAAACTTCCTCAGTGCTGGCAATAATTCAGCTGACATGATGCTAGACCTTATGCTGCAGGTAAACAAATCAACTGTGGGGTTTCCAGAATAAAAAATAAGTTGGTTGTGTCACTGAATAAATAAACATCCAATGAAGTTCATGCCAGAGTGAACATTTAGTTTCTAAAATATGGACTAAAGTATATAACCTTCTTGCCTGGTATATTAAGTTCCTGCTAACGTGAATGAAGCATAATGCTAAAGGAATTGTCTGATAGGGAAATACGGTAACCAAGTATAGACTCTGATTCTAACCGTTTTCTCATATGGTGTAAATCTTAGTCGTTACAGTGAAACTACAGTAAAACTGACCACTTCAGCTGCATATTTACATATAGCCCTGATGTAAGTACAATTGCTTACATTCATTCTAGGCCTAACTGGCGCCATTTGTATTTTAGAAAGTATTTAACTAATTAGTATGCAATATTTGTTTATTCTACTGAAGCAAAAATGTAAGCATCAAGAGGTAACTATCATATATTGATTAAGTCTTTTCTCTAACCACTAGAGCAGCTGTCATTTTTTTAAATGTGTTGAGAGAAATAACCACCTGATGAGGCTACATATGTGCAAGATAAGGATTCCAAATATTATACTTCTTACTCTCAGTGCAAGTGATCTGTCACTGAACTATTAGGTCACTTCCCAGTTGTGACTGGGAGCTGGTTTAATGTATTTGTTTTGCATTGAAAAATAATTTACAAGTAACTATTAAGTTATGCTTATTATACCTATAAGTATTTAAAATTGCCATAAACGTAACAGATACCCAAATGATTAGAGTACTAGGCACATCCCTATTAAATAAATAAATAAAGCAAATACAAAAAATGCAGTTAACACTATCTTTATAGAATTCTGATTTGTTTGAACTTTTTGGAATAGCAATATATCAGTGTATGCATTATACTTTTCACATTATGTTCTTTTGGCCTGTAAATGTTTAACTCTTAAAGCACTGTTGTTTGGTATATGCAGTTAAATCTATCCTTGCACTGGAAAGTGTTATGCTTTATCAACCATATTACTAATAATAGGTGCAAATGATTAATTGACTATGTGGCTATGATGAGACCCCTGGAGAAATGGAGTTTAAAATTTTTTAAGTACCCATTATAAAATGGATCATTAACTCAAACAGGTGGATAGCATAAAGTTACTTTTTGACTGGTTGTCATGATAGTCTTTGTGAAGATTCTGTTGCTTTGACCATAAATCATAACGATAGCTTATGTTTACAAAAGGAGCATGGACACACTGAGTCATGCTTTATTATAGATTTCTGGTCCTGAAATACCTTTCTTACCCTTTGAGAGAAAGTTTATGAAATGTTTTCTTTTCTCACTCGATAACTGCAAATGGAAAAGTTAGGTCAGACCTAGAATGGGTCAGTAATAATTGTAGGTCTCTTAATATTACATCATTTTTCAGTCCCTATTACACATAACTTATGTAACATTACATTGTTGTGTATTATTAAATCTTGAAGCTGAAATATAACCTGGGAATACGTTAATCATTGGAAGGATAGTGAATGCTTTGACCTTGCACAGCTCACATTACATCTTAATATATATATATATATATATATATATATATATATATATATATATATATATATATATATATATCATTTTAATGGCTGCTGTATAGTTATTTGTTTCTTTAAGCCCTATCAAGTCACAATATGTAGTTATAATGTGAGCTTGATAATGACGTGAATTGCAACAATAAAAATGTTTAATAGACAATAAACGTATTGATCCCCTGTGACAGAGAAAGAATGAATCTTGGTTATAAATCTCCCTCCCGACCTGTGAGGGTGCTGTGTAAAGGGAACATAGTGCCCCGGACTGGATTGTCAGTCAATTCCAAGGGTTAGGTGGAAGTCGGCCATCTAGAAAGGGTGCGGAGCTACGGTACACCAAGTCATCGCCCCAGAGGGGAAGCAATGTGGCAACCACAGATTGGAGGAGAAACGGTTGCACTTGCTAACCAAGGGGGCGTGACTGATGGTACAAAAGGGGACGTGGCTAGGTGATCTGTTCCTTTTGTTATGGTTAAGCTGAACCAAGAAAGGAGAACTATGAATTAACCGTGAGTATTTTGTTTGTTTGTCAAGTCTAAATGTACTGTTTGTTATTATTAGACGGCTAACACGATCCAAAGCTGTCGCTACAGACCTGCACAAAACCCGGACAACACTTCACAACTGTGCACGAATAAATTGTATTTCACCACGAGCACTTTAGCACTCACTCTGGACTTGTGATTGTGTGTGTGTGTCTTTGTGTGTGTTCTACTGTGTTTATTCTTTTGAACTGTGTATATTCTTTTGGGACTGTAACACGTCGTTTTGGATCAGTTCAATACACATTGCTGTGTATTGACTGGGATTATTCTTTGCGGTCGCCAGACCGGGAGTATAAATAAACGTTTTGTTTGGAGCGTGAACTTTGTTGTCTGTCTTCTGTTTTGTAATCACATCACCACTACACCTGTGCACTGCAAACCACTTTGCCACATCCTCATACAGCATCTTGATGTAGATATTTTGCTGTTATATGTTGTGATGGTGTTATTGAGTTGATTAAATCAATGATCTAAGTAAGTGCCAGAGTATTTTTTACTTTGTGTTTATTAAATAATGTTGTGAGCATGTACATATATATATATATATATATATATATATATATATATATATATATATATATATATATATATATATATATATATATATATTCAGGCACTCCTCGACACACGACACTTACGACTCTTTTGCATTATTACCCAGCTTCGACTTTATGATATCGATATGGCATTTACGACACGGCAAGACACGAACCATGCGTGATGTGCGCATGCTCAGTGTCCGAACCACCGTACCTGTCGTGGTCGCCCTGACTCAGTCACTTAGAGTTTGTTTGTTTTATGCATGTAACTGTTTTTTTTTTTAGAATTTATTTGCCCTTAACAATGTCGGATAAGAGCAATGGACTCAAAACGAAATCTAAGCTGTGAACTCTGTCACATGATGAGGGGCTTAACTTCAGGTGATCGTATTTCCAGCTAGGAGTACCGCATACGCAGTGCTTACAAAGGTACTACGAAATGCTCCTGTCAGGACACTGCACTCTGATTGGCTATCATATTATTGTTAATAAAACAATGAATAATCCTCTTCCTACACCAAAACCCTAACCTTAAGGTCAGTATCCTATACTGCAGTCATTACACATCTAAAGTAGCTCATGTTTGGCAGTGAATAAGCATTTTTGTTACTTTAAAAAAAAGTGACCGAAGGTGTGGACTTCCTCCGTTGTCCTGACAGGAACATTTCGTGGTACCTTTGTAAGCACTGCTACCGCATACACACACTGAATACGTCATTGGAAAGCCCGAGTCTGTACTTTTAAAAAAGCCAGGTGGGTGCCTGGGTAATATGCGTGTAACCACTGGAGTGGCGGTGCCTCGAAATCAACGGGCTGAGTGTAAAGAGTTAAATAAATATTTGCATGAGTACAATATAACGGGTCATTTTTGTAAAAATATATTATCTGGCCAAAGAGTCAGGAACGTAACCCCAATTTATAACATTGTTCCTATGGGAACATGTGCTTCGACTTACGGTGCTTCGACTTACAACGTGACTTTCAGGAACCAATTGTGTGGTAAGTGCGAGGACTGCCTGTATTTTTGTATTTAGATGCTCTAGTGTTCCATGTAATATAAGTTTCTAAGTTAATACAGCTGATCATTTTGTAATCAAAAGGTACTGTAGCCATTTATATTTCTCCACAACAAGCTCAATAAAGTACAGTTATACTGTACAGTACAGTTATACATTCAGAAAATGACGTAATGACCAAAAAATGATGAGAATAATTTAAGGAAACATAAAAAAAGAAAATCATGGCAAAGAAACCAAATTCTGATATAAAAGCAAAATCTTACAGACTTGTATATGCATGTCTCTTGCATTTTTTCATGATAAAATGTTCAGTTTTATAAGCAGTGCATTTTGGTTTAACTATGTAAAGAAAACATTACATTAATGGAATGTCATACTTTGAGAAACACTATCATTGTTACTACTGGCTTCACCACAGAACCTATAGAGAACATACTTTTCTAATAAAGTGCAATCGGTGAATATTGGGGTGATAGGTTGCACAGCATGACACTAATAATGTTTTAAATGAACTCAGTCACACTTGAGGATTTGGTTCTGATGTCACTGGTCATTTAGATGAAGGTTATCAGCTACCCTATAGTTTATCTCCTTCGTATTTTTCGAACACCAGGGCTCAGTTGTAGCATATGGACAAGGTCATTTAATATTGTGGTAAGTTTTTATGTGCTTCCAGTTGATTGTTTAATGCTTGATCCGACAGAACCAGACCACCCTTGTGGTTTAAATATTAGATTGTTGCCTCCACATCCACAACTTGACAGACACAACTACTTATTTTATTTTATTTTTCATTTTTAAAGCTGTGATATCCGATTTCTTTACATACATATCCTGTATCTTTCATGTGCATTTTGCTACATCAACTTGGGACTAGCACAGTCAGAGCGCCCTGCCTATTGAGTTGTGCATCATAGGGGATGCCCCCCTTTCGCACAACGGTGTGTTAACTGAAGGAAGAAAACTAACAGTTATCGTTTAAATTCACTGCTAAAGTAACATACATCTTTGTTCAGTTATTGGGATAGCTCCTTGGTAACTAACCACCTAGACAAAATAGTTAACATTTGAAACTTTGCTTTCCACAGTTTAAAAAATGTATAATTATAGTCATTATAAACAGTATGAATATTGACCCATACCTGGCAAAAACATTTAGTCAATGTAAGTATAATATTCATAAAGTAATCACAAACCCATCCAAATATAATAGATGTGTAGGGTTATGTGTAAGGGAACTAGAATCTTCTGACATTGCAGAAAGTGTATCATTTTACAGATGGTGCAGGAATGTCCTTTATCTTTGGAAATATACTTACTTAAGATATTTACATTTGGATTTTAGATTTATAACTCTTTAAAAAGAGCATTGGCTTTTGAAAGTTTTAGAAATTGAGTGTGTTTTTGAATAGATGGAAAACACTATTACTGGGGAAAATGTACACAAGTTCCAAATCTGTATATATGTACAGTAGAAGCCCATTATTTTTAACCCCTTTGTTTTGAATCAACTTATTAACAGCACTGCAAGCATGTCCACGACACATTCAAAATGGCTGACAAACGAAAAGGGACAGTACTTACTCTAGCTGAAAAATGATTGAACGATTGGAAAAGGCTGAACGCGCTGTTCAACTTGCTAAAGAGTATGGTGTGGGAAAGTCAGCAATTACTGACACAAAAACGTCAAAACAAAAACTTCGAGTACCATGGAATCAAGCACCGCCACAGCACTGCGAGAACTATGCGACTCTGTCAAGACAATGCGAGAGAAAAAGCTTGTAGATGTGGTTCATGCAAGAAAGGGAAAAGGGCACTCCAATTTCAGGACCAGTACTTCAACATAAAGCGTTGCTATTTACATAGTCGACTACATCCAGAGGACATATTTTAAAGCTAGTGATGGATGGCTGCATAGATTTTTATAAAAGACACAGCATTGGGCAGCTTTGCTTTGCAGGGGAACAACTCAGCGTAGATACAACAGAGCTATACTGTTTAATCAGAAAATGCTTCAGTGTACCACTAAGGAAACGCAGTGTTTGGGGCTATGAGAAGAATGTTAATGTTTAAATAAACCTTTAGAGTACAATATATGTACATGTATTGCTGGGGTTTTTTTTTTATAAACTTGCGTTCATCCGAATCTTCATTCACACAAACTATTTCTATGTCTCCCAAGCTGTTCGTATCACCGGGCTTCTACTGTATATATGTTTATGGACCCAATATTGATGAAAGGGCAGACTTTTAACACCAGGGTAAAACGTGTTTTAAGTGCACCTTTTCTTTGTGTGTCGGGTCTGAAACATATACAAGGATATTCGGAAGACCGACAGTAAAATAATAAGTGCATATTCAAATTTAAAACATGTTGGACTAAATTAGTTCCAGAAATGATAAAGTATGAGCTGTAGTCCTCTGTATTTAAAAAAAAAAAAGTTTCATATAAATCTTTTTTTTTTAAATTAAGCCATGTTCCAAATTGCAGTTCCAATATAAAGCTAAATAAGCTACTTAAATACTTGAATGAACATTATCTCTAAAGTACCATTTGCAACAAATTTCAGCTTCATGCACACCCTTCCTCATTGGATTGAGGTAATGTGTGCAAACATTTTGAAGAAATTAAGCAGATAAATATCGTGTATAATAATCCTTTAAATTACAGTTCAAGCAGAAAAGCTTCAGAAATTGAAGACTGCAAAATACAGGATTGTTATGCTTTTAGCCCAGGCCCCTACTTTGCCACCAGTCATGGCTGGTATGATCACTATATTTTACGCTATGCAATTCGATCACATTAGCAAATTTATCACAACACAAAAAACAGTAGCACATAAATTTGACACTCTGTCCTCAAGGTACAGAACTGGTAAATATATATATTTTTTTACTTTAAGCATGTATTATAGTGTAGCTTCCAATTCCTTGAAGCCATGTATTCACATGTATTCTAATGAAAAGTGCCCCCACAGAAGTCCAGATGTTTCTGCAAAAATAGACTATAATTCACTTATTCAACTCACCTGGATGGCTTGGGGTGAAACCTGGTTAATTTAAATCTGTGATTCCGTCAACAAGTTTGTGGGGTTTCCTGGGCTCCTTTAATAAAGACATCACCAGCCTCCAGATGAAAAAGAGCTAAAGATTACTTGAGGGTTAGGGTGAACAAATATAAACAACAATATTTCCTATGTGCGCTTCATTAGGGGGATAATTCTATTTTTGTATTATTATTTTCCCTCATGGCTTATTTGTTTCCACTTTTTTTCCAAACGCTGTGTCATTGATAAAGAAGAATGCATAATACTAATTTCAAAAGTTAAATTTACTTGGTGTTTTCTACTGAGAAATTGAAATGTAATATTCCATCATTTCACAAACTTCCCTGAAACCTCCCAGGGTGTGTGTGTGTGTGTGTGTGTGTGTGTGTGTGTGTGTGTGTGTGTGTGTGTGTGTGTAGTATCTGTATGTTTTCAGCAACAACATTTGTTTTCAGTATCCATTTGGCCTCTCGTTAGTGGGTGACCATTTTTGAATATTGCTGTGAGCCGGCCTAGAGCCAGGAGCTGAGAGTCAGTCTGTCAGTGCTATCTCCCACTGCTTAGACCACTATATAAACAATACAAGTGCAGCCCTGTGAAAACATGGTGATAGGGACAGCATGAGTGCACATGCTGAATGGTGCTTGACAGAATACAGAGATTCTTTAGGGTTTAAGTAGTCCCATTGGCACAGGCTTTTAATAACAAAATACAGCTTCAGTTATTCAAAAATTACAGATGGTTAAAGTAAGGAATTGTCTCTATCTAATCTCAGGAAGTCTTCTTTGTGTCTATTGTAAATTCTTATTTACGTTTCAGAATGACAGCTTCAAAGGAAATATGATTTTATGGAAAATTCCTATACTTAAAACCGATAATAGCTCCCCTGCTTAGCAACATTCATTCTGACCATGACAGGGCAATGCGTATAGCGTTAAAGGCTTATGGCTATCAAACAAACAAGCAATTTAGTTGGTTCTTTTGATGTTACTAAATATCCTCTGTTTAAAGCTGTGAATAGACAGTCATAACCTTAGTACTGTACCAAGAGAAAGTACTCAAAACCCAGTTGTTTTAATTTTTCTTTGCACCACAAGAAAATATGAGGTCATGTCTTTTACCACAATAGCCTTTTTAAAATAAAAATAAAATATTTATAATGTTAGTTTACATTTCTTTGTCATGGTTTGGCCAAAACTGCTCCTCAATCCTGTTGTTTGTTTGGACTGCAGTGTATAATCACAGAGACAGCTGTCGGCTCTGTGTTCCCACTTGGCAATCAAGCCTCGGCATGACAGTGTGATGTATTTCAAAAACTGTATATCACACAGAAAAAAGAAAAAAAAAACTCTAATTACAATACAAACTTAACTTGACTTTGTAATATAGTTAAACATCACTCATGCATGTAAATTTATTAGCCATTAGTAGTAGTGCCTTGTTTGATATCATACGAAGTACCCCACTTAAAAAAAGCAAGTCCAACTTTGGTTATGATGCCATCTGTTGGACACACACACACACACACACATATATATATATATACAGTATATATATATATATATATATATATATATATATATATATATATATATATATATACAGTAATTTAAACTTTTGTTTCGGGCAGGTAATCTTTAAATTAAGATGAGCATCTTTCTCCGCTGTGAATGAAACATTGTGGCATACAACATTACTTTGTTCAGATAATATACACATTGTAATAATTCTCTGTTAAAATTATACGTTTTTACTTTTTAATTATTAGTTTTTGACCAAAAGACTGATTTGACTACTTAAAATATGAAATATTTAAGTATAATAAGAATTTGTTTTTCACATGAAGCCACTGTAAAATAGTACCCTATTTTAAGCAATATTTCTGGATTTTTAAATGTAGACTTTAAATACTGCACCACTTTGTGTTCATCACCAGATGGCAGTCATGTTCTTTACCAATTGTGCAGAAGCAAAAAAATGATCACAGGACAGACATAGCCTATATACATTTTGTTTGCTTTTTATGAGAGATTATGAATGGCGAAAAAAGTTTTTATATGTGTATTATACATTAAGGAGAAAAACAAAATGGGAAATGGGAATACAGATCACTAGATATGTGGAAAAGGATGGTACTGTAAGTAAAAAAAAAAGCATGTACCGGTATACTGAAAGACAAGAAGCCAAAGAAGAAAGTAAGGGGGGCGCAGAATCACACTTTGGAAACTGGAATAATTATTATACATTTGAAGATCGGCGATGGAAGATTCCTTGGAGGAAGAGGTTCCAAAAGAAGAGGTTATTTAGTTTAAAATGATTCCAGAGCTGTTTTTATGGGACTGTGGTGGGATTGGGAGGTTGACCTTGTTATGTCGGCCAGTCTGGTTTGGAAATGTTTGGGAAGGAGGCTGTAGATAGAATGAGGTCAAATATAATGCATTTAGGTAACAGATTTTGAGAGATAAAGTTGTGCAAAACTTTAAACTGACAGCTGGCTGTTTGGCACATAGTCCAAACATGGGGTCTGTTTTTCACACTGTCTATGTCGAAATATGGTGAAAAGTTACATTTTGGAATTGCAGATGTTGGAAAAGAGCCAATGACATGCGGTTTCTGCAAGCTTGAGTGGAAAATAAATATCATAAGGTATATCCTCTACCATGCTATGAAGTCAATTGGCTGCTTCTTTTTACATTCTTGACAAGGGGAGAAACCAGATGATTGGCAAACAAATGACAGGTTATACTGCTGGAGGGATTAAGAGGTGCAATTTAAATGCTGTATACTGTATCTTTTAATTTTTTTTCAATAACACTAGTTATGGTCATTTCTTGTGACTTTTGAATGAACTTAACCACTAACTACTAGGAACTAAACAAGCAGAATTTCATTAAGCATCAACTGTTTTAATACATTTGAAACAGAAACAGCTGTGGGTAGATATTGTGTCGATAAAATAACCCCAGATCCTATAAACCTAGTCTTAAGCCCTAATCTAATGCCTTAATTTAAATTAACAGTGAAAAGAGTCCTGATCTGGAAACAATTTAAGATTTTCTGAATGCAGAAATTATATTAGTGCAACAGTACTACTGACTTCTACCATATATAATTAAATACAGTATATTATAAAGCAAATATATACTTGCCTGTATTTATATAGCCGTTGCCAACTGTTGGACTCATCTTCTGCTCATTTGGTTTTGTTATCAATGCAGATAGGGTCAAGCCCTGGATCTGAATTTTTAACTGTTATCACTTTAGCACTGATCCAATGCTTTTCAAGGTGGCATAATATAATACCCAATGGTGTTGAGTATTAGTCACATCTAGTTCACAAGAGTCCGACCAGACTGACTGGTTTCAACTAGTTTAACACCTCAGTTGTGAATTTGGCCATCGTGAAAATGTATTCTGTTTGATGCCTCTGTGTTGAGTAAAACGCAGCTGGCAGCGGTTTACGTTCACCTGCTATTGTGGACAATACCTTCCTTTCCAGCACACACACAACTGGTACACCACTGTATTGGGGAGAGGGGGTAAAATATAATTATTACTTTTCTTCTCATATTGAAATGCCTGGCCATAAAGATAGTACAGCGTTGATCATAGTCTACTCTTTAGTTATAAAACCATCATTCAAACAAGGCAAGACTGATTTTTTAAAAATAAATTCAAAAATTGAATTGACATCCAGACTGGGTCGGTATAGTTTAATTGAGATTTTTCAAGTTGCTCAACTAAAAAGCTAACTCTTTATGTAGGATAATACCAGGCCAAGACTGTTATATTGAAGATAAAACATACTATAACTTCTGCATTCTGTGTTTCAAAAGATAACGTGTTTTTTTTATTTTTTTATTTATGCTGATTAAACCTGTTTGCAACTAACTTTTCAGTGTTATTGTTATCTTAAGAATAATAATGTGCTGTTTTTTTAAATGTATTTTTGTGAAGAGATGTTTTTCATTTAAACAGCTTACTAAAAACTACAAACAACACTGCATTGTGTTCTGCATTAGTTGCACACATGGAGTAGATTTTTTAAATTAAATTTGTATTCAGTTTTTCTAAATGTAAGCTGTTTTGTGTTTGTCAAAGCATTAAGCAGACCACACAACGATTTAAAGGTAATATGGATTGTGTTAATGTTGTGTCCCATTCTGCAACTTTACAAATAGGAGTATTCCTTAAAGTTCTTACTTTATTCGACCATGTTGAAAATATGAACTGTACAGGTGTTTCCTGTAAAATATGATCAGTTATCAGTATCTTCCTGGGGTTTGGTTATGTAATATTGAACATTCTCTTTCTGCAAACAGCGACAGATAAGACCTAATTGTCTCAGAAAGATTGTGCTATCTTTGAGTAATGTAAACCAATTGTAGCACATTAATTAGATTTAAATTCAGCACAGTTGTACATATTTTTGGTGTTGTCATGTTTAATCGGGAATACAAACCCTGGATTGCACGCAGCACATTCTTATTATGTTAAAAAGATGGCTTTCAATAAGTACATACAGTAGAATCGCACCCAATGCTCTTTACTTGGTCCATATTCCCCAGTTTAAGGAAGTTGTTCAAGATGCTGTACACGTTTTGTCCTCATGCTTCTGGTGTCTAATTTTAATTGAACTGAAACCGCTAATAAAAGAGGCTGTAGATAGAAGGAGGTTTACAGCAATCATAGGTTTGCATTTTCAGACAAGCAATTATTAACAGAATGCATTCATTAGAGATAATAAGCGGTAGTCATCTGGGTTTGTACCTGTGACCTCAGCTTTCAACAAACCCATCAAGTCCTATGTTGTCTCATGGCAGGCTGGAGAATGCATTAGTTTAGAATTTGCTCTTGAGCGCTGCATATCACTTATGATAATGAGACCCGACTGTTTAAACCCCCTGGCAACCATCCTCATATAACAGAGGCGAAAGTCATTTAAGGACCTACTGTTTGCCTATTTCCAAATTGTAAATGTTGGAATAGTTGCCAAAATAGTCCACATTGTATGTGAAACATAGCGTGCTAGTCTGCAAAAATCTTGTAATCTGATTTTGCCGATTGATCTCTACAAATAGAAAACAAATGAGTGAGCTTAAAATGACGCACACCTTTAACAAATTAAAGACATTCAAAACCTCTGATGTTTTAGAAGAAATATTTATTCAACAACTGAATACATGCCAAAAAAGAAATAATTTACAGCAGCAGTTTCATTATATTACCTCCAGTTTCATAGAGACCGTCTGAAATGCAAAGAGCAATACGATCATGTAAATTAATTGCTCTGTAGGAAACATACATGCAATCTGATGGATACTTTACTGTGTTGCATTGAAATATGAAATAAATCCCTCATGTTTTAATGTGGGGAAACAGTTGTATACTAGTTTCTCAAAGACTGATATAGAACACCTTGGAATAGAGTACCTAACAGATGCCAGTACTTTACACTGTACCTTGATTTTCTAAGGAAAAATATATACACCTTTTAAACAGGTTAATGTGTACTGCATGTTGCAAAAGGTAGCTCTATTACACACATAACATTAAAAGTCACTAAATTATATATATAAAAATTATTAGATACATTAAAAAGAGCATTAACATGCATTTTTTACACAGTGACATTTTTTGGACCATGGCAGAAATGGTTTATTTTATTTTCCTGTAAATTGACAGATCTTGTATTTAGGGCATGTATCATCTTTCAAACAATAACCATCAAGCAAATATTTAGATTTTAAATAATTTAACATTCAGTGGTCCATGCTAACCTAGAAGAAGTATCCTAAAAATCGATGTGTTTACAATTATACTGAGATTTTATAGTTGTTTAAATCATCAGTCGACAGTTCTAAAAATGATAAAAGTGTGTGATAAATGTGAGTAATAAAATGACTTTCATCTGTGGAACATCTTTTAAGAAGATCTCTGCGTGGTTTCACAGAAAAAAGGCAAATCTTATTTTTTAACCAGATGGTTTTTCTTGGTTCTGTTTACCAGCTTTAGTGATGACTGGTGACTTTGGGTTTAGACTTAATTAACTGACAGCTCAGATGGCTGGTATTTAGCAGATGTATTGCTCTCTCTGACTCCACCTTTGTGCTGACATATAATCAGCTTCACAGTTTCCCACCCTATGTGCAAAAACAGACAGTGTAGTTAAACAATCTCAGTAGGAGTCAGCTTAATATTGTTCTTCTTGGAGATGAGTGGCCTCAATAACTCTTGTATGGTGTCTACCTACTTATGGTGTCTACGACTTTTTTTTTTTTTTTGCAACAGTGATTCATTACATCAAGTCGTGATGCCTTGGCTTTTATGGACCTTTTTACATCTAATGGTGTATAACCACCGTCATTTATATTTCTATTGGGAGGTATAACCACTATGATAACATTTCATCTTTCTTTTTCCTCAATAAGGGCGTATACATACCGTAGCTGTATTGAGGTGGTGTTACATTGGGGATATACACTCCCAAAATATGTAAGTTTAAGTCGTAGGACAGTTTAACTTTTTCAACTGTGTTCTCACAAATAAAACTAAACTAAACTGGAAGTAAAAGTCAACTTGATTGGTATTTGCCTCACAGAGAATGCAAGCTATTTTCTTTTTGTCATTTATATTATATATATATATATATATATATATATATATATATATATATATATATATATATATATATATATATAAAAGATTATTTGTTGGTCCAGATCTCTAATTAAATGTGATTTATTAGGATTTCTGTGACTAAATGCGCACTGTAAAAAATTAATCACCTGACCAATATTTATTAGGAATAATAAATTAAGGAATACATTTTTTGTCTTGATACATAGCACCCCAGGCCATAGTACCACACATGAAAAAAGAAATGGATTACAATTATATACTTTATCAGATGGTTTCACAGATTAGCACTAGTCTTGGACTACCTTACCTAAAATAACATTAAGTAGTCCAAGATTAGCGCTAATCCAGGTCTGTGAAACCAGCCATGCATGGCAGTCTGCTTTTAGAAGTGTAATATAATCAGTGAAAGTGTATACATTTAAAAAATACGTTATTTATATGGTTTTGTGTTGTATCACATAGCCTAGACCTTTTCAATATTTAGCTATTGTCAGTAAATCAAGCAAAAAAGCTCAGAATAGTTAGAAAAATATGTCTGAAATAATTTAGAAATGTTTCTTCTAAGGAGTACAATTGAACAGAAATGAAATACACTTGCTGATGTTTAAAACAAACAAGAACGTTAGGTTGCAATAGTTTTTGTAGGAAGGCAGGATGATATACATATTTAACATACATTATTTTAGACACTTTTTAGATAGAACTCTACAAACTAAAAATAAAACATACCTTTCACATGGAGTTTACATATTTATCAGTGTTGGAAGAGCTTATTCCAAAAGAATTTGTTAATGAATCTTATCACATATTAGGAGATAGGGTAACATCTATAAACTATTGCATTAAAAACAACAGAAAGGCAAGCAGAGAGATAATTATAATGTCAACGTTGATGGTTAGGTTATTTAATTGTACAGTGTTAACAAAAGTCTGAGCTCTATAGTTAGCAAAATGTCAAATATCGTTTTTGCTGTAGAATATTTACAGGAAGTCCAGTCCAACTGTCAGTTTCCATTCTTCCATAATGGAGACCATTCAAAGGTACTAACACATGGTGTTTCACTCAGTCATGACCATTAAACCATTGTGCACGCCTTTACCAATCCAATGAACTAAATCAGGAGTATATTGCATTTGTTTCCAGGTGAGTGCCTATAAGAGTCTACTTGGATTAAGTCTGTGAAATGCCATCCCAATATCAGACACTTCTTGGTGACCTCTCAAGTTCATGGGTCCTCCTGTTTCTGCCTTTCTTGTTTTCCTGAATGTGTTTCCATTTGTTAGCATTAACTTGGGCATTGGATGGTCTTTGTTTGCGTTGCTTGCGGTCCCTTTTCCAGACCTGCTCACAAAATTCATCCATGGTGTTGAGGTTTGGGTGGTTGATGAGGGACATGAAGTCCCTGTACCAGACTTTCTGATTGGGGGGGATAATGACATGGCCTTCCTTTGGTTTTGCAGCCTCACCATCCTCATCCTTGTGCAGAAGTTCCTCTAGGTGTTCTGTGTCTATGACCTCCAGGGTGACCTTGATCAAGGTCTGCATGAATCCATGTTCAACAGTCTGACAGTAGTAGATTCCTGAATATTGCCTCTGAAGGCTGCGTATGAGTAGACCTTGCTCTGTTCTGATGAATCTGTCATCTGCTTGTATCTGCAATTAAGAGTTAACATTAGTGCACAGAAACTTTTGTAAGACTATTTTCTACCAACAATTTTTATTTTACTGAACAGCACCGGACTTAGTGAGTGAATTTCAGCATTGATAATTTCTAAACCAAACCTAATTCACACTGACTCATGGCTCTTGTGACCATTAAATGGTTCAGTCTCTCAGATGTTTGAGGCTCATACCAAATCCACTGGACCTTGAAAAGTGCTACATAGAATGACTCTGTACCAAAAGCATAAAGGTTAGAGGTCATTCTCTTAAAACAAGACACATTGATGTATTTTCAGCTGTGAATTTGATCCTAAATAGGTATTTGCCCAGTCATCCATAGCAAAGCCTTGTATACCAACTATAATGTAGACAGGGCATTGTCTAACTTTGAATAAATAATAATAAGCCATTCTGATACAAGGTTGGATTGATAAGAAACAAATGTAAACCAGTGTTGGACATTCTACTCATGTGTAAGAAAGTTTGATGTTGTCAGGCTACTGGTAGTAAAGCTTAAAAGCAATATTAAGCTTCAAGTGAGATTTGAATTGCTTTTTTTAACTATTAATATTTTATGGTATTTTGAATCACTTTTAGGCATTCTTGATTCTGTTTCTCCAATATTGAGTTATTATTTCTGTCTAAGGCTGGGACCAAATCAAAACTTTGACAACCAGCTAATCACACTTAACAAAACAGTATTTAATAGCGTTATCTTTTTTTTGTAAGTATCTTATTTCTTCTACTCATAAAAAGAAAACAATATTAAATACAGTTTTGTTAGCTGCAATTAGTGGGTTGTCAAAGTTTTGATTTGGTCCCAGCCTAAATCTGCCTTTACGTTTGTCTGGAACATCTTAAATGATATTGTCATATGATTTGGTGACATCAGAATTACTGCATAATCCCGTACTGTGAATCACATATATTGAGTAACATAATACTGGGGTGAAAAAAAACAAACAAACTTTTACCTCATCCTTCCGGTCTTCATTCTGTTTGTGGAATTGCCAGTAGACAAGGGCACGCTGGGATTTTGGGCTACACTCCAGGAAAGTGCTACTGTTCTCCACCCCATAAATAATCCTTTCTTCCAAATTCCCTTTGCCATTTAATTCATCTGTAAATGAAGGAGACACATCAGTATTTTTCTGGTAAAAATCAATGCTAAATAACCTCTTAATGTCAACATAGTTAGGGACCCAAATCTAAAATATATAAACACCACAGCAAAGGATATCTGTGATATTTACTCAAATGTGATGGAACTTTCGACACAGTAAAGAAACTTACAAAGCCAGTTAGGTTCAAACAGTATGTAAACTGTAATTTGTCTCTAACAAATACGTTCAATACTATTCCCAGATCTGATTTCTATACAGAGGCATTGCCTAGGTTTCCTCTAAATTAAAGAAACAGCAAATATCCCAAATTGTGGATATAGGGTAGAACCGTCAGCTATTTAGAAAACTAGATGTAATATAGTTGTTAGCATGAATATGCTGTATTTGTGGCTGTCGTCAAATGAAGAACTTTAAAACCTCTGCAGTGTGTTTCTGAATTAAAGTTATAGCAGCACAGCATGGTGCTCTGGTGGTGTCAATTTACAAAATAATGAGCTGGCCCTCAAGCTTTCATACATGAGAAACCAATGTGTGGTCTCCTCTGTCTGGGTGGCTAAAGCCTGCTCTTATAGAACAGAATTCAGAAAGACAAATACACAACTTAACAATATAATGGAGCAAACATCCCTTATAATGGAGCAAACATCCCTTATAAAATTGCAGCTTGACAGTATGCATCTTTCAAGAGGGTTATCTAAAGACTCTAAGCCAAATGCAATAAATAAATAAATGCCAATATTCTATTCTACATAGACTGAAGTGCAGTGATAGTGATATACAGCACCAGTGCTGCCATTTAATGTCAATAATGTCAAATAGACTGCTGATGGCTGATAAGGGCGTAATGTCTTTAGTGGAAATAATGACATGAACAGCATTCTGATTGGTAATCAGCTAGGACTGGCCTCTTTTCATACCTTAATCTTTAAGGTAAAACGTTATTCATGTATATATTTTAAATAAACCTTCTTACCATGATGTTGAAGGTCAGAACACTGAGTGACAGGGTCCCCATTTCTTATATCCTGTCTTCTTGTACGTCTAAATTAAAAGGAACATATTTAATATTAAGATATAGATAATTACACCTACTCTTAACAGAGAATATGTACTGAGAATGCAAATCCTTGCATGCTGTTGACTAATCAGTCATTATGTGTCGATAATTGCTGACCCATTCAAATCACAAAAAGACTAGTACATTGGAATAACATAAAAAAAAAAAACATGAAGATACTGTTGCTGTGATGCCTTCTGCACAATGCAATGTATTGACATTATTAAGTTATTTTAGATCCAAGGTCACTTGATGCCATGCTTGATTTCATTCTCTTCAGCCATGCATTTACCAGTTTGTAACTGTAGCAGGTGGTAGCAGAGGTTTAATGTTCTAATCAATACATGGAACTAGTGTTACCAGCTTCTTCACAAGGTAATGCATCAGGAAAGTGAGGCGAGGCTACGAAATTAAAATCAATAACCCAACTGAGCATTTACTGGTAGAAGGCTATATAATTAAGATCAAGACAACTTCAATAGCCCTCCTCCCCATAGATTATTACAGAAGCTTTTCACACACTTTCTGATTGAGCAATGGCTTGTTCATTCATATACAAAGTCAAATGAATAAAAAAAAGGCTAATGGTTAAAACAGTCAGATAAACTCTTTATTTGTTATGTGTTTCTTTTAAAGCATCTATAACATTAAAGGGGGGAATAAACTTATAGTCTAATATTATATTACTCGTGCCCTGTAAGTGTCTTTCTAGACTGTTCTCCTGGTGATTTTTATGGTGTCCTAAAATGTTGTCTTGTTGAAAAAAGAAAAGGGAAACATGTGTAATGCAGAAAGGTCCAAAATCTTAATTTCAAACAGACCAATCAAAAGAAGGAAAAGAGCTTATGCAAAGGAATCTTTATGATGCACCATAAGGTGACAAGTTTTACACATCTGAAATTTAAGGAAATACAGATGTATGACAGACGGAGGTATGGAATGGAATGCTGCTGTTTGAGTTTGTGTTTTCTGACAGGTGTGCCTTATACTTTTACCACCCAATACTTTTTTATTCAATGTAGATAATATACTTATGATGAAATGTAAATTCTAGAACAGTTTACCTCAATAGTTTTGTGTATGTGTTTTAATAAATGACTTATGTTTCTTTAATGAAATATAGCTCACTTAACTGAGCAAATTAGAAAAATCTGTACTTATAAATCTGTCCTATTTTTCCAATAAAGTTTGCCAAAAAACATATAATTACAAAGAATGGCAAACACAACTAACTTTAAAGTTTTTTAGTACCCCCTGAGCCCCTTTTTGGCATGCGAAGAAAGACATTATCTGGGTTTTATAAGAGTCTATGTCTATGGCATTTTCATTTTGGGAAATTACATGGCTGAATTACATCTAAACAAGCTCACAGTGTATGTGTATAGTATATACAGTATCGACAGGGTGATTACGTTGATGTGGTAAACTTACTTTCAAATCACCATGTATATAAAAAATGTTGTGTCCTGTCTTAAGACTTGAATGAATGCCAAAGCCACTGGCAAATCCAGTAACTTCTCTATTCCCACATATTATAAAGTTGCTGTGAAATATATCTCTGACATGTCAAAAAATTGTAAAAGAAAAGACAATTTGTCAAAAAAAACCTGTGAGCACATTTTCTAATTTTTTTCTGCCACAGGCACCTCCTGTAGAGCATTCTAACTATGAGCCATCGAAACTGCATTGCTTTAATTAGCACGGTCAGTGTGGATTCCAGAAGCACACAAGCACGTCTGACCTCTTTGATGTGGGGAAGTAGCGGGAGCATTCAGTTCCATCCCAGGCACAGTAGGGGTCCCTAGCTAAGCAGCACTCGGCACAGGCCTTTCCATAGACATCACACCGGTGCAAGGGCATCTGTGAAACTCCAATTGCTGAGCCAAGGTATAGCTGTTGCTGTAAAAAAGAGTAAGATTATTATTATTATTATTATTATTATTATTATTATTATTATTATTATTATTATTACTTTGTCTATTTAATACATTATTATAGGGGGTATATACATTTACTAAATAAATTGGCCTTTATGTTGTCATACCAGTAGGTTGTAAAATGCAATAATGCTTGCAACATTGATGGGGTCACTGTCATGCTCATCATCAGTGCTTTATCATCAACCCAAAAAGCCCTTGCCCTTAAAAATTGATCTTTATTTGAATATGGCACTAGGACATTTTACATTCAACTCTTGACCACAAAGGAACAATGTTTAAGGATAGATCTTTATGCCTATTTAATACTTTATGACTACAAAGACATTTACAAGTAGAAAACCCAAAGTCCTTATGTAACCAAGAGCCATTCCAGGGTGACTACTTCCAATCATTAGACTTGCAGTAAAATATAACTAGTGACAGGATTTACTGTAGGGGAGCCGGACATTATATTTCTGAATTGAATAAGCCTTACATTGAATGTTACTAAAAATTACAAGCAGCAAATTTATGAGAAGCAGCGCACAGCCACTGTCTCTGGCTGCAACAAGTTTTATTGAACTTTTTCATGAAAACTAACAAAACATACAATACTGCTATTACAACTACTACTTATTATATAACAACAACAACAACAACAACAACAACAATAATAATGGGATAGCTATAATACCCTAAGCTGTCTGGAATCGACAGCCATTCAAACCAAAACTTACCTGTTTTGTAGAAATATCCATGGCTGTAATGGCAATAGGCTCCTAAAATAAAGCAAACACATCTATTAGCTTCATGATTTTACAATCACCCCTTATATTTATAATTAAGCTGCCTCATCATATAGGTATACTGGGTTATGTTTGCCTTATGTACTGATGCTTCTTGAGCCACTGAGATATTCATGCTGCACTCTACAGGAAAACAGGAAAGCTACCCCCTAAGTGGAACTGGTAAGCAGTCAAGCAGAGAGTAATGCTAAATGTGACGGTTCAATAAATGACAATGACAATGCCAAATGGGATAATTACAAGGACAAGCAGAAACATAATCAGTTGTGTTCCATGTAAAGTATGTGACTATCAATAAAAGTGTATTGTTTATGTGTAAAATACTGTATTTCACTTGCGTTCATATTTTAGTGCAGTTACCATGTACAAACTGACTGCATTAATTATATCTGAAGTACTGATTTAATTAAATGCACTAAATTCCTTTATTTGTACTTTATTTTCATATACATAAGAATTTCCCTCTATGTTCCTATTTGCCTCTTGTTGTTTGCAACCCGACAGCCCTCAAAGTCTTTGTCTTCACCACTATAAATAATATCTCATTCGACTGTTTAAATTTAAATAGGTCCGCCTGTTGACGAAAGACTCTGTCCATGATTAAATCAAAACTGAGGAGCAGCTATGGACATTATAAAGTATAGCTATGGTAGCCTGTGGCAATGTGGCCACGCCCTTGTGCGTAGTTTGTGTTATATGTTTCGTGTTGTGTGTAAATGTTGGTGTATAGTCATCGGTACACGGGATATAAGCGGGTCTGTGTTTCACGTGTGTTTAAAAATGTATAATTGTATTTAGGCACAAGGATGGCACATCACTTCACGTGCAGATAAAATGTGTTTAATATGTGAGCACGGGGAATTGCACTTTATTAATTCACATGCAGTTGTACCGAGACTCCAACTGAATGATTGATTAGCAATCGAGTCTTGGTACAGCTGCATAAAAGCTGCATGTTTTCACTCACTTGGGGTGGTGTGTTCGGTGAGTGGAGAACGGGTGTGGAGAAGGAGGGAAAATAAAATATAATAAGAGGAATAATAATAATAACTATTGTCACTCACCGTGTTTGTTCGTTTACTGTTTAGTCCGTTTTGTTTATATTTTTATTTTTGGCGTAAGTGCCGTGTCCTGTGTGTTTTTTGTCTTACAACCTTTTTATTTTCCCTCCTTCTCCACACCCGTTCTCCACTCACCGAACACACCACCCCGAGTGAGTGAAAACATGCAGCTTTTATGCAGCTGTACCAAGACTCGATTGCTAATCAATCATTCAATTGGAGTCTCGGTACAACTGCACGTGAATTAATAAAGTGCAATTCCCCGTGCTCACATATTAAACACATTTTATCTGCACGTGAAGTGATGTGCCATCCTCATGCCTAAATACAATTATACATTTTTAAACACACGTGAAACACAGACCCGCTTATATCCCGTGTACCGATGACTATACACCAACATTTACACACAACACGAAACATATAACACAAACTACGCACAAGGGCGTGGCCACATTGCCACATAGCCCCATAAACGTTGCTTTATTACAGACCTCTTTTTGTTGAGCACATTATTGTCCCACCATGTGGAGCTGTGCTACTGAGACAACCATACAGACTTCAGAGTCTGTACATACTTGTTCTATAACCACAATCATAAACTGTGTATGTACCAATACATAGTGCACATCAAGTGAGACTAGCACTTGAATGCTGGCAGGTGAAGAAAACACTAAAAACATAACCGCTGTTTACAGCTCGACAGGGTTAATTGAATGAGCACGACAACACTTACCCTGAACACAGTCATTTCTTCTAGGAGGACTTCCTCTAGGTCACGCCAGGTCTCCTTGGGAATCGATACAATCTTTAGAACAGTGCCAACATCTTCAAAACAGAATGGGGACATATTAATGAAGGAACACATTACATATCTCTCTACAGTATATGTAATATCTGATAGACTATAATGCCTTCAAAAGTATTATCCACGTTATGACACAATAGATTCTTTTTGTTGCTGTTATTGTATAAAGCAACCAATACATTTAATTTATATCTTAGAAAATGCTGCCACAAAGTCCTGATATGTCCAAATATCCTGCACATGTCTAAGTATAATGTCCTTGTATCAAAAGATTATGCATGTGATAGGATGGTATGTTTGAACAAAGCCCCAAATGATTTCAAGAGTTCGATTTTTAGGGTCAAAGGTAGTAGATTGTACCCTCATTTGTTTGTAGGGTCAAAGCAGGACCCTACAAACAAATGAGGGTACAATCTACAAGCTAGATCAGCCATATAGTATCTAATGTTTCAAACAAAGCCGCACTGGGACCCCAAACAGATTGGGATTACCATGAAAGTGGAAGATTGTATTACTTTTATCAATTCACTTTGTTGACAGATGCAAAATGATTGGACAAAATATAAGCACTTGTTAAAACATGAATGTTGAATATTGACATATTCAGACATGATCAACAAAAATATTGGTTGGAAAACTAAATTAGTGACAGATGCAGTAAACTGTAGTAAAGACACATACCTGTTCCAATGAACAGGACATCATATTGTCCATCTTCTGCATCCACACGATCCACAACTATCTGTGTGAACTGGTAGTCTACATCAGTCTTGATGATGATTGGTCGGTGGCTTATTGGATGGACAGGATTATACATGGCAGGATGACTTCTTGCAAAAGTGATGACATCATCAGGCAGGTCTTTCGTAGAATCAAACCCTCCAAAGGTTTTACTTGGGCACTGTAAAGCAATATTTTTTTTTGAAAATAATGCATATATTTATCTGGATGTGTATAAACAAGATAAGCAAATATATCATAATAACATTTGTACTTATAAAAAAGAAAAACATATATAATGTTATTCTGGTTTAATGACTTCCCTTTATTTACATCTGAACAACACACACAAAAACTCCACCCATTTTTTATCCCATTATGAAAAACTTATATCTAGCTGCAACTAAGTTGTGTGCACCCCCACTGTTCTAAGTGTACCTCTATTGTTCTACTTACAGTTCCAGGTCGTGGGTAAGGTACCCTCCCCTGGAATGGTACCCACTGGTAATTGGGGCCGTCTCTGTGGGCATAGGGGCCCAAGAACACTCTCCTCACATCAGACATGCTATACATGCATACTGCTGACCCTTTGAAGATATTGCTAAAGAAAAGCAAAAAAAAAAAGAAATCTATTAAAGTCATTAAGTGCAAAACCTAATTAAAGAAAAGATTAATCTAACTGATAAATTGCCTGCTACATACAATTAACACCACGTATTGATCAAGACACTGGAAAGTGCATGTATTAGAAATTGCTTAATTAGAATTGAATTACCCAAACATTTCTTGTTATCACTCACACATGCACCCAGTAAACAATGGCCCCATTTAAAATAAGGCTCTGCATGCTAAGGGGTTGATATAAATCTATACCCCGCCAGGATAAGTCACAGCAGTATTGTAAGAGCGTGCTACAGGGAATTACCCTGGATTGCATCAAAGTCTGTGGTTATCCAGAAGTTACCCATGAAAACAGGTTTATTCATGTATATTCCCAGGTGCTGCACAATAAAAATCCAGCTATTGCAGTGTATATCCAGTTTTGGTACTGGTAAATGAGCCAGTGATAATTGTTATTTTCAGCAAGTCATTGTTTAACTATTAAAACTGTCAGGATTACACATCAAATTGGCAAAATACAGTTCTGTGTGACCAAAAACAATTGAAAATTCCAGTGTTCAAACTACCCTCAGGTAAGTCTTTTAATAAAACACATAGAACATCAAAAAGGGACCAACATATGAACACACTACTTATTGTTCTAATTGGGTACCAATTGCATCAGTATTAAAAAAAAAACCCAAAAAAACACATGAAAACACTTTAGTACAGTATATACACCGTATAGGCTTATCCCATGTCATTGGTGCACATCTGCTGTTTTCCATGTGGTTAGCTCTCACCTTGATGAGCACTTAAATTATAAAATTACTGGCACAATACCTCTCCTTTCTTATGTGCTGTAGTTTCACATGTGGTGACCCTCAACAAATGCATGGTTTCTGTCTAAAAGCAGACCTGTGTTTCAAGCTAACAAGATTTTCTGCAGCCTTGACTGAAACTTGAATAGTACTAAATGGAATTGGCCAATTTCTAGAAGTGAACTCAAGAAGATTTGCTAGCTGCTGTAAATGTATTACAGAGCAAATAAAAAAAAAATGTGAAAGCTCTCTAAAATGTACCAGTGCAATTGGTTTTCTGAAACTTTTTAAAAATATTTCTTAGTTTTAGTGTATAGTTTAAATAGTATTAAAACATAAGCTTAACAATAAATCCATCATCTACCTGGATGTTGTAAACACAGCATAAATTATTGGATTCTTAGGATCCTTGGAACTCATTAGGAAGACATCCTCTGAAAATAATAGCAGAATCTCAGTTTATCACGGGTGATCAGTATAAACAGTATGCATATATTATATAGTGTAAGGTATTCTTGCATATATACTCACGGAGCTCATCAAAGTGGGTGTCAATGCCATTAGAGCCCGGCACAGAGCAGATTAACCGTGCTTTGAGAAAGGTTGTCCATTTGTTAACAAGGCTTCGGTGGCCTCCAAAGTCGTTCTGAAAAAAAAACAAAAAAACAAAAAAAACATTATAATATTCAGTAAAACATCATAATTTATATTCATTAGGTTGTCTACTAAAGAGTTGAATGCATCCCTGCATTACCACGTCTAGCACCAACTGAGCAATCAACATATTCTAAAATTGTAATGGTTGTTGTAACTGATGCATACAGTAGAATGTTTTGTAGAAGGCATTTATGTCTATCAGACCATGGTGTAAGTATTGTAATATCAAAACACAGGAAAATGTGCCAAGACCCCTGGGTGTATTTACAGTGGTAATCTGTGGTATTTTTATGAGGGCTCTGCTGAGAGTAGGAATGCACTCACTGTGCTGCTCCTTGTCTCGTTAATCATGTGATACTCAAAAATGGGAAAGAGGAAGCAAATAGCATTGAAGCCGTCAGCGAGACTGAAAACCATGGAAATCACAAATGTAGTTATTGCCAAATCTGTCCTATTTTCTCTCCTTTCCCACCAAATTACTACTGAAACACCACTGCGCTGTATACTTTACTAGTGATAAATGATAGGAGAGACAGGATTGCAGCAGCTGCCAATTAAATCACAGCTGCAGTGTAAAATGACCCACTCTTGGATTAGCAGCATGCACTGGCCTTACTGGTATTCAGTTTCTCAAGTTTAAATTCTCTTCATCATCATCAATTAATATGAATCCCAGGTCATATTGCTGCTTTGACTTAAAAGCACACTGCATTCTCATGGCTTAGGTTTTAGGTCTGCTGTGGGTCCTGACCTCCAAGGGGTTAATTTGCTAAAGAATGATCCTGTAGCATTGCAATGCAATGCTTTGCATGCCAAAAGCCTTAAACACTGTTACATGTTGTTTTTTTTTTTTTTTGTTGTTTTTTAAACGTGAATAATTATAATATGTTTGTTACCTTACATAGCTGCCCTATCCTGGCATGGGTTGCCTTCCCGGAGTGCTCGCCATCCATTGCATTTTCACGAAAAAATAAATAGATTTTATCATCTTCAGGGTTATCGCTCTCAGGGATTAGGTGGGTACTTACAAATCTAGGATCTGAAAAAACAAATGTTTGTGTTCATTAATTTCAGCCGGCACATTATCTTAGTTATCTTACAGTTGTCACACAATAATTATCAACACGTAAAATCCTGTAGTTTATGAAGATGTTGATTACTACCACTAATAATAATTAATAATTATATTTTTTAACAATAATATATATGTGGAGACTCCTTAGAGGAGGCAAGGGAGGCACTGGATCCTCAAAATTTCAGGGAAAAAAATAAATACAAATAATATATATAGATGTTAAGGGCGAGTCTAGTTTTGCCCGGGCCAATCTAGTTTCGCAAAGGGCTTCTGGGCTTAATCCCGGTTACCACTTTTTTCGCACTCGCCGCTTCCAATCGGTTGAATATAGATTGGCCCAGAACTTGAAAAAGATGACTGAGCGAAACCCATATTTTCAACAGTTTTCACTGAATTTCGGGGCTAGCCTGGGGCGAGTCTAGTTTCGACCAATGTTTCAAAATCGATGCTGTGCGAATCTGGTTTGCCCATGCCATTAATTTGGGTGAGTCTAGTTTCGTCCAAAGCTTCAACATCGATACTGGGCTAATCTAGTTTTGCCTATGAAAATTATTTGGGCAAGTCTAGTTTTGCATTTCTACACTATCCCTTGCCAGCTTCCAAGTGTGTGTCGGGGTACCTGCCTCGCCTCCACTTCTGACAACAATGTAGTGACTGTGTGCTGGGTTTCCAGCGGCGGTGCAGAAAAGGCAGGACACCAGGGCTGGTTTTAATAGCGGTTAAAACCACTCTTTTTATTAGCTGTCGCTCCCAAAAAGTTAAAAGTCAAAAAGTCTCACTCCTCCATACGCGTGGGCAAACTCGCCAGACCACCTGGTTTCGCCCATAACATATACATGGTAAATCCATCTCAGTTACATATGTGAGCAGGAGGATAATGAGAAATGTAGTTCTGAGAGATCCATGTGGGTACATGTGAAGCCATCTTGAGGCAGAGAATGCAATTTAAAAGTTTAAATAAAGTGGTCAAAATGTAAAAGAAATTAAATTAAATTAAAACAATACACACACCTTACATAAACAGCTGTAGCAACACATGGGAACATGTAACACAATAAAATAAAAAAGGTCCTTATGTACCCTTTATCAACTTTGTTCAGAAAATATTGTATGCAGCGTATGTTTGTGACGTGGTCTTGAAATCTAAATGCTATGCATTTATGTTGTATACAGTGCCTTTTTAAACATATGTTGACAATGTGTAACAGTTAAGTATATTATAATAAACTATGATAGGCTACTGTTTTCTTTTCTCTGTTGGCTAGTGCAGAAAATGCATTTAACAGCCGAATTGGGGTAAAACCTGTTTAGATTGCACTTGTAGATCTCTTGATGTACCCCGATGCACTGGATTTACCTGACCTAAGCACCATATTACTGGATCCTCAGCTGATACACTATCCTTGCACTACTGCACTACTAAGAGGTCATTGTAGATATAACTTATTGTAATCCTAACTTGCATCCTAGCTCATATTGTATTGTAGTATTATTTGCACGTAATGTAAACTATACTGTATTTAAATATAAATTTTGCATTGTAACCCTGAACAGTACTGCCCTGTAACATTTATAAGTCACCTTAGATACAGGAGTCTGCCAAATAAATAAATTATTATTATTATTATTATTATTATTATTATTATTATTATTATTATTATTATTATTATTATAATAATAATAATAATAATAATAATAATAATAATAATAATAATAATAATAGAAGCCATGACCGTACCGCCTTAGAACCTGTTCTGCAGTATAAAGGGCCGCCTTATAAAGGAGGAGGACTGTATACACACACACACACATGTACATACATACATACATACATATTGTCCCTTCAACCATCTTTAAACAATTTACTGCAATTTAGCTGCAATTATATATTGTACTAAAAATGAGAAAGAAGATGAGTATATGTCAGCTGTGCCAACTATTCATCTAAACCCTCTAAACTGTGGCATTTTTCAAAACCCTGAAACAAACCACTTTGTAAATATAACAGATGTGATATTTATGTGGATAAAGTAGATATAACCACCGTTTCATATATTTTAACCACTATCATCACACAGTAAAGGTGATACAGGCTCTTCGGGGGTTCATATTAAATTAAACAGCTGCAGCAGGTTTCACATCAACCGTGACATCATTTAATTTTACGAATTAACATGGTTGAAGGTTAATCAACTGGTAATGTTCTTTGAAGCAGCACAGAAGCAGTGTAAAAAAATCCCATGAAAGCATATTGCCTGGTTAATGAAAATCGTATTGCATGTTCAATCAAAAAGGACTTGCGAGTTGCGACACTCTCAAAAGATAAAAAGAAAACAGAATGTGGCCCGGAAATGGTTTGCATACTGCCTCCAAAGAAAACATACCTAATTAGGCTTGTATGCTTTTTAAAAAATGGTATGCCATTTAGTTGGGCATTTCTTATTATTTACAGAACAATGCCCTTTTCAGTAGCATGCAACATGGGTGGTATTTTCAGTACAAGCTGTGAAAGCTAAACACATTAATACTTCTTCACTGACAATAAATATGGTCTCAAAAGGGCCCATTCAATTTGAAATGTAGTCTTTTTCTGTGAGTTTCTCTTAATAAATGTAATATTTATTTATGTAACCTAAAATTGCATGTCTTTTTAATACATAGAATGTAAGTAGTAAGCATTTATAAAAAAAAAAAAAAGCAAAGGAGAATGATGAGGTGTTTTTAAATTCTGGTATTTAATATTAGGGAGCTGGGAGGAATAATTGGCATTCGTAGACAATTTCCATGGACTATAATTGGCACTGAACCCCCATAAATAATCAGATATCCAGTAATGCTTTGGAGATACAAAGTTTCAAATTCAAGGACAGCAAGAACTCCAATTAAACCAGAACAGTGCAACAGTGGAAAAACTACAAAATACCAAGACATAGTCCTCACTGTAGTATCCAGGTTATTACACATAATTTGTGAAGCCCATAGGGCTATGCAAATGTTTTGTGAATGGACACAGTCTGCTACTTTTTCATGTAATTCTAAACACTCCTCAACCCAACCATTCCAATTCCTCGAATCCCCCAAGCTGCTACAGCTTGGCCACACTTAACCTTTATTTTTTGCTCTCTAAAAAAACATTAGGAGACATTTGTTTCATTTCATTCATGTCCTGAGCCATTTGGCAAACATGACTCTCATGTGTGCCACGCTGGGCCTTTTTCTATTGAGCACACTAATCTGATTGTTTTTCCACTCTAAATATTTTAGGTCAACAATCGGTCTGCCGCCAGAAACTAATTAATTTGCAAACAGACCACAGTTTTCACAAAGGGAGAGACTTGAAGAGCTATGTCAGCAGAGCTGGTCACACCACTGCGACACAAACTATCGTGGCATCTACTCCAGGCTTAATCTCCCTGTCTAACTCCCAGCACACACACATACATAAACTCAAATTACCCAGTCAACAGTAAAACCCTATTGAGCAGCAAGAGAAAAACAAACAATGAAAGTGGAGTCCAAAGCAGAAATTGTTATTGACAGGACGAGTACCAATTAAACTGACTGAAAGAAGTAAACGTTCTCAACGCATTAGAGATACTCAAATTGTATTTATAAAATATCAGCATGTTTTTCTCTCCTTTCTAAAATTCAGTAAATTAATTTTGATCACTTCAGATATGCCTATTGTTAGTCAGATGTTCATAATCGTCAAAAGATCATAAAAGTACCGGAAAACTGGGTTCCATCCCCTCTGATATGTGAATGATTTAGCAAATATACGGCCACATGTGCTCTCCAAATTGTTCAAGATGACCTGCTTGAAAATGGCTTCTGAAATACATCCCTATTATAGAGACTATGTTTTTGAGTAGCCTTGAATTTGAGTTGCCATTAGCAAGGTATATGCACATCTTCATAACCTTCTAACTGATGTGTACACATTCCACCAAACCAAACAGCTGTTATTGTAACAGAAAAAGAAAAATATGTTTCTTGTTTTAATGATTTGTATGGGCATTGTATAGACAGCACCTGCTATTGCGTGGGTTTCTCAGAGTATTACTGCTGAGATACTGCACATGGTTTTGTTTTTTTTACAATATTTATGGAAAACAAAGTCCAAACATGTGAGATAAAACAGCTTTGTATACTGTGAATCTTCAAAATAAGAGCTGTGTGGACTCACATTGTGGGAGAATATGATTTCCTTCTGCAATCTCTAAATTTAGCCATTGTTGTCTATAATTCCTCTCTGAATGCAAAGAGTATGCTGGGCTAACAGCTATCCTCTTAGCAGTCTGTCATTCTAGAGATGGATTCAAATCAAGCAAAGGCTGCTTTGTGTTCTCAGATAGCAGCTTCTGTAGGTTGGTAGAATTATAAAGAACTCTAAATAGACAAAAAGAAATAGTGTTTGAACAAGCCCACCTGTTGAGCTCTCAATAAATGTCAGTACTAACAATTATTTTCTGTGCAGCTTTTATTTTCTGCACAGCTAGAAACCACTATTAGTTTGATATACGGGTAAACTACATTGAATCTGAAGTGCTAAGCTTCCTTTACTGCTGCCTCTTCTGTTTATTGCAGCATGACAAGAATTTGGTGGATATAAAACAGGGCATTTATTCAAATCTCTCAAAACACAAATTCAGTCAGTGAATACGGAATTATGTTAAAGACGTGTTTTACATACCATTTAGCCACCTTGAATCATGCTGCTCTGTCCTGATTGGATGGTGCTGTCCCAGGGTACGGAAAATAGCGAAATCTCTTCCCATGAAATCTGCTGCTGTTCCAGAGTACAGTTCCCCATCTGTTGGTAGAAAAACATACTAAGCAATATGGTATGTACAGTGGATTATGTCAATACATTTACAGTAGTTTGTCACTATGTCATCTATAGGATGGTTTTTACAGTATTCTTTCAGGGGTTGGACTGAAACAATGTATGTTGGATGGCCAGCTCACTCAATGACCTAGCGTTTAGCTGGTCATCTTTTGTATTATTCCTAACAACAGCCATCTAAACAAACTAAGGACAGGTGTTAAGATAACTGATGACTATGATCAACACATCTTTTTTGTGCACATACAGAATCACAAGAGTACATTAGAGACCAGTTGTGCATTTCTCAGGACTATAGATATCATATTTGTTAAATGAGAGTTTAATCCATGGACACATTTTTAGTTATTTGTTGAAAGGGTGGCTTATTACAGATGTTTTGGTATAATGTGGGCAAATGGCATTGATTAGATTTGTGTAAACCCCAAGGGATGATTTTCCAATGTTTTAGGAATGTCCTCACCTGCTGTACCATGCATACAAGCCTGTTGACACCGGCAATGCAAGTTGATTTCTATCTATCATTTGAAAATGTACCACCTAATGAAGCTTCCACAAAATACATGTTACTACTAGACCCGGCTTACTTGTTCAACAAGATGTTTTCTGTTTGTCTCCCTGAAGATACTCCCCATTGAATATGAACCAATTCTAAAAGCATTCTATACTTATAAGCAAATATACAGGAAAAAAGAAAACACTTACAGATGAAGTGGAACCAAAGCTTTTCTAACACTGACCTTTATTAGCCCGAAACAGGAGATGTAAGATTTCACAGTAGCTGGAGACAGTTTCATAACGGAACACCCAGATCACATTATGTTCATTTAAAAAGGAAGCTGAATTGATTAGGGGTGTGACATTTCTAATTGCTGGTGCAAAGGCCTAGAACCATATGGTAATCATGGAAATCAAGAAGGATGAAAATATCATAGTGGAAACTGTTTCATATGAAGGGCTCTCAAATGAAGAGATTTACGACAATTAATTCCGACTGGCCCAGCAGGAGGTAAAATAAGAAATTAAGCAGTCAACATGTTGTGCATAATTCAGTCATTTGACAAGCTTCCATGCCGGTTCTATTTTACATTCCAAAAGATAATGATTTAATGAAATATTTTATAAAAAGAAAAATTTCTTGAGACATGTTCTTTCTCTTTTTTATTTCATTTGTGGACAGTTGTATGTAAGCTGGTTGTACATTACTTCAAACAAGGAGTAACATAGCAAAAAATAAATAAATATATGAAAGGAGGAATGTTTGAAAGGAGGAATATAAGCATTATAAAAAAATATATAAAACATGAAAGTTTTTTTTTTGGGGAAATGATTAAAACTTAATTTTATTCAGGGTATTTCTGACAAAAGCCCCTCTCTTCAGCTGTGTAGAAAGAAAAGAAAACACAGTGCTTACTTTTCTTTCTACAGATCTGAAGAAGAGATTTTGTCCGATCTTCCTGGAATAAATGTTTTTTTAATAATTTAAACATCCAAAAAAATCATTTGTACATCCAAAAAAAACTTTATATATATAATTTTAGAGCAGTGCAGAGGTAAATAGCACTATGTCATTTTAAAATTTAATAAAAAATGTGTCATTGTGTGAACTAAATTTGATATACTGTAGATGTGCAATAATAATATTGTGTCCTATGGAAGCATGAGGTATCAAACAAATATACTTTGAGAACTGCATAGGCAAATAAAGGTCAACACTAGTAGAAATCTGATTCCACAATATGAATTGTCTATAATTATAAACCTTTACCAAATCACTTTTCATATATGCCCCCCAGGTCTGACTTTGCCTGTCACCACAACCCAAGCATGAATTGTAACAGTTTCTACCTCTTACTGGGTTCTCATTGCATACAGACTAAAGGACACTGCTGATCCACTGAGGCCTGTAAACCTAATCTGTGGTAGACAGGCAGATCTATAGTTTAATTACTTTCCTCATTGAGCTGAACAACAGCTGAGAAATCAAGCATGGAGCTTCTGCCACGGAGAAGCAACATGACTTATCTGGTGTCCACAATGAAATTTTGTAATGCCTGTGTGTATGCTGGCAGCCTAATGACAGCTCAGACACCCCACTTAAGATCATGTATTCAGCAATCTCCCCCCTTTCTTTCTTTGACTACTGCCTGGAATTCTGTACAATAGTAAAAGAAGGCAAAAAAGAGAAGAACACACACACACACACACACACACACACACACACACACACACACATATATATATATATATATATATATATATATATATATATATATATATATATATATATATATATATATAGATAGATAGATAGATAGATAGATAGATAGATAGATAGATAGATAGATAGATAGATAGATAGATAGGGAGAGAACATGCTTATAACTGGTTTGCAATATAAGAAATTAGCTTTTTTATGTAAAGAAAAAAATAAATAATATGCAATATTATGCCATTATCAAAAATACTGCAATATCCCTTATTTGAGATCCCCTGGTGCAGCTGTTACTGCAAATAAAAAAAAAGATCTTTACACAATGGTTGCACTTTACTACATTATTACCTGTAAAATACCAGGATTTTTATCCTGTCTGCATTGAGCCAAAATACAGTCACACACAGATACAATCAGCTGCAGCTATGTCTATGCAGATACAGTAGTTTCAAGGTTAAGTTTCAGGGAAAAGCACATTTGTTTTTCAGAAATAGGGCCTGTTTTTGCAGCTCTTACCATAATTATCAGCAGGAGGTAAAAACATCTTGCAAACATTACTGTTCAGCACAATAAGGTCAACATTACAAGGCCAACATAGAAAAACACACATATTTAACTTTATACAACAGATATGAACAAACATGCAAAGGAAATCTGAGTATTCTTATAGGAGAGCAGTTTTTCAAATAACTTTTAATCACTATAACAAAGGGGGAAATGCATTTTACTTTGTGCTTTACAGTTCTTTACAGCCCATTTCTATACTTGCCTCAGATGCCGACAATTCAAAATACCCAAGAGAAATAGATGTTCATTCTATTTAGACATACTTACCAATTAATAGAGAGGCACTCTGCAGCTTTGGGTCATATGGACTCTTTCCACGGCCATTCTCAAAATGGGAGGTTTCTAATCTGAAGACATTGTCCTAGTTACAAAAGTAAAAAGTGAGTATTAAAACTTACAAATAAAAACAAGCATAAAAAATGTGTTTCACAGGCAACAACTAAAGCTTTTTTAAATGGTCAGAAAACAGGGCAGATTTCACAAATGTATATACTTTATCTGCCATAAACTATTTTTTGGAGCGAACAGTGATTTGTTAATTACCAGACTATTGCCATTTATAATCTGATTGCTTGTATATGCTTGGATGGAAACCCATTGAGTCATGATTCAGCTTTTTCCTATTCCTTTGATACCAAGAGCCAAGTCTCAGACAGCATCTATCAGCATGAATTAACTCTGCAGCATCCTAATTAAAACATAAATGTGAATCAAGTGCAGTGGTAATGGCAAGTTTACCTGGACTGATTAATGAAGGCAGCATTAAGGCCAGCTCAATCACTTACCAGGTGCTGGATTCCATCAACAGTATTGAACCCCTATCCCCCAGCGAAGGAAAACAATTCTCCAGATCACTGACAATTACAATTCATTTATAGGGCAACGCGCTGCATTGTCAAGTGTAATATATCATCTAGATCTTTGTCTTTCTCAAAGAAAAGTGACCTTTAAGAAAGACAAAAGCTATGGAGTTGTCTATTTTAAGAACACATTACATCCCATGCATATGTGAGTAAAGAAATACAGAACTCCTGATCAACCCTAAAAATTCAATGGTCAATAATCATTCACTTCAAAGAAAGCTCTGTAACTATACTGAGAACCATGGTTCTCTTTCCAAACACAGCAGCTTACCTAATATAATAAGAAATGGGCTATAAAGATGACCATTTCTTCTGTATTGTATTCGGTTTCATCCTTTATGGAACATATATATATATATATATATATATATATATATATATATATATATATATATATATATATATATATATACACACAAATTATATTCATCTAAGCAAACTTATATAAATCACATATGCACAACAGTTTGTGTGCACAAGCATACACCCCCTGGTCTCTCCCCACATTTATAACACCCCCCCCCATGTTTAATCACCCCTTTTTCCTTAGTTACAGGTTACCCATGATCCTATGCGCTATGTAACTTATTTGCATAGCGCCCCCGCTACAATTTTTTTGTAATTTGACCAATAAAGCACCAATCTT
This sequence comes from Acipenser oxyrinchus oxyrinchus, assembly GCA_030684275.1. Taxonomy (NCBI): domain Eukaryota; kingdom Metazoa; phylum Chordata; class Actinopteri; order Acipenseriformes; family Acipenseridae; genus Acipenser; species Acipenser oxyrinchus. The sequence goes on from CM060254.1 coordinate 44,341,707, forward strand.
TAGATATTTTGTGATAATACTTCCAGAGAATCAGTTCATCTTGACACAGTCACTGCATCTTTCCTTATTAGGAAGTGTACTTTTACTTATCAGGAATACATTTATTTTCAAATACAACACACACAACTTACATTGCTGTGGAAATTTGGGTAGTTGTATTCTTTTTCTTTAAAAAAAAATAGAGACTAATTATAAAATTTAAATGCTTCCTTTTTATACAATTAAATAGTATTATTTTAAGTTTCCTAAACAAGGACTTTAATAGTTTATACTTTTAATACACCTACAACGTATGTTGCTTTTTTTTAATAATAGGATAAGACCAACAAAAAACAAATTTCAAATTTTCTATTGTGTTTTGTTTTCTATAAAGCAGACTTTTGACTCTATTGCCTCTCTTATATGTCAGCACATAGATTGAACATATACATTACTTTTTGATAAACGTGACCAGTTTGCAGTTGTTTGTGATGCATGTTAAAACAAATGCTAATATCAAATAATGCTAACTACATAGTCTCTTTGAACCACTGCATACTCATTAAAACCTCACAAAGTAATTTACATTTGTTAATTGTGTTTTTTTTTATGTGTTATTTTAAGTTCCATGTTATTCATTCCTATCCTTATCGTGGCTCTGATAAGTATTTGTACACTTGGCATACAAATCCTTATTGGATCCAGTGTACCAGTATACAACCATGCAAACTTCATACGATGTTCAAGTAAGACACTAACATTAATCAGTCACATATGAGTCAACATATAAAATCCAGCATGTCTGCCTTATATGTTGATTTTTTCCTTGTATGTAACAATGTTTACACTTGTATGTTAAATTCACAACATATACTGTATGTTAAATATATTATACATACAGTACATAACACAGAAGAAGCTTGTATGATTTGTATATATTTTTTTCCATACAGGATAACAGATTTTGCTTACAAGGACTGTAAAAAATATTACCTAAGGTTAGATCTGCTGTCAGTTAAACATGTGTACACACTTGATATAATACCTCCATACACCTGCCAACGACTACTGATGTACTGTCACTAAATGAGAGAAAGATGGTAGAATGTATATGGTGTAATGTAATACTGTAAGACTGTAGAGTCATCCTAAGAGGAATGGTGCCCATACTGAGAAGTAAATGCAATCAGGCATCACTGTGGCTTGTTTGGGACCTGAAGGTCATGGAAATCTTTTGTCGACATCAGTCATCTCAAATTACATAATTAGCCAATACTGTTTTTTTTTTAAATGTAAGAACACAACAGTGTCAACATAATAATGTTGTTAAGGTCTGATTAAATGGTTCAAAAAAGAATATTTTGAATAAAAGGTTCATTGTCTGGAGACCCAATGGTGGAGATCTGATTCCCTACACTGTGAATTGTCAAGCATAGAAACAGGAACCAAATTAGTTGGATCTTAAAAGTTTACTGAATCTGATTGAGTAAAATAAAATGACATAATTTTATTTTAAATTAGAAAGTATTTAAATAAATTTAAAAGCTGTTGTCACTTTGAACATGTAACTACTGTATTAGCAATTGCATTAATTATATTAGCACTAGGAAAGCACCCGTTTGACCATTTATGGGACATAATGTTCCAGCAACTTGAAAGCCATATTTCAATTTAAGCATACGTACTGAATCAAAATGTACAGACTTGGTTGTAATTGTTGTTGGCCGAAGAACACCAACTACCTTGTCACATTTTTATTATACCGCTTATTAGAATATGTATCTTTTCTTTAGAAAACATCCAAGACAGGAGCCAATGAATCATAGCAAACTTTTACAGAGAGAAACAATACATAGGTTGACAATAGGGGCATTAAGTTTAATTACAGATTAGAGTGTTCTCTGCTTACTAATTAGCCAGAAAATTATTCACATGCCTTTTTGCTAAATCTTCTTGCAAATCTACACAGGTCAGAATAATTCTACAACAAAAAAATCTTAATATCAAAGTTTTCTACTTTTTGGAGGCAAATATTCTTATTCACGGCAAAATTCTGATGTCTGATGCTGTATTGTGAGATTATTTAATTTATTTATTTTTTTTTTTAATGATCTGACCTCGGCAGCTATGCTAGTCACCATCCGCAAGTCTGAAAGGCTGAAAGTCTGCCATGACTATGGTCTGAACCAACTCTCCTTCATAAAAGCCTCTGTAAAAACAATTTCAGCTGCAGCCAAACCACAGAGGACCCTATTAATGGCAAGCTGTATTCATCTGCAGTATTTTGATTAATTGGGAAATTGGATATTTTAATATACTACTTTTCAGTAACAATTACACAACACAATCCCATCCTCATATTACTGCAACAGTGATTAACACTTAAGATGCTTCACTGACTGTATTGTGAGGTTATTTATTATGGACAGTGCTTCAACCAGGCTTACATTCAGGCTTTTAGGTAAAAAAAAAAAGATGTTTTATCCCTTAGCACTCTATTGTAGGAGTACCTGTGTCATCTTTGGCCAAATAAAGATGAAACAAGCCCTTACAGTTAATCAAATACAGACAGTGTAGTCTTGTTTTACATTATGTTTGGAAACAACAATAACAACAACAAGCTATAAATCCCTACACTGAAATCCATTCTCCAGTGTCATGTACTTGTTTGTCAGGTAAATGTGCACTCGGTTGGAATTGGAATCAGACGGCTATCATCTCACAGTAAGAACAAGGTACTCCTCCGGACTGAAATAAAGCCTGTTTTGCTCCCCCAACATTATAAAGTTATAGAATTCCCAGATCAACCCCCCAAAAAAGTTGTTCAGAAGTTATAAGCAGTGCCCATGCTAATTTGATACAAAACATTCAAGCAGTTATTCACTGGTTTGTCTCATTTCACACAACACTAGCTAGATGGTAAAAAGTTGCTGAACAGAACCACACACACAAAAACCAAAACAAAACAAAAGAAACAACCTGACACAAAATGCAAAATTAACACAAAAATAAACCTACCTCGAGATGTTTTCCAATGTCAAGATAGGCACATATGGGATGAAAGGCCCCCGTTCCACAAACATACAGGTGTGTTTGGTTATAGGTTTGCAGCACTTTTATGAAATTAGAACATTCTTTCTATAGGGAAAGATAATAGGGAAACAATCAGTTTGGAAAGTCAGCACCAGGCAATTTGCTTTGTTCTGTTTTATTACGTTTCTAGATTTGGCAGCTACTTGAGACTATATATATATATATATATATATATATTCACAGGGTAATGGGATGAAGCAGGAGACTGCTTAACAAAGAAAGAACAGTAAGTTAAGGATATCAATACACATAGTTATATGCTGTTCAAGATAAGTAAATATTTTCTTATCTTCAGCTAATCTATAAAAAAAAAAGGTTAATGATTCACCAATTAAAGATACAAACCTTTATATATATATGTGTGTGTGTGTGTGATATATATATATATATGGAATTCAAGAGTAAAAATAATAGGACAGGCATTCACCCCACTAGTTCTATGCTTAATCAAACAAATTCATTATTACAATAACATTATTTTTCCTCAGAAAATTTTGAAACAATAATATAAATGCCTAAAACAAATTTATATATATATATATATATATATATATATATATATATATATATATATATATATATATATATATATATACCAGTACACTAAAAAAAAAAAGTTCATTTAACATAATGTACTTTACTCCATCGCTACTCAACACTTATACTGATGTGCTCAATATTTGGAACACACAGTTTAATCATTACTTATTTTGTACACTTCTGTATATAAATAAATTGAAATTATACAGTTACACCAATATAGTTCAACTCTGGCGAAATTAGGACCCATAATTAAACATCACATTAGGAAAATGCTTAGTCTCAGAGTGCTAATGGACTGGAATTATAATAGGTTTCTAAATAGGCAGTGATCTGCTCGGTTCCTACATGCAAATGAGGGCCATATTATTGAAATTAGGCAGGAAGATGGTTTCCCTTTGACAACGACATGCTTGCATTGCAACCATACAATACAGAGAAAATGGAAAAGGAATAAAAGCAAGCAGCAAGCTGTTACAGAGACCCGGGCTACCCGAGAAACCCTTTGTTTAACTTCAATCCATTCTCCTGTAAACCTGTTCTACATTTGCCACAAGATATTTGGGTCTCTGTTTGATTGGAGCAGTGGCAGATTTAAATACAGCCATCGTGTGGTCCAGTGGTTAAAGAAAAGGGCTTGTAATCAGGAGGTCCCCGGTTCAAATCCCACCTTAGCCACTGACTCACTGTGTGACCCTGAGCAAGTCACTTCACCTCCTTGTGCTCCGTCTTTCGGGTGAGACGTAGTTGTAAGTGACTCTGCAGCTGATGCATAGTTCACACACCCTAGTCTCTGTAAGTCGCCTTGGATAAAGGCGTCTGCTAAATAAACAAATAATAATAATAATAAGTATAACCATGCTCTTTCAAGGATCTCATGATACTTGTGTTGTCTTCGTGTTAAAAGTAGTGATGTGATGGGGAGAGATGTTAATAAGGTAGTCAAAAAAGCACCCCTGATAAAAATAAAAAAAATCTCTTGCAGGATTAATATATAACTAAAAAGCACCAATATTAAGAACCATTGCTGTTTAGATCATTAAAAGATACCTAATTTTGAAAAGAGCTTTTGGAACAGACTTCAAAAAAGTTGTCAGGATGTTAACAATGAAAAGAAAAATTACAGGTACGTTATTTAAACAGCTGTATCAACACATGGGGACATGTAAAGCTATATTTTTCAGAACCCTGCTATTTACTCTTTAAAGAGTCAGTATCATGTCCAAGTCCAAGATATAACGATACGTGTCATTTTTTCCCGTCAGGTAATTTTTTCCCGTCAGGTTAGTAGATGCACCTACTCCCCCAATGTAACTTAAGGTAACTTTCACAGACAGTATCTTCTCAGGTTGCTAGGATACAGTCTGCCTGGCATCACATGCAGTACGAACTTAATTGCCTATCGGTTTTAGATATGTTTTATTTTTGCATTTTTAGACACCATTAAAACCATTAAGTACATTTCTGTAAAATGCGTACTTCTATGGTAATTATCTACAGTAAATTAAATATCAAACTTTTGAGTTGAGATCAGAACTTGTATCATTACTAGTCATTTTAGAAAAACGTTAACCCATCTATCATTCTCGTCAACTGACAAGGTGGCAGTATTTGTTTCTAAATAGAAACTACCTAAAAGATTTGTTCAGGTATCCTAGCAGGTGGGTCTCTCCCAAACCACAGAATGGCAGAAAATCAGCAGGTAAGGTAAAATTGTGTATAACTGAAAAATAATGCACTATAAAGGTTAAACTACTGTATTATTTCAAATTGGTTTGTCACTTGCAGCCAGCATTGCTCATTATTTAACTTTAAGACAAGTGACTGAGATTATCATACTGATAAGGTAAATTCTGAGGATTACAACACCCAAATATGATTATCATTCATACCTTATTAGTGAATGCAAAAATGCAGATATATTGTGCCCCTAGCGTAAAATATACCTTTACATATTTACAGTTTCAGCCTGAGATCTACATTTATGTACAATAGAACATGTTATGATTCAAGATGCATCTGTTAGAGAGTACGGCATTTGAAAGTGATTGGTGTAAACTAAGGTTAATTTGCATATATTGTTTTCCTCGCTGCAGGTATTCAGAATCTTTTTTATCTTTTTTTTAAACAAATTTAGTCGTTGCCAATTATTTTTATTATTTTCTCCCCAATTTGAAATGGCCAATTATTTTTTAAGCTCAACTCACCGCAACCACCCCTGCGCCTGACTCGGGAGGGCTAAGATGAAAACACAATGTCCTCCGAAGCGTGTCCCGTCAGTCAACCGCTTTTTTTCACACTGCGGACTCACCATGCAGCCACCCAAGAGCTACAGCGTCGGAGGACAACGCAGCTCTCGGGCAGTTTACAGGCAAACCCGCAGGTGCCCGGCCAGACTACAGGGGTCGCTGGTGCGCGGTGAGCTGAGGACACCCTGGCCGACCTAACCCTCCCTCCCCCCGGGCAACGCTGGGCCAATTGTGCGCCGCTCCCTGGGAGCTCCCGTCCATGGTCGGCTGTGGAATAGCCTGGACTCGAACTTGCGACGTCCAGACTATAGAGCGCATCCTGCACTCCACGTGGAGGGCCTTTACTGGATGTGCCACTCGGGAGCCCCGTATTCACAATCTTTTTGACACCAATTTAGCATTATTCCCAGTTTGTGAGCAAAGAAAATCTGAAGTTGAAAGACAGAAGGAATGTTTCATTTTTTTTTCCTCAGACTAAATTACAGTGCTCTTTTTTTTAGCCTCAGCTTGAGTGCCTCTTTTAGTTGATATAAACACTAAACAGGAAAAAAAAACTAAAAGTAAGGAATAAACAACAGTGGATAATGAGGATGAATTAATGAGGAAACCAAAACATATTGTGACAGGCTGGCTTGCAGTGGTGACGTCACGGACCAGGAAGTAACTGAGTCAAACAATGGATGGGCGGGTGAAGCTGAGTGCAACAGCACTCAGCTGGATTTATTAATAATTAAACAAAAGATTTAAACAAAACACAAAACAAAAAGGCACAAGGGCCAAACGAATAAACAAGTGCTGTTTAGCAGTCGTTCTTAAATGTCGTTATTTCTGCTCGCTCGCTCTCTCTCTCCACTCCCCGTACTCTCCTCTGTACACTCTCCTTCCAGCACGGACAGCTGCCGGTTCTTATACTCTGGCTGAGGGGTTAACTAGCTGTTAATTATCTTATTACCCCTCGTCCACAGTCTGCACGCGTTTGGTAAGGATGCATGACTGTCAGTTAGTTAAATAATCAGTAGCTGATCAGTCATGCATCCTCACAAGGTTTTTAAATATAAATAATAAAAGACGCGGCGCTTTTATCCGCGCCGCAAACAAAAATACAAATAATAATAAATAGGGGCGGGACACTCCGCCACATATGCATTAAAAAATGTAAGTAGCTTTGTAAATAGCACGAAACACAGAAATTGTACAAGATATGAAAGGCTTATAAATAAGGCTGACATTTTTACGTGAAATGGTATACAAGTCATAGAAAATGTGGAGTTTTAAAGGTTGGAAAATAGAAATAATTGAATCTGCTAGCATTGTTTTACTTCCAAATATATTTAAACTCCCTGTACTATATATTTTGTTTAGATTTAAGTTATTTAATCTGATTATTTTTTTATTCTGTTTCCTGAATAATAAACAACCAGAGGCCCTATCAGCCTGCTTTTCACAAGTTTCAAAGCAAAGTTAAAATATGCCACTCTGATCAGTCAATGTTATGCAGTCGTTTCCTGAATTGTTACAAAAATAAAGAACATCCATCTGTCAAAACATACTTCTCAAATGAAAATAAAAATGTATCTATTGCATCATTGTCTAACAGATGGAAACCAAATATGTTTTCTGTTCCTCTGAATATCTTCTTAACCAAATGCTACTAGAGTTAAAGAAGAGGTCAAATTACCAGTGGTGGGCAGTTACACAAATGCAATTTGCCTGTGTTGTTTCACTATATTATTATTAATATTATTATTATTTGATAGGCGTACAAGTAGCCATGTTGATGACAAGTTTGAGTTCAGAATGGAGTTAGATGCTCCAATTACACACAAGTAGTCAGTAAAATAAGGGACTGTAGCAATAGGTTACATAGTAATGTGGTGATGAATAGATATAGTATTTATTGTTTTGGATAACCTTTTAATTATTCCAAAACACAATGAAATACAACCTCTGCTATGATTACTTTAGTGGACTGCATGTAAGTCACGTGTGATTGACCTTGGAACAACCTTCTAAGTAATATAGGAGCAAATTGAATTTCAATGATAAATACAACATCAGTTATATATATATATATATATATATATATATATATATATATATATATATATATATATATATATATATTTGGCCTTGGGATATAAAATCAGTTTTATGTAAACTGAAAGCTTTGTCAAAGTAACCTTCAGGAAATACAAGGCCAATTGCTGCAACAGTAAACTCGTTTTAAATAATATCATCAATTTCACAAGCTTGATTCAGTTTGGAAGATTGATGTGTCAGGTACAAGGTGACAGAGGTAGTTGGTCTAGATACTAGACCCAGTACTGTAGATGAGATATCGCTTGTCCAGTGAGTTATTGATCTTTTTATAGAATATGGAACGTCTGCTGCACTGTTTGAAATTTGACAAATCATACATCATGTCTTTGGGCTTCACTTTTGGTACACACATATGAATGCAATTTAAAAGACTGCTTTCATCAATTTTTGGAAAATATTTCAGGTAACAAGATATACCCTTGACACACTTGTCAGGTTTTGTACAACATAGTTTGCACAGCTACAGTATATATTTGTGTATGTGTATACAACATTCCAATTTATAACAAATGTTATCAGATAAAAATGTTCTACCCATTACCAAACAACAAAAGTCAGCACCATGTTCCAAGCTTCTGAATAGCCCATGGAAAGCTAACTTGCTTTAATCACAAATCTAAAAGTGGTAAATGAAGACATAAGAAGATGTGTGTTTACAGTAAACAAGGAGATTACAGATTCACAAATACTGTTTAACAAGTGCTTGTGCAAACTCTATTTAAGACTGACCAAAACCAGGTTTTAACTAAGGGGTAACTATAGGCCAGTTTACATGTGTGATTATTTCACGTGAATGGACAATTGTGACTGAGTGCTGTTGAGTGGCGTGTGAGTGGTGAGGTCACGGACCAGAAACAGGAACCAAAACAAGGAATGGTGGTGGGTGAAACTGAACACTAAGGCATTCAGTGCTTTTATTAAATAATAAATAAACAAAAGGTTTAAACAAAACAAACACCAAACAAACAGGCACGATGGCCAAACAAATAAACAGAAACAAGTATCTTTAAATATAGCAATTGTTTTCCGCAATTGTTTTCCGCTCTCGTTTTTCACTCTCGTTTTCCGCTCTCCCGTACTCTCCTCTGTACACTCCCCCCCTTAGCGCGGACAGCTGCAGGCTTTTATATTCTGGCCGAGGGGTTAACTGGCTGTTAATTATCTTATTACCCCTCGGCCACATTCTGCATGAATTTAGTAAGGATGCGTGACTGTCAGCTAGTTAAATAATCAGTAGCTGATCAGCCACGCATCCTCACAAGGTTTATAAAATATAAATACAAAACAATAACAAATACGCGGCGCTTTGACCTGCGCTGCAAACAAAAATACAAATAATAATACAAATATATATATATAGGGGCGGGACACTCCGCCACAACAATACATATGAAACTTGGCAGGGAAAGCATGTGAAAGTGTCCCAAAAAACGGTCCCATTATTTTACCGTGAAAGTCTCCATTTCTTGTGAGATTCCAGAAAAAGCTTGTGAAATCAACGCCCACTTACACATGTAAACACGAGTTTGACGTGAAAATGTTAATTAGCTTGTTCAAGTCCTTTCCTAAAGCCACTATAAAAGACACATGGGAATATGTAATTTACCATGGTCCAAAGATGGCAGCAGGGAAGTTAATGTTTTGTTTGCAGTATTTCCTTTAACAGATTGATGTTGCAGATAACCCCAAGTTTTTCTCTGTCTTTCCTAGAACTTTGCATAATGCTAATCATACACGGATCTAAATGTGTTTGTAAAGTATTATACAGACTGTATTTACCAAGTTTCTGTTTAAAACTATTACTAAAAATGTTTGATAAACTGCATCGTGGGTTTATGAATTCAGGTGGATACAGCTACTGTACAGTACTTCAGAATACACTTGCAAATAGCTTTCCAAACAACTGTCAAAACGATTTAAGTACTACTAAGTACTACCATATGTTTAAATGTGTATTACTATACTCCCATGCAATTTTTCCTAGTTATGTCTGATCAAAACTTGTGTCCACCCTCACTTACGTCCCTTGCAGTGATGAGGCTTGGGTGTTAATATCCATAAGGGAAGGATATGATGAGACAGCTTGATACAATGCAGAACACGAACATTGTTTAACCCACTCCCAAAATAAAATGTGGTGTGGAATTTTCGTTACTTATTTCTTGGGAATTAACAATACTCAATATTCCAATTCTTTATTTAGCAGAAGCAGTCATACAAGTACAGCGCAAATGAAGATTCTATATTTGGTATAAAGAGATACAAAATAAACTAATCGCTGTTGTGCAATTCTTGCTAGCGGCTGAGGTAGCTGTTTCCTCTGCTTGCCTGAATACCTCCTTAAGGTCCTGGCACACATTGTGCAGGATAGAGCAGGCAGTAATAATTTGGGGAACAAACTCGTGGTTCACTTCAGTACGCTTCAGTAGGATCCGCCACCTCCCTTTCAATAGCCCAAACGCCTGTTCAACCACGGCTCGGATTTGGCCAAGTTTATTATTAATAAAGATATAACCCCCCCCCCACCACACACATACAGATGAAGAGTGAAAAACAGTGTGGGCGACAACACTAAAACAAAACATTTAAAAAAGGCACTGTCCATCAGCAAATCAGATCTTTAATAACCATTTACGTCAAACACGATGACACATGGATTATTTCTCGAGAAGCTGTTCTCTGATCATGTAAACAGTATTTTGGGGACTTTCATGGTTAACAGCATGAGAATCTAAGTGGGCCGTCAGCGTGGCTAATTTAAATCTGACCCCCCTCCCCCTCTCCTTCATTTGCATAGCGTTCGGGGAAGAGTAGGCGTTCCAAAGAGAAATGAGAGGTTTTACATGTAAACACAAAAAGGCACCATGTCTACATTTATTTCACGAGAAACAGATGTCTTAAAAAGTCAAACACTCATGTAATGTGGCCTTATGATGACTATTAAAGTGTAGTTACGGTTTTCTAAACTTTGTTTTATTAATATTTATTTACCCACGTGCTGTATATATTTTCATGTCAGGTTTTGGATTACTAAATTAGATTCATAAAAGACTGAACATTTCACATAAACCTTAACTTAACTCAACCCCCTACCATTTACTGTACACGTAAAGTTGAGTGACCCTGTGAGTGATTCAGTTATTATTATGACTGAATCTACAACTGAACAGTTTTATAGAATTTCAAGATGTCAAAGCAATAATCATTACAACCCTTGTGACTGTTAAGTATCTAACTAATTAATTATGTTACACAATGCTGAATGGATTATTAAACAACTATAAAGCTAACGCTTTCAGTGGATTAAAGATTTAAAAATATTTCTGCTATGGAATTAAAAGCTTAAGTGTGTCTTTCGTGATATAATAGCAATTGTAACAATAGGTAGAAAGTTCAGCTGCTGTGCTTATTATAATCAAGCTTTGCAGAATCTTTATTTTCTTTTTTGAAGAGACAGCAAGACAGTAATTACATTTAATATCAATGGCCTGAAAAATCGGATCTAAAGTACATTGTTCCAGTTCAGTGACAAGCCGCTTTAGTAAACCTTTCCTTTTATATGTGAATCTTGTCCAGACAGAGGACAAATTGAATGGGATCTAACATCCATCTGAGTAAAAAGAAAAGTAAAAAAAAGGAAAAAAAACAGTAGTTCAAACAAACACTTGAGACAAGACATTTTCCATATGAACCCACCTAAGCAAAAGCTTTGTTATTATAAATTCATATTTCCTTGACTCGCTCTGGGCAATATCTGGTTGGAATTCAACAGGCCATGAAACAGTAGATGTACAGTCTTCATACAATGATGTGTAATCCACAGACTTCATGGCATTTACTTATCCTTCCACTGAAAGACATCTCATGCATTGCATATTGTTGTTTTTAGCTCTTAGTTTGCACTGGTGGGTCTGCTTAGTGTGCCAAGTACGATTAGACTACATCAACTGGAGTTCATTTCCCTGCTCCGTAATGGAAAGTGGATTACTCTTTGTAAAACGTTTCTTCGGAGATTGATGCTATATTCTATAGAAATCTTCACATGTCAGCAGCAACTACTTGATATTATTCTTGAACCATAACAGTCATAGAACCATTTTCAATTTAGAAATGCAAAATCTCAAGGATAAAAGGGACTTGACTTTAACATGCTGCACTCTTAAAGGGTTTTCAAAAGCAGATGCCAAAAATGAAAAATAATAATAACACAACACACACTTAGAAATCTGTCTGTTTCGGGGAATGGATGCTGGAGTCAGTGTATTATTAACTATGTAATGCCCCAAATTATGCTCATATTAATTTACACATAAATTGCAAACAATTTACAGATAGACTGTATTATAAATAAAAAATTCTAAAATTAGCAGTAGTTGTTTTCTTTGATTCATAATAAGCAAAACACAGTCAACTCTCATTAATACGCATTTCAAGGGGCCAGCAAAAAAACGGTGTCTTAGACCAAGACGTCTAAAACAAATGCATACTTTCAGTTTTTATTGAAGCTATAGTAACACTGAAATCAAATTTCAATTACAGTACAGTGAAAAGTATTATACATTTGAAAATACAATTGTAAGTGAACTTTGAAAAAGTATACATAGCAAATGAACTGCACTTGAAATCTGCATGTCCCACTGTGATCACAGGCATTTTTAAACCACAGAAGCAAGGCGTCCTTAACACCATGGTATTGAGCAAATCAGAAATGCTGATTGATGACTTGCACCCACAGTTTGCTGTTCATAGGCCTGTATTATTGTATTCCACCTTTTAGAATTGTTGGCAAAATGTTTGCAGGAATGTTTAAATCTTTCTTTCTTGTACAGTGGTGCATTATCCACTGCTTTCAACACCTCCACTTTTGTCTGCAAGGGTAATGTACGTTTTTTGAGCTGCTTCGTGGAAATGGCATTGATATGTGAGCACTATGGCAACTCGAAAACTGTGTCTATGGCAACTCAAAATGCATCATAGGATCAGTAGTCCCAAAACAGCACTAAAATACTGGAGCAGAGGCGCTGATCTGGATGCAAATGAATACATTTCCCAATATCCGTTTAATTAAAAAATGTCTTCCCAGGCAGGGCTCCAAAATAATTCATACAAACAGGAAGTTTGTGTTAAGTGAATTATAATTTGTTTTATAAGAAGTGTGACAGGGAGCCGGGTCGCTGGTTCCTGCGCACGTGTGTGCCTGTGGAAAATCAGCTGCGACGCGCAGTTGGAGACGCGTTGCTAAGCAACCAGTTGAGTGGCTAAAATGATCGGGAGGTCTGGATTGGCTGGGGGGCGTGCCTGGGGATGCTGCGCTACAGCTCGGGGCTGCTGCAAGGCCATTGCTGTATAGACGGGCGCTGAGTGAGAGAGTTTGTTTACATCCAGGAGGAAGCGTCCGCTCTGCCGGAACGACTATTACAGAGCCCTTTAACTGCAAGACGGGGCCTGTGAAGGCGATTGCCCAGCCAGGACCGTCAGAATGGCCCGGAGTTGCTGGGAGGCCAGGACTTCAGAAATAACACAACAGAAGTAGGTCAGCTTAGGGGAGGTGGATCCCAAAACAGTATAAAGAGGGTTACCGTAGAGTAGTAGGTTCCTGGAGCGGGATGTTCCTTTTAATGGGACTAGCGCTCGTCATTTTGTGTGGCAAACTTTTATTTTTAGCTTTAGTTTTTTTTGTTTTTATTGCTTTATTAAATGTGACACTAGGTCTACCATCGCTGGTACCCTAGTGTCAGTTTGCTGTTAAAATTAAATCTGCGCGCCTGAGCGGCGTATCAACACCAATGCTCTGTGTCTGCCAGTATTTTCCAGTGACTACCCACACATGTAACACTTCACCCTGTTACAAGAAGTAATTTACAATAAGCGACTTTAAAGTGTGTCTGAGCCATGTAGAAAATTCATACTGTCAGGAAATTTGTTTCATCTGAGTTTGTTTTAATGATAATTGACTGTATATAATATATACCAAACCACACTGTATAAAGCTTCAAAACAGAAGTAAAATATGTGGTGGTTTATTATACAGGGTGATTAGAAAGTAAGTTTAGCACATCAACACATATTCTTCATTCTATAACAGCCGTCCATTTCACGGACCTCCACATCACTTCATCCCAATCCCCACTATGTATTGTTCTTTGACATTTCTACCAACAGTGTTCGTCTGTTAAGTTTTTAAAAGGGAATCTCAAGCTTCCCAGCAGCACATTCTCAAGCTCTAAGCAAAATGCATAAAATCTTAAAGAAATTAAGTATACCTATACAAGAAGGACTCACTGCCTTGATGTATGTGCTTCTTAATTTGTTTATTTAGCAGACACCTTTATCCAAGGCGACTTACAGAGACTAGGGTGTGTGAGCTATGCATCAGCTGCAGAGTCACCTACAAATACGTCTCACCCAAAAGACGGAGCACAAGGAGGTTAAGTGACTTGCTCAGGGTCACACAATGAGTCAATGGCTGAGGTGGGATTTGAACCGGGGAACTCCTGGTTACAGGCCCTTTTCTTTAACCACTGGACCACACAGCCTCCCTTAGTATCTTTGCTCTTATCAAGTGGAAATATAAAGGAATAAAATCTTGCCTAATTGGAACTACTACTGCAACAGCTATTAACAAAAAGGACTGTGGATGGTTAAAAAAAACACACCAACAGGCTCACTGATCCATACTAATTCCACAAGGCACCAACTCTTCAAATCCACTGCTTACATCATGAGCCATGCACTCCACATAATCACAGTCTGCTTTAGATCATGATGTTCCAGTCGGATCATTGTTAAACATACCCTGAAAAGCTAAAAAAAGCCTTTTCATGTACCTCTAACACAGTGAACTCAATCATACAGTTTTCTATAGACTTGCTCATGCTTTATCTTTGATGAACTAGTATCCCTTTTATCAGATGAACTGGAGACTAAAGATCAAACCACCATGCCAACAAAGGAAAACAGAACAAATTTGTCTATCTATACATTTTGAACTGCAATTCACTGTGCTTACAGACATGTTTTACACTTGCCTATGCATGTTGTGTAAATCAGGGCTTTAATATTATTATTTATTTATTTTGCAGGACCTTAATGTACACAAAATACAGCTTTATTATAAGATGCCACATTTCAACTATTCTTTTCTCAGTTTTTTTTTTTTCTCAGTTAGTAACACATATCTTGACAACATTTTAGAAATGCTTATAAGCAAGTTATGTCAATTTTAAAAGTGATTATGGAGGACTTTGCATGAAGTTATCCAGTTATGTTGCCTTTATGAAGGTGTTATAATGCTAATTAGTGTTGAAATAAAGGACGTTGATAATCTACTGGTGTGCTCTGTTTGAATCTGGCCATAAAGGTAAACCACATCATAAAAATTGTAGGAGTGACATGTACTCACCAAAATGTCCTTTCCCGCCCATTTACATTCATCCCTCCTTGCTGGAGATGCAGGCCATACAATCTAGAATTAGCATAAACATATATTATTTACAGTATAATTATGCTTTAAATAGCTTCCATGTAAAAGCATCTTGTCAGCATTCACATTGAATCCACATACAGTAGAAATTGTTAAACTTATGTGCAGTCCCAATAAGCAATCTTGTAATTGACAAGCTGTGCAATGTACTCCATTATTGTCAAAAGGAACTTTGGGAGACTACTGGTTATCAGTCTCATAACAGTATGATTTAGCGAGGTGCTATTCTCAGGTAAAGCATGGACATAATGTGATGCGATTGGTTGATTTCCCATTTCTGTGAGTCTACCCTAGATTCCAACACACTGGTAACCATCAAATCCATACGATAAACCTTTTTTGTAATATTCAATAAGAAAGCGCTTGATTAACGTTATTCAGACAGAAGTCAGTCGAAGATGCAGGTCTGACATAGTTATGTATAGATGTAATGTACATCAGATCTCAATTATTTAAGCTGTTCAATATATTAAACCAATTTACACCAACGTGACTGGATTTACATTTCCCACTCCCAAGTGTCATCATATATTCATTGTTACCTTTTGGTAATCCTTGTTAATGTCGATAAGATTAAATGAAAAAATATGGTCCTTGGCGCCCACCAATAGCCTTCCATTCTCTTCATCCAGCAGGAAAGTGTGATAACTGGAGCTATTGGCCAAACCATTAAAAGTAATGAGATTGTTTGAGTCCAACATTTCTGCAAAGGAAGGAAACCATAAAAATTAACCTACATACGCATTTAGGTGTCTACGTTTGATCTGAAGATAAACAAAACAAATGTATACATATGCATTTATGATAACATACATCAGAAGACGTTGATTCTATACAATGATCCAATTGTTACATCACTGACATCCTGAAAAACACGTATGTACAATGTCCATGATTTTCGTTAACAGGTGGTGCTGTATTAAATATCACTGATTGTGAGGAAATGATCAGCATCCTAAATTCCAACATTACAGCC
This sequence comes from Acipenser oxyrinchus oxyrinchus, assembly GCA_030684275.1. NCBI lineage: Eukaryota > Metazoa > Chordata > Actinopteri > Acipenseriformes > Acipenseridae > Acipenser > Acipenser oxyrinchus. The sequence continues at coordinate 44,358,127 of CM060254.1, forward strand.
ACTGCAATACTTTCCACTAGTACACCAGGGAGTCTGAAATGGCATTGTAAATTAGAGGGTTACTATCATGGAAATGAATGTAGCTGGAGTGAAATTTATCAGGCATCTGATTAATGAACTTAATGAATGCTGATCCAATGCAGACTTTTAAAAGCTTTATATTACTGAGTATCCAGCTTTGAGTCACTGGTACATGAAATCTCTTTTCTGGAACACAGGATTCCCCAGTACTCCCCATGTTTTAATAAACTAACATCTAATTAATTAATCAAGATATGAGTGCATCAACTATGAAGGCAGCAGATTTTCAGTGTGACAAGCATTTCCTAATTGTTAAGACCATGTTTGCGGTACAAAAATACCTGTCACAGCCTTGAGGAGATCGAAAGAGCCCTGATTGGTTTAAATTGGTTAAAACTAGTAAATAAAAAAATATAGTAGTAAATAATTGTTATACCAGTGTTTACAGTTTGCAATTTACCAATGTGTTCTAATTAACTGAGTGGTAACTCAACAATATACAGATCAATCAATAAGTCACAGGACAATGAGGCACTATTTTATTATGTTGTTGTTTTACTGCTTTTTGAGCTTTGCTGCTTTTTATCTCCACATCTGATGCCTTTGCCTGTGACTTATTGATCACCTGGTATATTTATAGTATAATTAATGACAGCATAGGGGTTTGCATTCAAGTTCAGGGTGTTGTTTATTATTATTATTATTATTATTATTATTATTATTATTATTATTATTATTATTATTATTATTATTTGACTAGGGAGTAGACTGCTAAGCGCTAGGATTTTTTTTTTTTTAATGTGCAATGTGTCAAAAAATCCCCTAAGTGGTGTAGTTATAAATATAAACCTTGCAGGGTAGGATTGAGGTAAGAAACAGGAAACGGGAATCAGGAAGCAGAAGCCCTTACTGACAGTATTTGACATACACAGTGCAACCCACTAAGGATCATCTGAGCCAACAGATATCTCAGGATACTCTGCTTTTGGCAAGCTGATCTATTTTTATGCAACAAGATGCTCAAAGTTCTATAAATATACTGAACAAACATACAAAATGGATGTGCAAACATGCAATCCTCAGAACTGTCTGAATAGTATGTGTAGTATAATCCGTTTTAAGCTGGGATCTAACTTGGAATGTGGCCACCTTTTTAAAATGCTTAATGGGCGTCACATCATATGTGCATTGTAAAAAAAAAATGCAGCACAATGCAATACTTAAGTTAATGCAAATGAAAAGTGGTACTTAACTTACAAATGCCTTTCACTGTATCATCTAAAGAAATCCATTATATGTTTTCAATTATTGAACAATGACAAAAACGTCTCTCTTTAAAATCAGACGCATGAAGATTCTTGCCTAAAAAGAGTAGTGTTTGTTAACAGTATTGATTCAAGCATTAATAAAAAGACAATTTGTGATGACAGATTTTGTGAGCATAATTCTGTTTGAAAGGCTGAAGTTTAAAAAGTAAAACAACAAAATACCTATTTTTAAATCAAAATACTTCTAAAGACAATACTATATCACAAAATTTGAAAATGCATTTCTCTGTTTCATTTAGTAGCTGTGGAATATTCACTGGTGGTAAATTGCAAATTTAAAAAAGTACGTTAAGAAAAATAATAATGTGAAACGTCTTTCCTCTAACCTGCTAAACTCTTCTTACACATTTACAGTACAATTACCATTCCAAAACTATCAGCCCACACTATATTACAAATATAATGTACATTGTTTGACACATTTAAAGATAAAGCAATCAATTGAATAAGCTTAATAATTTGATGACCCAGCGAGGGGCAATATGTACCCCCTGCTAGTTACCCTTCTTCTGTAAATTCCCAAGTGATGGATCTCTCTGAGGAGGATTATCTTATCAATAATCTGAATGCAAATGCATTGCAATCCTTTTCACAGCTGCTCTATCACTTTCGGCTTTCAACGCACCACAATGTCTTATCTTGACATCTGTCAATCATCAAAACCTTTCTGTACAGTAAAGGGAGGGAATTGAAATTGATTTATCACTTGAGGGACACACTCCCACTGTTACCGAAGTATCCCTGGTCCACATAACTCTCATGCTAAGATGTTATCATGTGGACTCTACCTATCAGATGACTTTATAATGATTCTTATTCCTTGTGATGACATGTGATCCAAGTTCAAAACAGAATCTCAACTGGTATTTCTACATATAAAAAAAAAGAAGAACAGGAGAAACAGATACGATCTGAACTCTATTAATATAATAACAGCTGCAATATAAAGAAAAATATCTAGAATATATTTCCAGTAACACTTGCAACTTTTACTGCATCTGGTCCTCTCTTTTTTTATTGTGCTGTGAAAAACATGGTATATATGTGCTAACCGAAATAAAGAAAAAAATCAACTTGGCCTAGTTGGTAGATGGTAGATGATATACTTTTGTAAACAAATAGTTGAAAAAAACTGCACAAGATGTTTGTCATTTGTATAAAGACACACTGTTGACATTATTTCACTTTAGTGTAGTGCTTTAGTCATGCACTCATTTACCGTTCCTGTGGACTTGTTCTTTGGGGAGAAAGGGATCTTTAAAAATACGTAATACAGACAAAGAATGCACACGAGGGATAATGTAGCACACCAATTGAAAACATAGTGCCTGCTATGGTGTTAAGTGTTTCATTGAGGAACTGTGAATGTTAAATGAAGCAAGGAGCAGATGACCACATCTCTGCCTATGAATTCTAAAAGAAAGAAATAAGATGAAGAGAAACATGTCGGTCACCATTAGATGCAAGCATTTTTTCATCATTTGGAGGTCCTTCTCCTATCTGTATACATCTCAATTACTGACCTGGTGGTGTATACTGTATCACCTATAATACCTGAAGGATATGCAAAATAGAACCTATTAAATATAATGTGAAGGGAATGGCCTAAACTGTAAACCGCAAAAGCCAACTGCATTCTGAATGATGCCAGGAAAGCTGATGACCAAGAAAGTTGCTTGATCTACCTGCTTCAACTCACACAATAACACAACATACTCAGTATGTTCTGGTATAAATGCATTTACTCTGAATGTTAAGCAGATTGAGTCATTTTTAACTGTATGTTCTTTGTTTGAGCAGCATATTAATTCAATCTTTTTAAACAGTAGGCCCCATTATTAGAATGTATTATTATTCATCAATGTAGGCTTTAGATTAACAACACAAAACTTTCAGTGTGACTTTGGTATGTGTTAAAGAAACACAATGTTTTCTGACTGAGAACTCTGAACCCAAGAAAGAATTGGTCACTTAATTTTTGATGACGCAGTTAATTCCTAAACCAAGTCTATACACCATGTCATCATCATGGGTGGTGCAGTGGGCTAGTTCACTAGCTTTGGGTGCCTTGTATTGAGTCCATATCTAGCTCAGGTCAAGTTTGTTCATCACAATTTAGGACTTTAGTCCATCACAAAACCATCCCACAATCTAACACAATTGGCAGTCCAAGCATGAGAGAGGCAAAACGGCTAAGGAAACTCATGTGCTTTTATTTCTTTAAAGGCTACTATGAGTCATCTCAACATAGCCCAACTTGGTTACATGCCTGAAGCTCATTTTGGCCATGGCATGAATGTTTATTGTGCATGTGCAAGGATGATATCACTGGCAGCAGTCGAAATAACCTTCAGTACCTAAAGTAAACACCTGCAATGTGTTCAGTATACAGCTGAAGCAGTTATGGCTTGGAATTCTGTTGAACATGTACATGTTTAAGTGGTCAGGGAGGATTTGATGAATAGCCCCATTTTTGCTGGGTGTTTTTAAAAGAGAGACCGTGTGAGTAGCAGCCGTGTTCCCGCTTTGTAATGTTAAGTGCTGCTTACACAACCCACTTAAACTGCATCATGAAAACAATCACCACACTCCAGGCTGTAACAAAATATTGATTCATTTCAATGCAATCAATTGTTGATTTAAATGTCTAACTGTAATTATGTAGATTCTTTTGAACTGGTCTGAACAAATAATCCAATTTTAAACTGAATTTGTTTTAGAAACATGTATTTTTCCTTTATTTTGTGAAGTGCCTAATACAGTATATTTTCATATCCCGTGCAAATTGATGTTTCCCAATACAATAAGGAAATGTTACCTATTGAGGTGTACAAAATATCCAACTTGCCTTGTATTTATCCATGTTTAGATTTTAAGCTTATCCACTTTAGAGAGATCACTATGTTTTTAGGAAATTTCACACTGAAAGAGAGATGATAGCCATAATGGACCACATAAATAACTTGTATCATGATGGTTTTGTGGCTAACCTAAAATCACCAACTCTTCATAATGGCACATCATTTTTCTTTGGTGGTTCCCACGCATACAACAGATGATTGGTGGGATAGCTATTGATTTTATGATTAAGTCAAACTTGGTGTAGAATTTAACCTAATTTACCAATTTAATTACAACTCATTTAAATCCCTTTACTCTCTGCAGCACATGTTATTTTTGAAAACAAGCATATCTACCAATTAACAAAGCCACACTGTGACCTCTAGGGGCAAAACACAATGTATCTTCCAGGATCCAGCTATTCAGCTGGGGAAGTCAGCTATTCCCAACCACCTAAGCCAGAAACCCAATAGTGCAATCACAATGTTGTTTGTATACAGGTTAAAGATTAATTAATGATACTGTGTTCACAGTAAAAATACAGGTTATCTTCTCCCTCTCCCCACACAATCTTGTATTTCTTTTTTGCTAACTAAAATACTGTTGTGTCTATTCCTAGCATAACATAAAGGATTACCAGCAGCGGGGTATTTATACTATTTGAGCAACAGTAACCTGAACTCACATTGTATAAGCTTAAATACCACCTTTTTGGGATTTTCAGCTTGGGTTATGTAATTTTAAGAAAATAATGATCTCCTTTATGTTTACATTCTAAAAATACTCATCAAAAAAGGGTGGCCTACATTATATATATATATATATAAAACTCTTGAGAAAAAGGTGAAAGAAAGAAAGACAATGATTTAGACATATAACAGAATCTGTATTATACCTGCATGCACCTAAAGTTTATAAAGCTTTTTACCAATATGTTTTTTTCAAAATGTTGCATTGTCCAAGGCTATTACCAGGAATCTTGATGACATGAGCTTTATCTCAGATTTGTCTTATTTTAGTAAAATATGTTAAATACTTCCTCACTGATTGTATTTAAAGACAAACTCCATAGAGAAAAAGACATTTGGATGCTGGTTTGTCAATCAAGTTTAAAACAGCTATCTTAAAAACCAAAGCTACAGTACCTAATAGATGGACATTTTTGTGAAAATACCAAATTGAATTCCTATATTTTAGTCAAAGGAACATAATATCACATTGTCCATATTGGAGGGCAGTGGGTGGGAGAAATGTTTAATCCTTGAGTGGAAGTTCTTGACCTTATCCCTGTGGAATTAAAATCATAATTGGGCTCCACCTTCCTAAGTAGAAAGATGAATATGTCTTTAACATAACTAATCTCTGTTACAACAGACAGTCAAGCATTACACAGGTGTACTAATTCTGAAACTAGACTCCACCACATTGAAAGACAGTGTACGTGCCAAGCCTTTTATTCCTCTTAATCTTCAGTAGAATATCTGGTCGCTTTGAAAAATGATTGTTTTTTTTTTTAATAGTTTCTTTGGTGCCGAGTATTTATCCTGTGAATAAAATTGCATTCCTTTTAAATAATAACCAGCTCACCCTCTTTGTGTTTACGGAAGGAATGCACCTTATTTTAAAGAACAAATATTGCACCGGCCTTCTTTAATTTGAGCTGTTTGACAGGATTGAAAAGTAAGATCAACAATAATATTCTCTTATGTCATGCTTCACACAAATGTCTGCATTTTCTTTGTCTCTGACCGAAAAAATAGGAAATAGAAGCTCATTTTTACAATCTATTCCTTGAAGGCATAGTCTAATTGTAGTTAAGAGCTTTCGTTTTTGATATAATGTACGAAATTAATGTTTTCGGTTACATTCCAAAATGCTTGAGCAGTTTTTTTCTGTCAAAATTTGTATAGTAGTAACTCAACAGTACTTGCACACTTAAGTTGTACCTTCTTTCCTTTGCTGTCTTCCACAGCAAAATCCCTATGGTCACGGGCACATTCTGGGGTTTTTGTGTGTAGGCATGTTTCTACATTTTGCCACAATTTGTTTTAAATCCTCTGTATCTTAACTGTAATACAGCTTTAAATCCCGCTAACAAGCCTCCATTCCTTATTGTAATCTTGTTTTAAATCTTGCAAGCGGAGTCTCCAATAGAAATGTAGGAATGTGCTGTCACTCAGTAGTTGGAGTGGGTTTAAAGTGATACAAGCCAGGAAGGCGGTATATTGCCCCAGCATTATTATTTTTGTAGGTTTTATTTTTTAATGGGAAAAGGGTAAAGTCACCATGAATTGATTAACCATTTCCACAGTTTTTCTGGTGTTTTCCGGTGTTTATTGGCTATCAACCGATTTCATTTTTTTTTGTATCGGGGGTGTTTTATCATGTTTTTATTGGTTAAAACCGAAAATCAGAAGCCCTAAATATAGTTCCTGTGATGGATACAAATGAAGGTAATATATCTGAATTACATTGAAAATTGTTTCTCTGATACTAAGAGTTGTTTTGAATCATGAGGGCCATGCATGATCAATTCATATACAAAGTCAATTTGACACCGCAAACCCTTAAAATCTCGAGTTAGCTGTAAACAGAAAATGTACGGTTTAGGGAATGTGATTTGACTCCTTTAGATAGGAAAGGAACAGCTCTCTTTCAAGAAATTTACCGACTGCTTTATTCTGTATGACCAGTACATTTATTACCAACCCCCCACACCACCCACACACATACACAAAAGGATAGGATAAAAAGGAAAGGTACAAATAAAGCTGTAACGGGGAGATAAAAGGACACAAAAGGAGAAGAGCTGGTATCAACCTAACAGCTGAAAGTATTTAATGATAAGATAAATGAGACATCTCATGAAAATGGCATTGTTAGCATAACCTTGGTGCTAGGTGTGGAAAGGAAGCACAGCACAGCACTCATGGTAATGATGAATCACTACTCTGTTGACAGATTGTTATATCAGCTGATAGTAACAGATATCTTCTCTGTCATCCTGTTATCTTCATCTCACAAATGTATTCTGTTAAAAGAGATCTAAAAATGTTGCAGGCAGCAACTAATAGAAATACATTTTGTGTACTGCTTCATATAGAGCATGCAACATGGCAGTGCATAATATCCTTTCAATTGCGGAAACCTACAGCACTCTCCTGATGTATCTAATCCCTGTGACATAGGATCTACCCTTCTTCTTCTGTGGTGGAGGGATTCACAATCAATTCTTTATTGATCCAGGACACCACAGAAGCACATGTGTTGTGCTGAGTTAATCTGCATTTAACAGGGGTGACAGTGTGTTAGACCAGTGCTCGAAGTAAGCTTTTTATTTTAGGCGCCAGCAGGCTCCTATTTTTTTCTTTATGGTCGCCAGAAAAAGAAAATTGTTGCCCATAACTGCACTGAAGTTTATTAAATAAAAACTATTTTTCAAAATAGTATAATATTAATGTATACATTTTTAACTTAAACAATAATGCGCATCTCTAAGTATGTTTTATTTCCATAGCCTATATATGCAATATTTTTGCAGATTTGTTTTTCTGCACAGAAAGAAAAAAAACTTATTTTTAAAAAAGGCAGTCCAAAACAAACTTTAGAACAGGTAACAGTGAATGCTAACAATAACTGCAGTACATTACCCCAGATTCGATAACTAATCAGCTGAACTGTTGGCACCACGATGGCTGAAATCTCTTGTGAACTTTTCGTTGAACACGTTCAGAACTGTGTTCTTCTGTAATTTCGGACTCGTTCACTTAGTTTGTATTGCTGCTGCTTAGAGATTTTTGTGGAACTTTCTGCTGTCTGTTCAATGACATTTTATTAATCTTCTAATGGATTTGCGTGGACCTCTGGGTAAGTTGGTGTGCACACACATAGCCTCAGAGTTCCTGAAAACAAACAGCTGTCAGACAGCTTCCCTTTGTAATTGACCTGCTTTTAATTGTAACTACCGTACACTGTATAAGTCATTTTCCAAAAATGACAAGGAGTTGTGTGGTTGTGGGATGCCACTACCACGACTGTATGAAAGACAAGCGGCTGTCATTTTTTCAATTGCCAAAGCAGCATTTAAACTTTAAGCCTAGATAGATGAGAAAAGTGTCTGGTTGCTGTACATCAGCAGCTGCCAAATGGATCTCAAGAACCATCTGCGATCATAGACGGGAGCTCCCAGGGGGCAGCGCACAATTGGCCTAGCACCATCGGGGGGGTGGGGGGCCAGGCTTAGGTCGGCCAGGGTGTCCTCGGCTCACCGCACACCAGCGACCCCTGTAGTCTGGCCAGGTGCCTGCGGGCTTTCCTGTAAGCTGCCCAGAGCTGCGTTGTCCTCCGATGCTGTAGCTCTGAGGTGGCTGCACGGTGAGTCTGCAATGTGAAAAAAAGCGGTCGGCTGATGGCACACACTTCGGAGGACAGCGTGTGTTCGTCTTCAGCGCTCCTGAGTCAGCGCCGGGGTGGTAGCGGTGAGCTGAGCTTAAAAATAATTGGATATGCCAAATTGGGAGAAAATAATAAAATAATTGACAATTACTAAATTAAAAAAAAAAAAAGAACCATCTGCAGCGGACATGTTCATGATAAACATAGTTGTAATTACAGTATAAGTTACAGTAATACTCAATTATAATTACAATTATAATTTATACACAGACAAATCTAAAATACAATAACCACAATACTGTAACACTTTAGAAGTGCGGTGATGGGTTTTATCAATAAACAGATACATGAATGTACTCAATTCTTTATTATTATTATTATTATTATTATTATTATTATTATTATTAAGGCTGGGATTTTGTCACGGGTGTCACAGATTCTGTGTTTTTTTGTTGTTTTGTGTTTTTTTTTTTTTTTTTAATGCTCGTGACTTATATATAAGTGATTTTTGTGTGTGATTTGTGTGTGACGTGTGTGATTTTTGTGTGTGACGTGTGTGATTTTTGTGTGTGACGTGTGTGATTTTTGTGTGTGACGTGTGTGATTTTTGTGTGTGACGTGTGTGATTTTTGTGTGTGACGTGTGTGATTTTTGTGTGTGACGTGTGTGATTTTTGTGTGTGACGTGTGTGATTTTTGTGTGTGACGTGTGTGATTTTTGTGTGTGACGTGTGTGATTTTTCACTTACGTGAAAGCACTCAACTTTACCAACGCGACTAGTGTAAAATTTACAATAGCTGGCGCTCCATAAAGCCAGGAAACCTCTCAATGTACAACATGCTGTATCAGAAATATGTAAATAATAAAAATAAAAAAACACAAACTTCTACGAGGACAGAAGAAAAAAGATGAATTGTTGTTAAACTTTATTTTCAAAAGGTATGCAAAATCTGCTTTTTTTAAAATGTAATTTTATTTTATACTGTTTAATTTTATTTATGCTGTCCTGTAATACCGGGACAAAAACATGCTGAAAGTAAAAAAAAAACTTTTCTGATTGTACAGTAGTTGTAGGCTGTGAAGCTTACCTATTTAATATTTACAGTCGACAAAAGAAAAAAATGGTCACCACGGCGACTAAAATTATCGCTACTTCGAGCACTGGTTAGACTGATAGAAAGAGACTTGCCGCTCTCTGTATTCTGTCACCTTTTCATGGCCATTAGTTTCATCTCATCATCTTCAAGCATACTCTGCTTGAAGATAATTAATTTATTTAACTCCAGCCTCTTCTGAGCAGAATTTAAAAGACCCAGGCAGTTCAACATATTTCAAATGTGAGCATATTTGCTAATACATCTGGGATCAGGGATATGAACAACTTATTTTCCCTTCACTAGTGAGTAGATAACAACATTATGATGTCTAGAAAAAGCAGCCTGAAAAGATGTCTTTCAACTACTCCTTACTATTAAGTGACTGTAAACTACTGATGTTACTAAAAAGCAACCTCTTTCTATTGCAGCAGTTCTAAAGGGGGGAATGGCTTAAGCGAGGGTATGTGGCTCCTTCTCACATCCTTTTCATGTCTTAAGTCACAAGATGACAGCTTGATCTGCATGAAACAGTTATCTTCCTAGGCTCTCCTCAACCTGCTCACCGGGAACTATGAGGACCACTGATTTCTATTCTTATAGCAGGTCAAAGTCAAATGTCAAGAACACTGTTCTGAACTCAAGTACAACAAGGGATTATCGCTGTGAAGTTATTTTCCACCATTCTCTCTACTTTAATAATGCAAAAACAACAACACTCAGGTGTGTCCGACACCTTTGGATTAAAACTGCTTCTTTATTTTTATCACAGAACTTGCTCATCCTCTGACAATATCAGGTGTTTATAAAGAAGCAGAAGCAGACATTGGTCCCTTGATTGTATTATTGTTTAGTTTAACCTCCTGTTACCTTCAAATAAAAAATGAAAGGTATGATTTTAAAATATCAGTTTGCATTATTTAATTATGCAACTATTACGACTAATAATAATTATAATAAAAATAGAAATCTACTAATAATAATTAAAATTCTATGTAAAGCAAATATAATATAAAATGTGTCAAGAAAAGTCAAGAAAACCCAATAATTATACAAGCAGCCACTCTTCTTTAGATTCTTCACATTTCTGTGGATTAAAATCTTTTCCAAGTGCAAAACAAACATACTACAAAAATATACACAAGCTGGGTCTACCCGTTGTGAACAAGGTTTTGTTCTCCACATGAACAAAATCTAAACTAAGGAGAAAACATATGCACTGACGAGACAAAGAAAATAACTTGTATTGCAAGTAGAATTGCATGAAAAGGTTAAATGATGCTTGTGAGAAAAAACTGGTCAGTTTGTCTAAGTGGTTTATCAGGCTTTCTCATGACTTTCGTCACGTAACTTCTCAACGTAATAATGTGGGAATTATGAGGTCCTGGTTCATCCTTTCAGTTGCCAGTAGTTAGTCACAATTGCTTTGAAGAAGCTCTTTTCGTGGACAAATCCCTGAAGAGGAGTGGCAATGGTTACTTATTGAAATATATCTCTCTATGAATTGAAAGATGCATTATTCCAACAGTAAGAGGCCTGTGCTGCTTGGAAATATTTACATACGTTTCTCCTGACATTTTAATTGAGTCCAATAAAACATGAAAAACGATCATAAACTATAGTACATTATTTTGGTAATGATTTGTCAGTTGTTACATTTACTCAAGGGGAGCCATAAAGGATGCCTGCTGCATTGTATTGCCAGGGTGTCTAATAAGGTTGAAAAAACACACATCTTATACAGCATTAAAACCTACAACGACTGGCACGTCAGCAAAGTTTATACCTCTTTGCTTTGATAGTGCTAACCCACCAGGAAAGGGTTTGTTTCCTGCTGAAGGCTGTTTCCGTGTGAGAGGGGAGCCCTCGGCTAGTAGCAGTCCATACTTGTTGTGGGCTTTTATCCTTAAGGTAAGATGAGAGAAAGCTGTGGGATAAACAAAGAGCTCCCCGCATTACCTACTATACAGTCCCACAACCAAAGCGGTGATGGTGCTGGATTAGGCATGCCTTTTTAAGGGGCTCAAACTGTATTAAAATCAATCTATTAATCCCAGGAAGACACACAGTTAACCTGAATTACCTGCAGCATTTCTTTGTTAGTGGTCTATAAAAGCAAGGTGGCAGCTAGTTTTAAAATACATTTTAATATTAAATGCATCTACATTTCTGTGGAACTAAAGAAGTGATGTCTTAATTAATCTCAGACTTTCATCTTCAGAAATAAAAGAACAAGACGATTGGGTATACAGTACATAGCACGCATGATACTAGTAATAGCAATGCCATAATACATATTTTAACATTTGTCAAACTTATGGGTAAATGGCATGCTTTGTTGCTGCTTTGCTAAGCACAAAAAAGAGACCTGCTGAGACATAGACTGTAATTCTTTTAAAACTTTAACATTTTTCATGGTTTACATAATGACTGAACCCAGTAACAATAAAGCACAGTTCCAATTTTAACCTGATTAACTCAATACGACATATTGTTTAGGGGGGAAAAAAAGTTATTCTAAAGCTCATTATATTGAAAAATGAGGTGCAAGTTTTCAATGTACGTAGTGAGCAAGACTAGTTAATGAAACATCCACAGTTGCTTAAGACATTTCTGTTTTTTTTTTGTTTTTTTTCTGGGGAGCTAAATGTTTTATCTTGGCATAAAGTCTGTTTATTTGATTTCATGGAGGGATGTAAGTAATAGCATGCAGCTTTTTATATGAATCATGGTCATTTTGTACTTTACGAAGTCTTATAGCTTATAAAGGTTGGCTGTCAAGAGGAATGCTGACACTTTCTGGGATGAATACTGGTGGTAAAATTTAACAACCCAAAACGTAAAACATTCTTGCAGTCCATAAGCCATACACTTAATAAAACATGATGTAGAAATGTCTGTGGTAAAAAGTATGTCAATGACAGATACAATAATATGGCACTTTTGACCTAGATATGATTGCTGTGTAAAGCCTGGTTACAGAAAGATTAATGCCACCATTTCATATAGTGTAGCTCTCTTCTTTTCAGCAGGAATTTCTTGGAACATATATTTTTTTTGTTCCACTTTACTGTCTGCCCATCCCCACTCCCTCCAAACTTTGATCATCAGTTTTTTCAATTTCAAGCCCAGTTGAAAGATATTTACAATACTGAAAAAGGAACACAATTTAGAAACATGTTTAAATAAAGTGCCTCCCTTCATTTACATGGCTAAATTTAAACAGAATACTAATGTTTTTTCTCATGTTTAAAAACAGTCATAGAGCAAGTGTTGTTGTTACTTAAAGGCACAAACCACACACAACTACGGCAAGGCTGACCAGGTACAAAATAAATAAATAAACAAATAAAAACATCAACAAAAGCAGCATGTGGCTAAAACGGGGAATTGTTCTATAGTTTTATATTTCCAGTAAGAATGCTTTTTTGGAAGCGGAAAATTTTCAAGTCCGCTTGTCAGTGACCATACGACTGTTGACCTATTTCAATAAATAAAAAAACAAATAATTATACAAGGTTTGTTTATACCAGCAATGGGCACAACAAATGCAATGTAACCAGCGTTTCCTCTAGTGTACTACAGATCCAATGAAGGAAAGTAATTTTGCCACACATGATACATATGAGGTGATTGCTATACAGAACCAAGTAACATAATAAGAAAAATTACAGAGAAAAGGAAGACAACGAATAATTATAAAGCAGGCTTTGTTTATAGAGCAATGACAAGTGCCTTCAAGGCATATCTTTTGTTAATAAAACTTCTATACATCAGGAAACAAAAAGGCCACGTCAATATACGGAGTAGAAGAAAAATGTATCACATTCTGCTTCTCTGCACGGTCCTGTGCAAAGCATTCTTACAATTTATTTTACCTAATTACTATGCTGGATACATGTAAACAGAATGGCACTTTCTTAACAACCAGTCTCTCCCACTAGGTTTACTTTTGGAAACTCTCCTCATTATATTTATCCGGACTACACCCTACGGAGTATGCTGGAAACCTATTCTATAGACACCAAAAAAAGCACAATTTAAACACCTGTGGGGCACCGAATATTCCACAGGATGCTCGCAGTAATACGTTTTCCATCATTTGCAATCTTTGGTAGTCGGCAGCCTTTGTACTGTAATTTATTACACAACTTATCTTACAAAATATTTTAACAGGCAACCGTTAATCCATTTTTCAAATTTGAGGGAATAATCCAGATGAAATGATTTTCAGATTGAGGTTCAAATAAAATGTTGGACTATTACAGGAAAACCCCAAATTCACCCACACCACCAGCCTTTGATAATTTTGTATACTGCTTTATATCATGTTGGTCTTTCTTTATAATGTACTTCTTATTTAGCAAACATTCTAGTACAATATGCTAAAATGCTAATAGAGCCATTAAATCAGCAGATGGTAATTTTTTTTGGCTGCCTCAGAATGCAGGGAAAAGTGTTGATCACTTAATATATTTTACAGATGGGATATGGAAGGGAGCATTGCAGGATATTACCCCATTTGGTTAGAGTATGCATTAGTATTCCAATTTGTTTTTGACAACCCATTGCAAATATTTGTATTTGTGTATGGGGCATATTGGAAATGAAGGAGAATGTGCTTTATAAAGCTGAGAAAAGGCATTTAGTAAAATACAATTTCATGTCATAAGTAAACAAAGG